>CAUOFW020005503.1:0-483879 GCA_963454935.2 Ilex paraguariensis
TCTTGACAATCACTGTTACTTCATTCTAACTGATTCTCATTATTTTGTCAAGGACACCCGCACAGGGAAGACACTGTTGGAAGGACAGAGTAGTGGTGGACTTTATCCCATCAATTTACAGTCGTTAGTTCTCAATAAACCACTTGCACTGGCAGTGGTAGTAGGAGTCAAAGCATCGGTTCCAGTTTGGCATTCTAGATTAGGACATGCTTCCCATTCAGTTGTCACTCAATTATTAAATAAACATTCTCTACCTTATGCTGGTTCATTGAAAAATATTGAAGTCTGTGAGCCTTGTCAACTTGGTAAAGGCAAACAACTTCCCTTTTTACATTCTCATAGAATAACAAGTTCACCTTTGGAACTTATTCATTCCGATGTTTGGTCTTGTTCAACCCAATCTCTTAGTGGTTGCCGTAATTATGTTCTTTTCATTAATGATTTCTCACGGTTTACATGGCTTTATCCTCTTCAACATAAATCTGATGTCTATGTATGTTTTCTCAAATTTAAAGTTCTTGTTGAATATCAATTATCTTGCAAAATTAAGAACTTCCAAACTGATGGAGGTGGGGAATACATGTCCAAACCATTTCAATCATTTCTTGCAATGAATGGAATTCATCATCGCATCACATGTCCCCACACTCCTCAGCAAAATGGTACTGCTGAGAGAAAACATAGACATATTACTGAAATTGGATTATCCTTACTCGCTCAACCTCATTTGCCTCTCACATACTGGGTTAATGCTTTCTTAACTGCCATATACATTAATCGTTTGCCTACATTGCTTAACAATGACACACCTTTCTTCAAATTGTTTGGCAAACATCCTGATTATACATCTTTTCGAACCTTCGAATGTGCTTGTTATCCGCTTTTGAGGCCATATGTATCCCACAAACCCATGTTTCGTTTTAAGAGGTGTATATTTCTGGGTTATAATACCAATCAACGCGCCTATCGGTGTTTAGATCCAGTTTCTCATAAAATTTTTATCTCTCATCATGTGATTTTTGATGAACTTACATTTCCAGCAAAAGATGACTTGAAGTCCCCACAACCTTCCACGGTGGCTCCCTATCATAGTCATTCTTTCCCTATCTTGTTTCCTTCTAATTTCAATTCCGATTTACCTATATCTAATATTGGTTCTGCTCTATCTCCTAGAACTCATGCAGATTCCACTACCCCTCATAATTCTCCTAACCAAACTCCTTTACCATCTCCACATAATTTTGTTCCTTCAACATCCAGTTCAGATCTGGATACATCTTCACATAATCTCGTTCCCTCCACATCCAGTTCAAGTCCGAATTCTCCACCTTCACCTCACTCCTTAACTGCACCTATATTTCCTCTTACTTCTCAAAGATCCCATCCTATGACCACTCGGTCTCAAACGGGACATCTCAAGCCCCGAACCTTCTCTGAGTATAAGACTTTCTACTCCACAAAACATCCTCTCAAGGCTCTCACCAGTATAATAATGCCAATTGAACCTCGTTCTTACAAACAAGCCTCATTGCTTCCTGAATGGTACACGGCTATGCAAGAGGAATATGATGCTCTAATTGCAAATCATACTTGGACACTCTGCCCTCCACCCTTGAATCATAATGTTATTGATAACAAATGGGTCTACAAGGTGAAACAAAAATCCAATGGTCAGGTTGATCAGCTTAAAGCCTGCTTAGTGGCTAAAGGTTTTGAACAAGAATGTGGCATAGATTTCACTAAGACATTCAGTCCAGTTATTAAACCCTCCACACTTCGAGTTATTCTTCCTCTTGCTGTTCACTTTGATTGGAATATACGACAATTGGATGTTTCTAACGCTTTCTTGCATGGTGTTCTACAAAAGGAAGTCTATATGAAGCAACCTCAAGGATTTGTTCATCCAGATTTTCCTACTTATGTTTGCGAGCTTGAGAAGTCCTTATATGGACTCAAACAAGCCCCACGGGCTTGGTTCATGCGCCTATCTCAATCTCTACTTCAGTTTGGATTCATTTCCTAACCGGTGGACTCTTCATTATTTGTTTATCATCAAGGCAATATTCACTTGTTCTTTCTCATCTATGTGGATGATATTCTTGTGACAGACACACATCCTTCTCTTATTGCTTCTTTTATTGGCAAGTTGCAAATGGAATTCAAAATGAAGGATCTTGGTTCATTAAATTATTTTCTTGGCATTCAAGCTCATCGAGACTCTACAGGCTTACACCTCCAGCAATCAAAGTACATTGGTGATCTTCTCCATCGCACTAAGATGATTGGTGCTAAACCTTATCCCTCACCATTCTCCTCGAGACTTAAGCTTTCAACTCATGATGGTGAACCTCTATCAGCAGCCCAAATTACTGAGTATCGCCAAACTGTTGGTGCTCTACAATATTGCACTTTGACTTGTCCGGATATTGCCTTCTCAGTTAACCAGCTATGCCAACATATGCTTTGCCCAAGATCCACTCACTGGTCTGCTACTAAGCGGGTTCTCCGCTATCTCAAAGGAACAATTGACAATGGCTTATGGTATGCAAAAGGATCTCTTATTCTTCAAGCCTATTGCGACTCCGATTGGGCCGATAATCCTGATGATCGCCGCTCGACTACAGGTTATGGTTTATTTCTTGGTCCCTGTTTAGTGTCTTGGACAGCTAAGAAACAATCTGTTGTAGCACACTCTAGCACTGAGGCGGAATATCGGGCCTTGGCAATCACCACAACCGAACTCTATTGGGTTAGAATGCTTCTCAAAGAACTATGTATACCTCTCTTTATCCCTCCCACAATCTGGTGTGACAACATTGGTGCTTTAGCCTTAGCTTCTAATCCTGTTTTTCATGCTAGAACCAAGCATATTGAAGTGGACTACCATTTTAATCGTGAGAAAGTTCTTAATAAAGATATTACAGTCAAGTTTCTTTCTTCCCAAGACCAAATTGCTGATGTTTTTACCAAAGGATTAAGCACAAGTCGATTTTGTGAGCTTCGGCACAAGCTGCAAGTGTGCCTGCCCCCCTTCCAGCTTGCAGGGGGATGATAAGCAAGAGAATCAGTCCACTTCCTCAAATCTCGGCACAGCAGAGTTATCAACAACAGATTCAACATCTGCAACAAACATATCGACTCCAACAACTTGATTTAATTTTCCGCGTATCGTGTAATCAATACTTATCATATGTATTTCATATTCTTATCATTGTAACAACCTGAACTGTATAAATAAACCAATACACGGGCTGGTTTGGCATTGAGGTCAGAACCCTTCATTCATATCCTATTTCTTTTATAAACAACAAATCTTGATGTTAAAGTATTTCAATCCTTGCAAAGAAAATGATAGAATTGTTGTCAAGCCACCATCAGAAATCAAAAAACAGGGATGCTTTGAGTGGCAAAACTGCCTTATAGGGTATTTTATAGAGAGAAAGTCATCATATTCCACAGTTAGCTTCATTGCTAACAAGGTTTGGGATAGGATGGGTTTGCTGGAGGTTCTTGCAAATGGAAATGGATTTTACTACTTTAAGTTCATGGATGATGAATCCCGAAATAATGTGTTTGAGGCTGGCCCCTAGTTATTCTCAGGGAGGCCACTCATCTTGAAAAAATGGACCCTTGATCTGTTATTTACCAAAGAGGATCACTCCACCACACCTTTTTGGGTCAAGCAATATAATATACCACTGTAATTCTGGAGTGTGGATGGTCTTCGCTGTTGGTGACCCCGAGCCAGAAAATCACATCTAACACAATATAAACAAAAACGAATACTTTATTTCTCTCTAAGAAAATAAATACAAGAATTTTTCACAAAAAAACTCTCAAGGCCTCTGTGGGATCACTCTCTCTTTTTGTTTCTTCCTCACTATTTTGGAATGATTTTGGTTGTCATTAAGCTCTCTAAAAAAAATCAAAGGGCTCCCAAAAATTCCGGCCCACAAAAACTTAGGCGGAAAAATTTTCAACGACGATTTTTTCGGCGACAACTTTTCTGGCAAAAAAATTGGGATGAGACTTTTGGATCCTTCAATTCTCCCCCTCCAGAACCCTCAGAAGAGAATATAATTAGACATTCATCTCAGCTATATCTCTGCATAGCTCAAGCTTTTCCCGAGTAACCACCTTTGTCAACATGTCAGCTGGATTCTCCCTGTGTGGATCTTCACTAGTTTCAACAGTTGTTGCTCCATCACCTCACATGTCCAATGATAGCAAATATCAATATGCTTCATCCGAGAATGGTTCATCGAGTTCTTGCTCAAGTCCAGAGCACTCTGACTATCACAGTGTACCTTGTATTCCTTCTGTTTAATACCTAGTTCTTGGAGAAACCGCTTTAACCACAACATTTCCTTACCAACTTCCGCTACAGCAATATACTCAACCTCTGTCGTGGATAAAGCTATGCACTTCTACAACATTGGCTGCCAAGACACAGCCCCCCCTACAAAAGTATAGAGAAATCCTAATATAGATTTTCTACCATCAAGATCTCCTGCCATATTTGAATCTATATAGCCTTCCAAAACTAGTTCAACTCCCTGTAACACAAGCATAACTTCGATGTACCTTTAAGGTATCTAAGAATCCACTTGACTACCTCCCAATGTTCTTTCTCTGGATTGGAAAAAAATCTGCTTACCATGCCCACTGCATGGGCAATGTCTGGCCTTGTACACACCATTGCATACATTAAACTCCCAACAGCTAAAGAGTAAGGAACCATTGCCATATCTTTTATCTCTTTCTTCGATGAGGGACTAGAATTCTTACTCAACTTGAAATGATTAGCTAGTAGAATGCTAACTTGATTGCCAGTATCCATTTTGAACCTCTAGATCACCCCGTTCAACGTATTTCTCCTGTGATAGCCACAATTTCTTAGTCTTCCTATTACGAGAAATCTACATGCCTAGTATCTGTTGAGCTGGTCCTAAGTCCTTTATGTCAAAGGACTTGGACAATTCCTTTTTTAACTGGCTAATCTTTGTTGCATCCTTTCCGACGATCAACATGTCGTCAACATAAAGTAGGAGTGCAACGAAATTGCCATCTGACAATCTCTAAACATAAACACACTGATTTGCACTAGTCCTCTTGCAGCCTTGACCCACCATGAATGAGTCAAACTTCTTATACCATTGTCTCGGCGCTTGTTTAAGGCCATACAGACTCTTCCTTAACTTGCAGACCAGATTTTCCTTTCCTAGAACCCCTAAACCTTTCGGTTGTTCCATATAGATTTCTTCATTCAGATCTCCATGAAGAAATGTTGTTTTCACGTCCATTTGTTCAAACTCTAAGTTTAAACTGGCTACTAATCCGAGAATGACTCGAATTGAAAACATCTTCTATTGGAATCCTTTAACGACCAACCGAGCCTTATACTTCACCAGCGCTACCATCTTTCTTCAGCTTGAACACCCATTTATTCCTCAGTGTTTTCTTGTCTTTTGGAAGTTTCACCAGCTCATAGGTTTGATTTTTCTGTAAGGAATCTATCTCATCTTGCATGGCTTGCATCCATTTTTTCTTTATCTTTATGAGCTTGTGCTTCTTGGAAACTCTCCAGCTCCCACTCATCAATAAGTAAAATATAGTTTGACTCCAAATATCTATTCGACAAAATACGTCCTCTTTTAGATCTTTGTGATTAAGGCTCGTCAGCTATATGAGGTATATCACCATCTGATTGATGTGATGGTTCTTCAGCATCTAGTGGAAGGGGTTGCAACTCCCCCTACTCAACACCTTCATCATGTTGTTCTGCTTCTGGAGCTTCATCCTACACTTCGTCACTATCTGTGGCAAACTATAACGGTGCAGGATCTGAAACAATGTCCTGCGCATTGAAACTAGAACTATTAGACTTTGTGGGATTTTTAAAGTCCTCGTATACCTAGTTTTCATGGAACACCACGTCCCTACTCCTGATAATCTTTTTTATCCTTTGGGTCCCATAATCTATATCCGAATTCTTCATCTCGATAGCCTATAAAGATGCATAGAGTGGTCTTGACATCAAGCTTCTACCTCTGCTCCTTGGATACATGTGCAATTGCCTTGCACCTAAAAATTTTTAAGTGGGAATAAGAGGGATTCTATTAGACCACACCTTCCTCAAAATTCAACAGTACTAATGGTGATCTGTTTATTAAATAACAAGCAACACGAAAAATTTCACCCCATAATGGCTTCGGCAGCTTTGTCATACTGAGCATGCATCAAACTCTTTCCACAATAGTTCGATTCATTCTCTCCGCTACACCATTATGTTGTGGGGTACGTGGAACCGTCTTTTCATGTTTGATATCGTAATTACCACAATGGTCTTTGAACTCTCTGGAAGTGTATTCGCCTTCATTGTCTGTTCAGAGACACTTCATCTTCTTTCTTGTTTCCCACTCTACCATGACATGGAATCTTTTGAAGCATCCGAATACTTGGTCCTTTGTCTTTAGGAAGTACACTCACACCTTTCGTGAAGTATCATCAATAAAGGTTAGAAAATATCTATTTTTGCCTAATGATTCCACCTCCAAGGGATCGCAAACATCAGAGTGTACCAGGCTTAACAATTCTGATCTCTTCTTCATAGAGGAACTGAATGAGACTTAATGGTGTTTACCAAACAAGCAATATTCGCAAGGATTAAGAGCAACATCCTTGGCAATTGTGATGAGACCCTTTTTTGCTAAGGTAAACAACCATTTTTCCCCCATGTGATCGAATCTTTGGTGCCACAAATTTCATGAAGCCTCATTTTCACCTGCATTGAGGTTGTCTGAGCAGACCTTCACATGGGTCTTATAAAGCGTGCCATAAATTATCCTCGAGCGACAACCATGACACCTTTTGTGAGCTTTCATGTGCCATTACCAAAGTGGTTATCGTTACCAAGTCTGTCAAGAGCTATCCTAGAAAGTAAATCTAACCGAAGTTTAGGCGCATGTCGAACATCTTTCAACAGCAATGTGCAACCAACCAACATGTATTTTTATTTGAATATCACTAATTTCTACGATCTTAGAAGAATTGGTGTTTCCCATCTTCACCGTACCAAAGTCCCCGGCTTTGTATGTCGAGAAGAAATTGATGTGAGAAGTAGCGTGGTAAGAAGCTGTAATATCTACCACCCACTCGGCATCATGGTTAGAAACATGAAGGAATGTCTCCTCATTAACAGAAAGAATGGCTACATCCCCTGATAGAGTAACTAGCGCCTCTCCATCTTGTTTTTTCGGCTGATTACTACCTTGGTCTTGCTCTCGTAGCAACTTGCGGCAGTTTTTCTTCATGTGGCCCTACATGCCACAATGGTAACACTTGTATTTGGGTCTTCCACCACCATTTGATCTCCCTGGATCTTGTGACCTTCCTCTACTTTTAATCCTTCCTCTTCCCTTGATTCTATCACCTCCTTGTTGTTGTCTATCCCTGCTCTCAATGACGAGAGCATTTGATTGGTTAATCCTGACATCCTTTCTTCTTGCCTCCTCATTGAACAGGGCATCCTTAACCATTGACATGGTAAGTTTGTCTCCTTGTGCCAAATTGCTGAGAGAGACTACTAGCATCTCCCAACTATCTGGTAGAGAACTAAGAAGTATGAGGGCTTGTTCTTCATCCCCCAGCTTTAATTCTAAAAATGATAATTGATTTACCAAGCTCTGAAACTCACTAGTGTGCTGGGCAATTGAAGTTCCACCTTTTAATTTCAGATTTACCAACCGCCTCATTAAAAGGGCTTTATTCCGAGCTGTCTTGGCCTGGTACATGTCTTCCAGCTTCTTCCAGAGAACATAAGCATCGGTCTCTTGTGCAACATGGTGGAATACACTATGGTCAATCCATTGCCTAATTTGACCAATGGTTTTTCTATTCAGTTTCTTCCACTTTGTTTCTTTTGTACGATCTGGATTTATACATTTTACCTCTAAGGGATGGTACAAGTCTTTACTGCTTAAGAGATCTTCCATCCGAGGTATCCAAAGTGTATAATTGGAAGCAATGAATTTGATCATAGCTCCCAATGTTGAATCCTCCATGGACATTTTGTATTTTTAGGCTCTAATATCTCAATCCAAAAAATTTAGGGCTGAATTTCCCAAAACGGAGTGCACCGTTGTGTCCGGAATGATTGAAATAGTTGGGAAAGAGTCATGATTCACCAAAAACGGAGCTAAAATGAGCTCAGAACTTGCTCAAAATATTCTCTAGATAGAATATTCTCTGGGAATATTCTTTGAAAATATTCTCTAGATGGAATATTCTTATATTCTTTGATTGAAATTGAATATTCCTTGAGAATATTCCATTGTCTTCAACCTTCCTCCGGTCATCGGTCCGGTGAACTTTTCCGACAGTAATTCCAGCGACCTCTGGCAGCCGGTGAACTTTTTGGCAAAATTCCGGCAAGAATTGTAAGAGAGCGTCCGACGTCGGATTGATGCGAGGTCAATGGAGTTTGAATTGTTTCGACGAGAGGAATCCAATGGTGCGGTCAAAATTTGATTTCGAGTTCGTTTAGTACCTGTACGAACCAAAAATAGTGGGCTGAAAAGAAAAATCGACGACCCAACCAAAGCTCTGATACCACTTGTTGGTGACCCACGGCCAAAAAATCACATCTAACACAATATAAACAAAGAGGAATACTTTATTTCTCTCTAAGGAAATAAATACAAGAATTTTTCACTAGAAAACTCTCAAGACCTCTCCGGGATCTCTCTCTTTGTTTCTTCCTCACTATTTTGAAATGATTTTGGCATTCGTTAAGACTTTCTACCCAAAAAAAAATGGAGGGCTCTCAAAAATTCCAGCCGTCAAAAAGTCCAGGGGAAAAAAATTTTGGCGACGATTTTCTTGGTGACAACTTTTCCGGCCAAAAAATTGGGACGAGGCTTCTAGATCTTTCATTAGCCATATTGCTAGTGCAGTTGGTACCCCGTTGTATGCTGACACCTTGACTACCAATAAAAAAAGGCATAACTTTGTAAGGATTTGCATGGAGGTGAGTGCGAATGCCAAAACAGAGATCTAACTCAAATATCAGGGTCATAAGACAATGTTGTTTCTATCATACTACTAATGTGTCTATATATATAAAACTAGTTTGACCTGCGAGGTTGTGAGAAACCTACTCTCGGCAAGTTCAGCTATAACTTTTACTTAATATTCCTTAAAAAATGTGTGTGTGTAAAAGAGAGAGAGGGAGAGAGACAGCAGCATGGATTGACACTTACGACGATATAGGCAGCAGTGCATGATGAGACCATTTTGAAACGTCCTAGGTGGGCGTCTGCTGTGTAAGCAACAAAAATCATCAGAACCGACGCCAGTCCTTCCTTTGCGTTCACCATTACCACAGAAGTCCAAAGATTGTTTTCATCCCGCTGATTTTCAAGGTAATCCACTAAGAGTTTCCCGACTGCATTATCTACAAAGCTGTACCCAATTTCCAAACCTACAAGTTGTAACAAGCAGTCTAGTCCAACTAAAATCCATTGCAAACAAAACAACAATAAATGAATTTAAATACTAGGTTTTTTGTATGCTTTGCAAAGTTACCTGAGACTATAATCGCAGACCAACAGAAGACATTGTAACAGATTATCGTATCCTTCACTTTTTTACGGAAGTCTGAGAGCAACTCACCGATCTTCATTATTTTGCTTGGTATGGAAGAAAAATTGAGGGGAATGTGTCCATCATTTTTAATCACTCTACAAATAGGACGAAAGTTCAAAAATTATTTGGAATTTGGAATTAAATTACGCGGAAAAAAAAAGTGTGGTCCATCTATTTTGTCATTTTTTTACGTACTAAGATGAGCAATTATAGTCATTTTTTGGTCATTTGTTTTATTCATTTATCTTCTCATACCATATAAAATAATAAAAAATTGACCAAATTATTAATTTCTTGAATTTTTTATTCATTTTTTTTGAACAAATGGACTTTTTTGCCTTTAAAATATACTACTAAACCTTAAAAAGTCTGAGTAATTAAATAACAAACCTTAGAGAGTCTGGGAGTAATTCTCCCAAAATAATTTGACTCATGTGCCTATGATAAGGGTAATCAAAAGGGATTAATAGAATAAGCAGATGAGATGAAAAGAAACTCGAATAACATCTTAACGAATGGACTAACCAATTAGGCAAAGTGTAGGGTGAATAGAGTGAAAATGCTCTTAGTAGTCAAAAAATCTCATCTCTAGTGGGCAAGTAATGCGGGTATTAATAGCATAGTGCTTGGTAGGTTTTGGCAACTTGTTGCAACCCTTTGACACCCGCGCAAACCCACAACTGCCTCAACCATAGCAATACTAGTGGCTATTAACAAAGGGTCACATGTCCCATCATTAACTAGGCAGATATGGTGTTTTCCCAAATGTAGCCTAAATGCAGCTCCCGATGAGGAGTGTGACAACCGAGACAAAAATGGCCTCCTAAGGTTAATGATTGCGACTGGTCATTAAGGGACCATGACATTGATAGGGCCATGTAAATGATGCCCCTAGCGCGTTCCTACTTGAGATTTTCCATTTCCTCTCTAAACCCTTCCTCGAGATCTTTGTCAAGATGCCTGATAGAGGAAACCCACATAGTTTCGATGTTTTTGCCACCAATCTACATGTTCCATTATCCCATATGTTGATCCGGACCAATAGCTCCCTGTTACCTTAGGAGTCTCTATGCATCCAGTCAAGTACATCCCAGTAGGCCTTGAGCCGTACATTGGGAGGCCTACTCGAGTAAACTAAACCTTCAAGACCTCGTCCTGCCGTTGTTCAATTCTCCCTTAAGAAGGGTCACATTGCCCTGTCCGTAGGTGGGACCCCTCCCTTTTAGTCCATTGGACCAGTCGAGCAATGATTTCCAGTAAGTTTAGGATACAAATTCTGTCATAGGGGAGGCGAGTCTCGACAAGGTTGTCCCCAGATTCTGGCAGTGCCGTTTCACCACTTCCAATGTGATGAGGATGTGTTCCGACCTTCACGGTGCTGGTGCTAGTTGTGGCCTTGGAATGTTGTCGCAACACTAGAGTGTCGTCGTGGCCCTAAGTGCTGCAATGACATTATGGTGCCTGTTGTGGAACTATTGTCCATACGCATTCTTGCCAGACCCTTGTGGGCCCTACTACTATGTCAACTAATGACTACTGCCACTTATTCTTGTGTAGTGTGAACACGTGTCCTAAATTTATTGGGTGCTATATTAGAATGTGGGAAAGGTCCTGTGCCTGCACACCATAGTCTCTCTGCATTTTTTGTTTACTATGTCTATCTTTTGTGCACCAACTGTGGTGCCGTTAAAAAGCAAAAAAAAAAAAATTCTTATGCTGGGCTAGTTGCCCCTTGCATGCATAGGCCTACTTTCTATAGGCTTTGCATGTATGACAGTTACTAGGACGGTGTGTTTTTGTCAATGTTATCAGAATCAAACCGGTCATCGAACCGGATAGGGGATTGGAAAAATGGTTCAGTGGTTCAATCGGTGGGTTAACTGGTTGGACCGGTCATATAATAAAAAAATAAAAATATATATATAATAATTATAAAACATAATAACTTAGATAAAAAAATATAAAATATGTCTAAAATGCAATAGTAGCACAGTAACATCAATAATAGAGCATTTCAATTGCCCACTAAAACTAAGAAAGTCTTAAAAAAATGCATTGATTTTGTGATAAACAATAAAACTAAGCAAGTCTTAAGATATACAATCTGGTCATAAGAAAATAGTTCACCCCATAACCCCAGTTAAGATATGAAATCCATGAAGGATCAACAAGGCAGTTAATTCGGATGCAATTTAGTTTTTGAAAGTAGGACCTTCACAACACAAACAAGACAAATAAATCAGAAATTAAACAACTTGATCCACTATTCAACAAATCCCCACTGTTTCAAAAGAAGGGAACAAAGATAAACACCCAATTAACAACAATTGATTCCCCAAATCCAAATCTGTAGAATTAATTAACCCTAATAAAGGATGAAAAAGAATAATAGTCTCGATGCAAATAAGGATGACCCATTTCCCAAATTTTCAGATCTACATGAAATCAAGCAAGAATTGTCAAAGCAGATCAAGAAAAAACTGTATTCAAGCATGAATGTATCTACCTTTGTATACATAATTTTGTGTGTGTGAGAGAGGGGGGGAGGGGGAGGAAGGGGTACCTTTCGTTACAGCCCTCCTCCTCTCTCTCCTCCTATTGTTTTCTTTCTCCCTCCATGTTGGCTTCCTCCTCCCAGCCGCTGTTGCTGCAACTGATGATGACAGTGTTGATCCTCCATCCCAAATCATCTCTCTCTCTCTCTCTCTCTCTCTTGTATTCAAATTTAATTGGTCGCTATTGTTTTCTGCGATTTAGGGCAAAAAATTAGCCCAAATAAAAAAAAATGATTCTAATATAAGTTGATGATACCTGAAAAGAATTCTAGCTAAGTATGAACTCGGGAAGAGAGGTCAGATAAGATATCCAGGGCTTAGTGGTCCAGACCTCGAGTTCTCCTTAAAGGAAACAATAAGGGAATCGAGAAGGAAACAATTGGTTGGTGGAAGGCGCCCGCGCCTTCCAAGCAACAGAAAGCTATAAACAAGACACTAAACTCCCAACTAACCAAGATCCTCTCCTCAAAATCAAGGAAGATCCGATGGATGGAAGGCAAAGATCTTGCTACAGATCCCATAAAGTTAATAATTAGACTATAAATATTGTATAGTGCCTCCAATACGAGGCAAGAAATTTCGGTTGTATAAGAAACACCCTGTAAATCGCTTAGATCATTATTACAAATCCAAGGAGCAAGAGACTCCGTTAAAGAATGAATTAGCCGAGCTCCCAAGTTGGTGAACAACTATAACTTCACTGTGCAAATCATCCCAATTCCCCAAAGAATTTTTACCATAATCCTCTAGAACCTAGTAGCTTTGATCTAGCCTTACTTACATGATTCATTGATTATGTTCATCCACGTAATTAACACCATCAGTTTGGTGTTGTTTGTGGGAATGATTGCTCCTGTTACAAATACGCTAATCTTTTAGTAATTGATGGTCTCAATACACAACATAAGCAGAAGCTAGATAAATCTCCCACGGATGCAGAACCAACAAGAGGCCACTACTGGTAGGCAACAAAAAAATCTTCAAGACTTTTTCCCTACTACCGAGGTTAATCCTCCCATGATAGATCCCCCTATGAATAACAAGTTGGAGGCTCTTCGCCTAGTTAACCAGCGTCTAATTCAGTAGAATGAAGAGCTCTTAAACCTCTTGCAAGGTCCTTAGTAGACAAGACTAACCCAAGGAGATCCCCCACAAGGGGAGCATCGACACCTCGGCCCCCTCAGGGAAGCTAACAAAGGAGGAGAGAATAGCTAGGCTCCCCAGCCACCTCCTAGGAATGGTGACAATGAAGAAGTGCAGAGTCAAAACGATGGGAACGAGAAAAATAATTTTTGCCCTGTCCAACAGGAAAGAAGAGAGCAATACTGGGAGCAACGCTTCAGGGACATCCAGTAGGAGCTCAGTCACATGAAGGGAGCCATGAGAGGTAAAACTCCCGTAACGATGGATGCCTTGGTGTAGCAAACTGAGTCCCCATTCACTGCTGGGGTGTTGCATTTCCCCTTCCCTCCAAAATTCAGCATGCCCCAAGTGGAGGCTTTTGATAGGACCAAAGATCCTATGGATCACCTCAATACCTATAAGAAACCAGATGGAGTTACATGGATACCATGACCCTGTGCGATGCCAAGCCTTTGCCATCATGTTGAAGGGCTTAGCCTTGGCTTTGTTTAACAAGCTACCCCTAACGTCGATCTCTTCCTTTAAGGCGCTTTCCATATCTTTTATGCCCCATTTTATAGGGGCTCAGATCTACAAAAAGTCGAGCTATCACCTATTGAATGTGAAAAAAGGACCTAGCAAAAATTTGCGATCGTATGTCCAAAGGTTCAAATCAGAATCCCTGAAGGTGAACGTTCCAGATGAGAAATTTGTCATAGCTACGTTCATTGCTGGTCTAGGAGTGTAGTCGAAGGGCTTGATGTTCTCCATATCAAAAAACCCACAAGCAAGTATAGCAGAAGTGCTAGCCAAGGTAGAGAAATATATTACTAGCGAGGAAGCCATCCTTTCTAAGGCAGGGAGCTCACCATCGCAGAAAGAGAAAGGGAATGAAGAGAAAAAGGGAGAGAGGCAAGTCTCCAAGAAGAGACAGAGAACAATCCCCCAAGAGAAGGGAAAATGTCAGGGATCACTTAGGTCCTCTGCAGCTAGAACTGCAACTGAGGTATGAACCTCAACAATTCACCCCTTTCACCACCAGTGTCTTAGATCTTGTATAAAGTACAGAATGAGAAGTTTCTAAGGTGGCCACCTCGAATGAAGGCAGATCCTGCAAAGAGAGATCCCGCAAAGCACTATGGGTACCACAAGGATCATGGCCACCACATCGATGATTGCATCCAACTAAAGAAAGAGATTGAATTCCTAATCCAATGAGAGTAGTTACGCTGCTTTATTGCCTATAATAATCAGAACCGAGCTCCACCATCTCTAACACCTCCGCAGTAAGCCCCTATGCAACATTAACAACCACAGGGGAAAATCGAGTGATATCTAGGGGATTTGTAGGAGGTAGGGATTCCAATTTAGCCAGGAAAGCTCACTTGTGCAGAATCAAAACTGATGAAGCACTGAAAGTGCATATTGTGTCCAAAACACCATGGTTGGACACGAAAATCACCTTCTCAGACTCAAACTTGGAAGGCTGTCAGCATCCTCACGATGACCCCCTAGTGGTAAGCGTCGTTGTTGCCAACAGAACTGTCCATTGGGATCAATCTGACAAAATGGAGTGCTCATTTATTTTTGTGTCTGCATTCAACAAAATGGATATAGGTAGAGAAAAACTTAGGCCAATGAGTGCTCATTTGTTGGGATTTTCAGAGGAGAGGGTGCTACCCCTAGGATCAATCCAGCCAGGCCACCACTACTATAAGGTTCTTAGTGGTTGATGCACCTTTTGCATACAACATCTCGCTTGGAAGACCTTCCCTCAACTCCATAAAGGGCCATTCTTTCTGCCTACCACCTTGTTATGAAAATTCCTACAGAAAACGAAATTAGAGTGGTCTGAAGGGACCAACGTGTAGCCCGAGAGTGCTGTATGGCCTCTGTGAAAAAGAAGAAAGTTAAAAATATCCAGTTAGATGAGTTCGACATGAGAGATGAGCTAGATACTAGACCAACGCCATCAAAAAAGCTGGAGTCAATTTAGCTCGACGAGGAGCCAGAACATCTGATCTACATGGGATCTAAACTAAGCAGAGAAATCAAAAACTTCGTGATCCAATTCCTGAGGAGAAATATGAAAGTGTTTTCCTAGAAGTAAGAAGACATGGAGGGAATCGACCCTTCAGTCATCACACACAAGCTCAGTGTGCATCCTGCCTGCAAACCCATTAAACAGAAGCAAAACAGTTTTATCCCAGAAAAGGCAATCAATGAGGAGGTCAGCAAACTTCTCCACGCCAAAGCCATTAGAGAAGTAGACTACCCCTTATGGTTAGCAAACGTGATTCTAGTTAAGAAGACCAATGGCAAATGGCACCTCTACATTGACTTCATTGACCTCAACCGAGCTTGCCCTAAAGACAATTTCCCTTTACCTCGAATAAATCTGATTGAGGATGCCACCACTGGACACGAGCTCCTCAGCTTTATGGACTCGTTTTTTGGTTACAATTGGATTAGGATGCATCCCAGTGACCAAGAAAATACCTCTTTTGTGACTGAGCAGGGGATGTACTGCTATCAAGTCATGCCTTTCGAATTGAAGAATGCTAAAGTCATTTACCAGCGCCTAGTAAACTAAATGTTCTAGAGACAAATTGGAACATCCATGGAGGTCTACATCGATGACATGTTGGTAAAATTACTGTAGACAGAATGCCACATTGGACATTTAGCAGAGTCGTTTCAGGTCCTTAAGGAGTACAAGATGAAGCTCAACCCCACCAAATGTGCCTTTGGAGAATCTGTGGAAAAATTCCTAAACTTCATAGTCAACAACAGAGGAATTGAAGCTAACCCAAACAAGGTTAAAGCAGTAATGGATATGCAACCATCATCCAAAACAAGAGAGATCCAACATTTAACAAGGAGAATATCTGCCTTGAGTCGTTTTGTGTCCAAATCAAGTGACAAATGCCAACCCTTTTTTCAAGTTTTAAAGAAGACATTCCAATGGGACACCCGGTGTGAAGAAGCATTCAAAGCCTTGAAAGATTATCTAAGCTCAACCCCTGTTTTGGTAAGTCCCTTGGAGGGAGAAGTACTTACTCTCTACCTCGCTGTCTCAGATTTCTCGACCAATGCAGCACTAGTGAGAGAGTGAGATAGAGCTCAGCAACCAATCTATTACTGTAGCAGAGCTTTGAGGGGGGCAGAGGAGAGATACCAAAGAATGGAAAAGCTTGTCTTAGCTTTGGTTATAATTGCTAGAAGACTTAGGTCATACTTCCAGACTCATACTATTGATGTCCCAACAGATCAGCCGATGAAGCAAATATTGCATAAACCAGAATCTTTGGGAAGGTTAGTTAAATGGGCCATCAAGTTTAGTGAGTTCGATATCAGGTATAAACCAAGAACAACAATCAAAGGGCAGATTCTGGCAAATTTCATTGCAGAGTTCACCACTGAAGCACTTATGAAGGCAACACAATTAGTACTTGACCTCCTTATATGGAAGCTCTAAGTAGATGGAGCCGCTAACGCTCAGGGAAGCGGTGATGGCTTGATTTTGACCTCCCTGAATGGAGTAGATGTCGAGTATGCACTTAGGTTCGGGTTTAAGGCTTCAAACAATAAAGTAGAGTATGAAGCAATGATCGTTGGGCTCAATCTTGCTTACTTGATGGAGGCAGAACAACTCGAGATTTGCAGTGATTTTCAACTCGTGGTGAAGCAGATAGAGGAGTCTTATGGGGCCAAAGGAAAAAAAATGGTCCTTTACCTTAGGAAGGTGCAGGAATTGATCAAGAAATTTGTGCAAGTTAAAATCAGGCATGTTTTCAAAATCAAGAATTCACGAGTAGACGCTTTGGCAAGGCTGGCGACAGCCGAGCAAGAAAACTTGGATAGGCTAATACCAATAGAACACTTAACAAAACCATCTGTAGATGTTGAGGATGAAGAAGTACTTCCTATACTAGACTCGCAGAGCTGGATGGACCCCATCAAAGGATATCTCTAGAATGGAACCCTGCCAGAAGAAATGAAGGAGGCTGTAAAGCTAAAAACCAGGTTAGCCAGATTCTCAATCCTACAAGAGAACTTGTACAAACGAGGTTTTTCAGCACTAATCCTTAAATACGTGGGAGAGGATGACGCTAATTACATACTTTGGGAAATCTACGAGGGAGTATACGGAAACCACATCGGAGCTCGGGCTCTGGCAGGAAAAACATTGAGACAGGGGTACTACTAGCCCACTATGCTCAAGGATGCAACTGATCTAGTCAGAAAATGTAAAGTCTGCCAGGTACACACCAACATCTCCCATTGTCCACCAGAGCTCTTAACCTTGGTGGTATGCCCTTGGCTTTCCAACAATGGGGTTTGGACATACTTGGACTTTTTCCCACTAGTGTTGGACAGTGAAAATTTTCCATCATAGGGGTAGATTACTTCACCAAATGGGCAGAATTTCAACCTCTGGCAACAATTACAGAAGAGAAGATTCAGAATTTCACATGAAAGTCAATAATTTGTAGGTTTGGGATCCCTAGAGTGATTGTCTCCGAAAATGGAATGCAATTCGACAACCCTAAGTTTAAATTTTTTTGTGCTAAATTGGGAATAAGAAACTACTTTTCAGCTTCGGTTCACCTCCAGTCCAACGGACAAGCAGAGGTCACCATATGAACCATAAAGGCAGCCCTGAAGACCAAGTTGAAAGCTCTGAAAGGGAAATGGGTGGAATATATCCCAGAAGTACTGTGGACTTACATGACAACTGCAAGGACAACAACTTAGGAAACACCATTTCCTTTGACTTTTGGAACCGAAGCAGTGGCACCTGTAGAAATGGGGATCCCATCCCCCAGGGCTGAATTCTCAGAGCCTGAGCTCAACAATGAGTCACTTCTGCTGAGTCTTGATCTCTTTGATGACAAGAGAGACAGAGTTATGCATCGCATCGAGAGTTACCAGAGAAAGACAGCAAGATACTACGATAAAAGGGTCAGATACAGGAATTTCAAGGTCGGAGATCTAGTACTTAGAAAACTCTTGCTTTCAAGAAAAGACCCCTCTCATGAAAAATTGGGTCCTAATTGGAAGGTCCTTACATCATCTCAAGAGTGATCAGACCCGGGAACTACAAATTGTAGACAGAAGAGGGAAAAATTCTACCTCACTCTTGAAACGCAAAGCATTTCAAAAGGTTTTTTCAGTGAGTTTCTTCTATAATAAAATTACTTTGAATAAAACAGCAAGTTTTTGACTCATCCCAACGTGACTCCATGAAGTAGCTAAAAAGCTAACGATAAGCTCTTTAGTTCATAAAATTAAGATGAGCTCTTCAGCTCATGAAAATAAGGTGAGCACCTCAACTCATGAAATTAAGATGAGCTCTTCAGGTTATAAAATTAAGATGAGCTCTTTGAGCTCATGAAAATAAGATGGGCTCTTCAGCTCATAAAATTAAGATGAGCTTCACAGCACATAAAGTTAAGATGAGCTTTTTAGCTCGCAACGAGAGTGAAGGAACCTTTCAGTCTATAAATGGGAAATTAACTCTACAGCTCATAAACACAGCTAGCAGCTGTGAAAAATGGATTTTTTTTTCATCAAATATAATATAAAGAAGTGTCAAAAAGAAAGAACAAAGAGTCCTACACCCCCCCGAGTTTCCTATTCAGTGTGGTAACTTCCTCCTCCAATGAAGCATTTGCGGCTCGTAGGGAGCATTCTCCTCCTTTAGCTCGTCACTCTCTTTTTTCGTCTTTGAAAACATGTTCAGGAGTTATCCCCTAATAGAAGAAAACAAAACCGCTCCAAAGGAGGAACCAGACAATGAAGAGGAGGAACCATTAGAGGAACAGCTCCTTCTACGCTTTCTTGAAGATACGTCAGTGCCCTCATCTTCATTTGAGGAGGAATAGGAGTCAGGAGAATCTGGAATGGATGCAAAGTCCAGAACAACCGTTATAGCATTGAATACGAAAAGGTTCTCAGAAGTCACCAACTCTGAGAAGGGCACAGACTCAACATGGATCACCTATTCAACCCTCATCATCTCTACCAGAGTCAAATCAGGCGCACCTTCACAGCAAGAGCAAGGTGAGAACAAGTCATCACAAATTTTAGCCAAAAAGAAGGTTCCTGAGGCACCTACTTGTATAGGAAAAACTCCCCCAGGATTAAGGAACCCTATTCTCTATGCAGCACAACTCGGTGGACCTCTAAGAATCTCCGGAGGCAAAGAGAAAATGTTGAGACCACCCTTTAGGAGGAGAGGGAAGGTCAAGGACCAGAGGATGCACATAGAAACTCTTCCACTGGAAGCAGCTGAAGCAGGGGACCTCATCCTCCTCAAGCTTATAAAAATAAAGAAACTCGACAATAGTGGGGAACTCATTAACTTGCAGGTGCTAGAAAAGGAAGAAGCTAATCATAGTAGTCCATCCTCTGGGAGAAAGACGAGAAGGGCATAAGCCATAGTAAGCCAAGACTCACCCGATGGAAGGGTGGATGGGGAGACGAAGGCCCATCTCTAGGGCACCTTCAAAGAAACAAACTTCCCCTCAAGGAAGAAAATTGCAAGGCTCATCAGAGGTGGGGACTTATAGAGATAAGTTTGTAGGTAGATGAAATCGCCTTCTGATTTCTTCTAGCCCCAAAGGAGTGATCACAAAAGGAGCTAAGTAACGGGTTTGCCATCTCGCATCAATCCTAGCGATAGCACGTTGTTTGAATAGAGAAGAAAGAGGTAGCCATTAGAAACTCAGAGGAAAGTAAAGGCAAAAAATGTGAAGTCTCTAAGATTCAAGAAAAGACTCCAAGATTTGCAGGTAATGAAGAAAGTCTAAGAAATTATGAAAACTTCACAGAAACCCCGAAGTTTAAGGAACCAAGAAATGCATGAAAAACGAAGTCGATGGTCCCTTAAGTTTCCAAATTATGATTGCAGTTATGTTTGTGGAAAGTGGGTGGGCACGCACAATAAAGAGAGATTCGGTGTTCGACTTTGCCAACTCTGCTAGTTCTAAGAGCCAAGGTCATTTTAGGAAGACCTCCGAACATAATCCACACAGTCCTATGCGGGTGCAAGCACAAGCTAAGAGGATCTTTAGCCCAACCTAAGTGAAGCTCAATCGCACGGCCTTCCCTTGCTCATAAGTGAGCTCTTTAGGTTATACCTCTTGTGCTCCTTTGGAGGCTTCTCAGATTTCTTTGGTTTGGGGTCAGCTCATGTAACTGCATGGATCTTCTGGTGTATCTCCTCAAGGGCATCCACCTCAGTAGTTCTGCCTAGAATGGGACATCTATTTCTTAGGCTTGTCTTTCGTTAAAGTTCTCATGTATGCAACAATATGACCTCCATGGGCATATCTGAGATGGATCTCAACATCAAGTTGCTTACTCTCTTTGCCAAATCTAGCAAACCTCTTGTCATTGTGATGAATGTCAAGTCTACCATCCAATGCTCCCTTAAGGGCACCAAACAACAAGAACGAGCTCTCCAGAGGTAAAACCTTAGTAATCCAATAACTCTTTTGCTCTCCAGTTCGTTAAAAGTCCCAGGTATGTCTACTTCAAGGAGAATTGAAGTACTTCTCCAAGTAAGGGGCAGGGGGAATATAAAGCAAAGCAATATGCACAGTAACACAATAGATCAAAGGAAAGCAGTATGTATTTACATCAGTAACGTACAGAAGTTCAAAGAAAAAAAACCCTAAGTCTCTATAGCAGGAGCAGGAGAAGAGCCTGACAGCTCAGCAGTAGAAGTTTCCAAAGGTTCTGAAGAAGGGAGCTTGGCAGTTGTAGAGACAGAAGCAGTTTCTGAGGTAAGAGCTACAGGAATGACTAAAGAAGAAGGAACATTTCGAGCCAAGACCTCAGCAGGTGGGTTAGGCATCGCAGCACCACCAAGGGTAAGCTCAGGAGCAGAAGGGGCTAAAACACCATCCTTACCCTCTATATTGGTCACCTCCGCCTCCTCTTGGGCTGGGGTCTCAAAGTTAAAGTTCAGACCGAGATATGTTTGTTCAGCCTGGTCTTGGAAAACAAGCCATCTGGTGGCCCACTTGATAGTAACATTGTCCATCAGCTTAACGACTAGGGTATATTTCTCTTTGACGATGGTTCTCTGCACCTCAAGCTCACTTTGGAGAGCATCACATCATACTTCCTTTTCATGCTCCTGTAAGAGCCTAAAGCCTCAAAGGACTCCTGGATGGCCTTGGCCCAGGCATCAGTTTTAAGCCTAAGCTCTTCCCTGGTCCTCTCCCCATTCGCCTCCAAACCTTTGATAATAGAAGCTTGCCTTTCCACCTGTGCTTGTAGATCTTGAATTTGAGTTTGAAGGTCATTGTTAGCAAAAGTCAGTTCGACGACCTTGAGCTCGAACGTCTTCGATGCTTTGGCAGAGCTTTCCAAAGCTCAGATTCGACTCAATAAAACCTTCATGGGAATGGCCAGCTGGGAACATATACAAGCTAGCATAAAATGGCAGCACAAGGTAAAGTAGAACCTAAAAAGAATGGGGTCTTACAATAGTAGTTCCATGTAATGCTGAACTAATGGAGGTCCCAAAGGACATAGTGGCAGCCTTCTAAACGTCGAAAACAGGAATGATGGAGTCAAGGGCACCAGTAACGAGCTCAACATTGTCGAGAAAAGAACCTTCGTCTTTCTCTGCCCTTGGATGTTTCCTTTCTCTACCTTGGAGCTCGTTTGAAGTAGCTAAAAAAGCTTCTCAGATGGCCTAGAAGATGTAGGAACAAGAAGAACATGAGAGACCAGCTCTAAGGCTCTCTCCACCTCAGCCGAAGAAAGAGAGGTTGGACCATGCTCAAGAACCTCTCCAAAAATAGGCGGGGTCCCCCTGGAGAGAAGAGGTCTCTACAACTTGCAAAGAGCTTGATGGCAGAATAAGTGCCACTTGAGTTGAAGAAGGAGAAACAGGGGGCACCCCCAACCTTGGTACCTTGGCATTGGGAATGAAGCTGTTACTAGAGCCTATCTCGGCCTTGCGTTTGCCCCTACTCCTGTTCTTCTTTAACAGAGCAACCTTGGCTTGGAGTGCTTCTTGAGTAGGCTCTATTGAGGAAGAACCTAGAGACTCGAAAGGGTTAAAAAAAAAAAGAAGGGGGGAGGGCTAAAAGTCAGAAATGGGTGGAGAAAGTAGTACCTGCCACCTCCTCAGCACTAGCAACGAAAATAGGAATAGGGGTCTCGATCCTCACCTCAAGAGGGCTAAACTCGAGCGCTATAAGAACCTGAGGCTTGATGAGCTCAGAGTATCTCTCTGAATCGCAACCCTCTAAGTTCAGCAAAACCCGCCTATCCACGACACAAAGTTCAGGTCGAATATCTAAGGAGCAAAACAAAACAAGTGGAGTAAGGTCAGTAAGGTAAGCCATCAAAACTAACCCTAGTTTACTCAAGTGAGGACTTACCCAGTTTGTTAGGGGTAGACCAGGCCCGAGGAATTGGAAGAGTATCTATCGCATCTGCAAAATTGTATTCCCATTGTCTGTCCCCATAAAAAAGAAAAGTTTTTTCTAACCCTTGTGGGAGCTTGGAAGATCGGAGATGATAACCTTGGTTTTCACTCGTTTAGAGATGTACAAAAAATCGTCGAAAGAAATGTATTTAAAGCTGAAAAACTTCATGGGCAAAGAAACGCTAGGAACTCCAAGTTCATGTTTCTTGAAGTAAACAAGGAGATCCACCAGTACACCCCAGAAATTAGGAGAAAGTTAAGCAGGACAAACATTAAAGTTTTGTAAGACACTCTTAATAAAGGGGTGAATTAGAAAGCGAAGGTCATTCTCAAAGGAGGCCATGAAAAAACAAAATTTCTTAGGAATTAAGAAGTCATATTGGGTATATACATCTAGGCTCCACTGCTGTACCCGTAGGGAAAAACCAAAATGAGCAGCTAGAACCTTCATATAAAAAGGAGAGACCTTACTAGAACCCACGAGCTCTACGGCTCTGGAGGCAGACCCTACACCCTCAGCACTACTAGAGATCCCTACGCCAACTACCTTGGCTTTACTCTTATTAGGGTTTTTGGGCCCAGGGGAGGAAGACAAGGGAGGCTCCTCAGTATTTTCCTCGACCACGACTAAATCGACTCTTGAGAAATTATTAATCTTCTCGCCCATATCTCCCAAATCAGTATTTTCTTCGGTAGACCTGTCCCCCATCAGAAAAATAGACGAAATCGTGGCTTCAGAAGAAACATATATAACTGGGCAAGAGAAAGTAAGTTTAAAGGACTTGTAAAGATGGGGGAACTTCTGAAAAACACTCCCTAAGGGTCAAGGCAAGACACTAGTGATCGATGACAATGATCCTAGCTACAGAATAAGGGTCAAGAAAGAGGAGAATCAGATACAAGGTAAAAAATTGATTCCTAAAATAACAAAAATGAAAGGTCCAAAAGTGCAACAATAACCTCGAATTCAAGGGATCTAAAGCAAAGGAACAAACAAGAGCTTAGAAACGTACCTAGTCAGGGACGAGCAGCGAACTAGAGCCTGAAGTATGAAATCAAACGAGTGAGCTTTGCGAAGCCTTCAAATCAAACCAGGGAAAGTCGACTTTTCGGTGAAAATTTGAGTGCATCGACGAATTGAGGAGCCAAGTTCGCAAGAAATAGAGAGAGAGAATCTAAAGAAGGAAGTTGAATAGGGAAATCAGGCAGTTTTTGAATGGGGTATTTAAAGTTTGGAGTACGTGGAACAAAATGTGCACATAAAACGAGGAAATGATTACTAAAAATTGTCAAAAAGTACCCTCCATACGTAAATCGAGGTCACCGTGTAGAGGTCAGACCCAGCCTCGTCACAGCTCAGTCCCTTGTCCAAGCCCGCCTAGACTAAGGGCTGGGGGCAACTGATTATACTTGGGAAAGAATTCTAGCTAAGTATGAGCTTGAGAAGAGAGGTCAGATAAGATATCCAAAGCTCAGTGGTCTAGATCTCGAGCTCCCCTTAGAGGAAGCAATAAGGGAATTGAGAAGGAAACAACTAGTTGGTGGAAGAAACCCTCTACACAATAGAAAGCTATAAACAAGGCACTAAACTCTCAACTAACCAAGATCATCTCCCCAAAATCAAGGAAGATCTGATGGATGAAAGGTAAAGATCTTGCTGTAGATCCCATAAAGTTAGGAATTAGACTATAAATATTGTATAGTGCCTCCAATGCGAGGCGAGAAATCCTGGTTGTATAAGAAACACCCTGTAAATCGCTTAGATCATTATTAAAAATCCAAGAAGCAAGAGAGTCCGTTAAAGAATGGATTAGCCGAGCTTCCGAGCTGGTGAACCACTATAACTTCACTGTGCAAATCATCCCATTTCCCTAATAATTTTTACCGTAATCCTCTCAAACCTAGTAGTTCTGATCTACCCTTACTTACATGATTCATTGATTATTTCATCCACATAATTAACACCATCATAAGTAATTTTGCATTTATGTCTTCAAATCGGCCGATTCACATTTTTTTTACAAAAATTGACAAATTTTTCGATTTTTAATCAGTTCTCTTCCTTATGCGGTCCAACTAGGGAATCGGACCAATTAAGATCCCGGGTCACAGTTGAACCGGTCCGACCGACCGATCCGTTCCGGTTCTAATAACACTGATTTTTGCCCTTGTAAAATTTTCAAGTAGGCTTGCACGTCCCTCAATGTACCACTTGTGATTGTCGAAAGCGTTATTTCTGTCGTGACCTTGCCTTAAGGGCAGTCAAATTTATCCTCTAATTACAATAAAACAAAAATAAATGAGAATAAATTCCATTATTTTTTCTTTGTACTTCTACCTAAAAAATAGTTGAACACTATGACACACTTTTGGGACAGTACAATAACAATGCTTCTTCTTCTTCTTCTTCTTTTTTTTTTTCCTGTTTTTTGGGAACAGTACCGCAACAATACGATGACAATGACTTCTTTTTTTAAACCAAAAAAATTGAGGGAGGCAAAAATCTTACCCTCTAATATCAATAAAAGAAGAAAAATTAATAGAGATAAAATCCATAATTTTTCTTTATAATTCCAAAAACATGTGGGATCCAAATGCTTTAATGCAATGAAAGATTCCATTCAAACTTCTTCATTTCCAATTGCAATATGCTTCTTAAATTCCCCGTAGAGCCCACCACTTTGAAAATAATTTTTTGTGAAATAAATGAATTCCATAGTTAATGGCAATGAGTAATACTATACTTACCAAAAAATATTTTTACCAAATGAATTGGCAACTTTATGTCACTCTTGGACACACCAAATGTTGATCAAATTGATTGGATATAGAGTTGTCAACTCATTTGGTAAATGTATGGTTTGGTAAATCTTTTGGTAAGCATAACATAACTCAATGACAATTGCTGGTGCGAAAATAAACTAGCGCGAAGTCTATCCCACTGACCGAAGTCAAGTCGACTGATGTAATGGAGGCCCACTAACATGGGCAGGGGCTAAGGTGACTGTTGAGTACTCATTCTTGCATTATTTTATAGCTAACATGCTCATTTTTGGTTTGCTAGTGGTCTGACTTGTTTTACTTAGTTTATTTTTCGATTAATGTGTTAATTTTGTGATTGCAGTTAGTCTAAGTGTAAAGGTAGACATTGAGCATCATGATAATAGTGTTGGACAAGTTAGAGTTGAATTTGATCAATTAGAAGTGAAGCCGAAGGCCTTAGAGAAGAAAATCAGAAAATATGGGTTCTACCAATATGAGTGAGCCAAAATGAAGAATCTACCAATAGAAGTGATGTTCTACTTATAGGAAAGAAGATGGTGTTTAAGCTACCGGTGGGTGGATCTATGCTCTACCGATAGAAAGGTCCTCTGGAATGAGCAGTAAGGTGTGCTACCAGTAGGTGAGGCTAGGTTCTACTGATAACAGAGCTCTCTAGAATAGAAAGAATGATGTTCTACTGGGAGGTGGACTTGTGTTCTGTCGGTAGAAAAGGCTACTGAAATTTGACAGATCAAGGTTCTACTGGTAGGGCATGCAACATAATGTAGTTCTACCGATAGATTTCAATTCTACTGGTAGGTCGAGGCAACATTTTGACATGAAACTCTAATTAAAGTCTGATTTTGCCATATCTTTTGGGGATTCTCTATCAATAGAAAGAGGAAATATTTTTGGATTATTCATCATGATATTGAATACCTCTTTTCCAAACACAATAAATAGAAGCCTTTTTGGAGAGAGGAGGATTCGATCTTTGATTGCTACAAAATAGTTTTTCATCGCTTAGGATCATTGCCTCTTACTTTACTCCTTTGCAATTTTCTTTCCAATTTCTCTAGTAACCATAATCTATTTTTATTACCCTATATTTAGTTTAAGATTATTGTTTTTAAATTCAAGTCAAATCAATTCAGTGTAATTGACGTTATTACAGTTTTTTAATATAAGGTGCTTTTACATTATAGTTCTATTTATTTATAGTAAATCTTTATCTTTTGAACTCAATTATGCATTTTTCAATACTTTGCTTTAATTTCATAGTCATAAATGAGTAGTTTCCTTCCGGATAATCAGAGGAGGGATTCCCAACTTATGAAATAAGATTTATACTCTACACTAGGGTTTTTATGATGTATGTGATTTAATGATTGAATAGTTATTTTTTGGAAACCTTATTGATTTTTAAACATCTATTTTTATCCTTAGACAATTGGTTTTGCTGTGGATAATCATTGGAGTCCCTGTAGTTGAACGGATATAAATTCTTCCATCAATCTATTTGTCATCAAAATCACTACCTTTTTGGTGGCAATTTGTTCATCTTTTCTACCAGAGCAAGACGAGAGATTATTACAAGTTTTGAAAGCCCACAAGGGAGCCCTTGGGTGGACCATAGCAAATATAAAGGGGATTAGCCCTCTCACATGCACCCATAGGATTTTCCTTGAAGATGATGCCAAGCCATCCCGAAAACCATAGCGAAAACTAAATCCAATCATGAAGGATGTGCTAAGAGCTGGAGTTTTGAAGCTACTTGATATGGGAATTATCTTCCCAATTGCTAATAGCAAATTAGTAAGCCCTACACAAGTGGTTCCCGAGAAATCGGGAGTCACCGTGGTTGCAAATGAGAAGAATGAATTGATTCCTACAAGAAAAGTGATCGGGTGAAGGTTTGAATAGATTATAGGAAGATGAACTCATGCATAAGAAAGTATCATTTTCTTTTGCCATTCCTTGATCAAGTTTTGGAGTGGGTTGTGGGACATGCATTCTACTTCTTTCTGGATGGTTATTCGAGAGATAATCAGATAGAGATAGCCTTAGAGGATCATGAAAAGACTACATTTACATGCCCATTTGGAAAGTTTGCAAAGGTACGTTTTAGAGGTGCATGATGGGTATATTCAGTGATATGGTAGAGAACATCGTCGAAGTCTTTATTGACAATTTTTGTTGACTCTTTCGATGAGTGTTTGGAGAACCTAGAGAAGGCATTTGTGAAATGTGAGGAGAAAGGATTGATGCTTATTTGGGAGAAGTGTCATTTTATGGTGACTTAAGGAATTGTATTAGGCCACATAGTGTCTGCAAAAAGGGATAGAGATAAATAAAGAAAATATTGAGTTAATTTCTAATCTCCCTGCTACTAAATCAGTAAAAGATGTCCGATCATTTCCTAATCATGATGGGTTTTATAGGAGATTCTGTAACACTCCATATTTTATTTTATATATATGCATATAGATATATATTAAATAATTATTGTAAAAATGGGGATAAGTGTAGCGATGTGTGTTTGAATTTGGTAGATTGGAAATGGAAAAAGGGATGAAATAGTGAACAATGCACGTGAACTGTGCACTGGCTGCAACTTCAAGCCCAATTTAGACCTTGATGCAGTCAATATCTCTTAAAACTCAAAACATGAAAGTTGTAGAGTTCTTTCTTAGCTTTCCATAACATCTTGAATTATCTCAATCGGAACTCAGATGAGAGAGTTATGCCCCGAAAACGAAGTAATATCGAAGCAGCCCATGAACAGTAAAGTCGAAGCAGCCTATGAACAGTAAAGGAAAAAAAAATTGGGATTTCTGTGTTTAAAAACACAGATTTCAGCCTGTACTCTCATTTCTCTCATTTCACTCTCAACCCACTTCTCTTAGGACTCTAGAGGAAGAGAGAAGGATAAAACACAAGATCAAGAGGAGATCTATACTTCAAAGAAGATCAAATCTTCATCTTCTTCACACTAAACCTAGGTTTTTAAGAACATTGAGGTAGGGTTTTCTTCCATCCTTGTCCATTGATATTAGGGTTATTATACATGTAGAATTTGGCTCAAGCCCCCGGTGATGCCAATCCGGGGAGGGTATTTGCCTTAATCCAACCGGAGGAGGATGCCTCCAATGCCATTGTGGAAGGTATCATTCTTCTCTACAATTCTTGGGCCCGAATCTTATTCGATCCTGGTGCTACTCATTCTTTTATACATACTGCATATGCTATGAATTTGGGATTGGGTTTCGAGAAGTTAGAACATGCTTTGACTGTTGACTTGCCTACGGGAGAACAGTTGGGTACTAGCCGAGTCTGCAAGGGTTGTGTGCTTCGTATTGGGGAGCACGAATTGATTGTGGATTTGATTGCTTTAGAGATGAAGGGGTATGACGTGATTTTTGGGATGAACTTGTTATCCACTTTTCGTGCAATAATGGATTGTTTTCGCAAGCGGATTACATTTCAATTGCCGGGAGGAGTAATTTTTAGTTTTGTGAATAATTGAGATTATTTCCATCCATTTCCTACTACGGGAATTAAATTCTTAAAAGCTAAGGCAGGGAGCCACTTGAGTTTCTTGGCTAGCTTAATGGGAGATGATCGGGATAGATCCCACTCGGGTATGGTGTTGATTATATCAGATTTTCTGGATGTCTTTCCAGATGAATTACCTGGGTTACTGCCACAGAGAGAGATTGAGTTAGTAATCGATCTTTATCCGAGAACCAAACCTATTTCTATTGCTCCTTATCGGATGACGCCTTTGGAGTTGAAGGAGCTAAGAAAGCAATTGGACCACTTGATGGCAATTGGATTCATCCGTCTGAGCACTTCACCTTGGGGAGCCCCGGTCCTCTTTGTGAAGAAGACGGATGAAACACTTCGGTTATGCACAGATTACCGACCGTTGAATCGGGTGACGGTGAAGAACAAGTATCCCTTGCCGCACATTGATGATTTATTTGATCAATTGAGGGGTTCTAAGTTCTACTCCAAGATTGATCTCCGCACCGGGTACCATCAACTGCGTATCAAGGAGGAGGATATTCCTAAGACTGCTTTTCGTACTCGGTATGGTCACTTCGAGTATACGGTGACACCATTCGGATTGACTAATGCTCCAGCAGCCTTCATGGATTTGATGCATAGGGTATTCCGGCCATATCTAGATCAATTTGTTATTGTGTTTATTGATGACATATTGATTTATTCCTGGACACAAGAAGAACATGCACATCATCTCTCGGTTGTGCTACAAACATTGAGAGAACATAAGTTATATACGAAGATGAGCAAGTGTGAGTTTTGGATGAAGGAAGTGAAGTTCCTTGGCCATGTTGTGTCCGAGCAAGGGGTAGCGGTTGATTCCTTGAAGATTGAGGCCGTGATGCAATGGGAACCACCAAAGAATGTGACAGAAATACGTAGTTTCTTGGGGTTAGCCGGTTACTATCATAGGTTTGTGGAAGGTTTTTCCAAGCTTGCGATGCCGATGACTCGCCTTACCAAGAAGGGGGAGAAATTTGTGTGGACTCAAGCGTGTGAATTAGCTTTTCGCACCTTGAAGGAAAAGTTGACGACGGCACCAATCCTCATTATTTCGAACAGTGGGGAAGGTTACGATGTTTACACCGATGCTTCACTACGAGGCTTGGGATGTGTGTTGATGCAAGGAGGCAAGGTGGTTGCTTATGGCTCGAGGCAACTCAAGATTCATGAGCAGAACTATCCCACTCACGACTTGGAGCTAGCCGCTGTGGTTTTTGCTCTTAAGTTGTGGAGGTGTTACTTGTATGGAGAGAAATTTCAAGTGTTCTCGGATCATAAAAGCCTCAAGTATGTGTTCACACAGAAAGAATTGAATCTCCGACAGAGAAGGTGGATTGAGTACTTAGAAGATTACGACTTCACTCTCAACTATCATCCGGGGAAGGCTAATATAGTAGCGGATGCCTTGAGTAGGAAGTCTCAGGGTGAAATCAATGTCCTTGCGGCTAAATGGTGGAAAATTATTGATACGTTGGAGGAGTTTGATCTATGGGTTAATGGATCGGAGGATCGACCATGTTTGTTTAACCTAGTAGCTCAACCAATCCTCCGACAAAGGATTGTGGAGTTGTAACGGTTAGATCCCGAGTTGACAGAAATTCGGGATAAATTGGAGAGGAATGAGATTGTTGAGGATTGGTCTATAAAGAATGAGGAGTTACAGTTTCGGGGAAGATTATGCGTGCCAAACGACGACCAAGTGAGGGAAGAAGTGTTGGGAGAGTGTCACCGATCGAAGTTCTCTATACATCCGGGGAGTACAAAAATGTATAGAGATATGAAACGACAATATTGGTGGAGTGGAATGAAGAAAGATGTAAAAAAGTTCATTTCAAGGTGTGCCGTATGTCAGCAAGTGAAGATTGAGCACCAACGACCTGGAGGATTATTACAGTCTCTGCCTATCCCGGAGTGGAAGTGGGATCATATCACCATGGACTTCGTGTCGAGTTTTCCACGGACTTCAAGAGGGCATAACGCCGTATGGGTTATCGTAGATCGACTCACCAAGTCAGCTCACTTTTTGGGGATGAAGACCACAGACTCATTAGAGATCTTGAGCCGACTGTACATTCGAGAGATTGTTCGATTGCATGGAGTTCCACTTTCTATCGTGTCGGATCGCGATTCTCGTTTTGTGGCTCGTTTTTGGCAAAGTCTATAACAAGCTATGGGGACAGAGTTACATTTCAGCACATCTTTTCACCCTTAAACAGATGGCCAATCCGAGAGAGTGATACAGATTTTGGAAGACATGTTACGGGCTTGCGCGTTGGACTTCAAAGGGAGTTGGAGCGATCACTTACCGTTGGTGGAATTTGCGTACAACAACAGTTACCAAGCGAGTATCGGAATGGCACCGTATGAAGCTTTGTATGGAAGACCATGTAGATCCCCGACGTGTTGGTTGGAAGCCGGAGAGAGTAGTATGTTTGGGCCCGAGATTGTACGGGAGACAACGGAGAAGATTCAGCTCATTCGGGAGAGATTACGCACAGCATAGAGTCGACAAAAGAGCTATGCGGATAGGAGAAGAAGGCCTTTGGAATTCAAGGAGGGAGATTTTGTATTTCTTAAAGTGTCACCCAAGAAGGGCTTACTTAGATTCGGTAAGAAAGGAAAACTCGCTCCAAGGTACATCGGTCCATTTGAAGTGATCAAGACAGTGGGCAAAGTAGCATACCAACTTCGGCTACCAGTATCGTTGTCAGGAGTTCATGACGTGCTCCACGTTTCAATGTTGAGGAAGTGTCAACCAGATACGTCGCATGTCGTGGATTTGAAGGATATTGAAGTGCAAGATGGAGTCACCTATGAAGAGCAGCCGGTGAAGATTCTTGATATCCAGGAGAAAGTGCTTCGCAACAAGGTAATCCAGCTGGTGAAAGTCCTGTGGCAACATCAGAGCGTAGAGGAAGCAACTTGGGAACCGGAGTGGGAGATGCGAGAGAAATATCCATATTTGTTCGCTACTTGAGGTAAGTTTCGAGGACGAAAATTTCTTTAAGGGGGGTGGATTGTAACACTCCGCATTTTATTTTATATATATGCATATAGATATATATTAAATATTTTTTGTAAAAATGGGGATAGGTGTAGCGATGTGTGTTTGAATTTGGTAGATTGGAAATGGAAAAAGGGATGAAATAGTGAACAGTGCACGTGAACTGTGCACTGGCTGAAACTTCAAGCCCAATTTAGACCTTGATGCAGTCAATATCTCTTAAAACTCAAAACATGAAAGTTGTAGAGTTCTTTCTTAGATTTCCATAGCATCTTGAATCATCTCAATCGGAACTCGGATGAGAGAGTTATGCCCCGAAAACGAAGTAATATCGAAGCAGCCCATGAACAGTAAAGTCGAAGCAACCCATGAACAGTAAAGGAAAAAAAATCGGGATTTCTGTGTTTAAAATCACAGATTTCAGCCTTTACTCTCATTTCTCTCATTTCACTCTCAACCCACTTCTCTTAGGACTCTAGAGGAAGAGAGAAGGATAAAACACAAGATCAAGAGGAGATCTATACTTCAAAGAAGATCAAATTTTCATCTTCTTCACACTAAACCTAGGTTTTTAAGAACATTGAGGTAGGGTTTTCTTCCATCCTTGTCCATTGATGTTAGGGTTATTATACATGTAGAATTTGGCTTTTAATAGTATGTATTTGTTATGGGTTCCTTGTTCCTTGGGATGTTTACAAACATTCCCATGATTTGAACAAAATGATGGTTGGAAATCCATCAAACTCTAGTTTTTGGGGGAAATATGGATTTTTCTCTATATCTTCACATCATCTTGATTTCGAAAATTCTAGAACTTTGTGTTGGGTAGTAAAATGATTGTATTGATGATCTCATGCTTATTTCCTTTAAACTTGTCTCTTGTTACATGATTTGCGAAATGAGTATATTTTCTTAAATTGTTCTATTATGTATCTTGCTTGTGAAAATTTGGGGAAACATCATGGAATTTGCTTGTATATGAGGTTGAGTATATTGTTGGTATGTCACTCTTGTGTATGGTGTTGTGAGAGACTTGGATTACCTTCGAAAACTGTCGTAGAGCGTTAGAGGTTAGTCTATCCCAATGGGGGGTGAGATGGCTGCCTAATGCTCGTAGTGGATCACTGTGGTGACAGTGACCACTATTGTTCACGGATACCGGAGAAAAGGGTTAGTATACTAGACACCTTGGGAGGATCTCGTCAAGGCCGTATGAGACGGTACACGCCCTTCCTAAATTGGTCTGTGATTGTTAGTGGAAATGGGTGAACGAGGTAGAATCGTCGGGTAGATTCATGAGAAGTGACAACCTACTTGAGTGGTACCAAATAGAAATTTTTGTTCATTGTACTAAATATTATTTCTCCAAGAGTTTCGGGTAGTATGGGATGCCGCGATACCTTGTGGAAATGGTGTATGGTGGAGTGGATTATGTTGGAAATTGTTTGTCAATTAAACGTGGTTTTATTCTCGTTCAAGTCCTTATTATTGTACAAACTTGAGATCTCATTTAAAATGTCCTTACTTTACTTCAAAATTCATTTATATGTATGTGCAAAACGTGACCTACCTGTTTTACTTGATTTCAAAACCTTGAATGAGTTTGGAAGGATCCTCCTACAGAGCCTTGTGCTCACCCCCTACTTCCCCACCTTTCAGATTTTGCCTTTGACGAGGAGCTGGGAGTCGAGGGACCGACACATTTGGAGACTCCAATAGAAGGGAGCGTGGATCCCGAGGTGGATGCTTAGAGCGATCCCCCTTTATTTTGTTATAGACTTGGATAATCTTTTGGGAGAATTGTATAGCCTAGCTTTTATTTTATAAATTTCGCTGTGTATTATAGTACTTTTGTGGGAATGTAAAGGCCATAACTTGGCCTATTCTTTTGGGATAACATGTAAATTGGATGGATTGATTTTATGGTAGTTAAATAGACCCGGTGTGGTCATTACAGTAGAATTGCACAGGTTGTGTTTTGGGTAGAGCTCCCCGAACAGAGGAGACTCTGCCCAAATTTTGTTAAAATATGAATGGTGGATGAATGAAACTTTCGTCGTGATGGATTTACTTAATGCTCTCATGCGGTGAATGGTTTTTAGAATGTAATGTCACCCAAGGGGGTTTTTGGGGCGTTACAGATTCATAAAGGGTTTTAGTGCCTTGACACATTTCCTAATCACGACCTTTATGTAATTTATTGCCCAAGGATGTCTGTAAGACCCGAACATGCATGACGAACACATAAACATTTATTACGAGCATGTTTACACGTGATATGAATGTGCATGATAGGTAACTATTATTTAATCAGGAACATTGATATGAGACTTGAACCCGTATGATGTATATTTTTAATATTTAGAGAGTGCATATGAATAAGGTATGAGAATTAGTTGGACCGAATGATAATAGGGGAAATATTTTGTTAAAATGTGAAATGTTAAACGAGTATTCTTGCATGTGACATAATTTTATTATTTTATGCATGTTAATGCATATGGGATTAAGTGGGTGGCAAGCATGTGATATCAACTTATTGTTTACAAATACATGTGTTATTGTATGCAAAAAGTGGATTAACGGCTAGCAATATAAGTTAGCAGGTTATTATAAGTTTGGATATATGTATATAATAAATTAGATAGGTGTTTGAACTTATGGGGGGGGTATATTCCCCCCCACCCCCCCAAAAAAAAATTTCACTCACCCAACACTCATTTTCCCCCCAAATTTCAAAAACCCAACACACTTACTCCACAACACACACCTACACATACATACATACACTCCAACACACACATTCCAATGTATGCACAATGTCATAATTTAGTGTACAGATACTTAAGTCACGGGGTATCGCTAGTGTATATATATATTACTAACTTATGTAATTGTAATTTAATTATGTTATACTAATGCTATTTTGAATTTGTTACATTAATTTTGTTATAATGATTTTCTTTTATTCCTATGATTCTGCACCCAAGTTGTGTGTGGAATTCTTGGCCGTGTCCAAGAGATAGGAGTGAGGCCGTTTGTGTTCCCTGTAAATCGTTGACAACAAGAATAGGAAAAAGGAATAAGAACACTATAGCAGAATTACTATAGCAAAAGTCACTTTAGCATTACTGTAGTAGAATTAAAAGACGAATTACTATAGCAACCTAAGGGTAATAGTAATGCATATAAGTCAACAGAAACTTTTTGAAAAGCAAAATGGCATTAAGCCTATTTAAATTTGGGAATAAATATAAAGAATATTATGTAATGAATCTTGAAGAAGTTGAATTTTCAGATATTGAAAATAAATTATAAAACGGGGTTATAACCCAGTATCCAACTAAGAAAATATATAATATTAGAACTTTTGATTTTAAATCAAGTATAACAATTAAAACACTCGAAAGAACTATTTTCTTTGATAAACTGTTCAACTCTGAATAGAAAGATAAGTCTTAAAAGACACAAGAAAATTATAAATTTTTACATATTGGGTTAGTCCAAGTGACTTTAAAACCATTAACTCTTCAAGGATTAAATGCTACTTTTATTCTAGCTTTAAGAGATGCTAGATGTTTAGACATTGATCAATCCATAATGGGAGTTATGCAGTCTAGTTTAAGCACTGGTCTTAAAGGTCAAACCACTCCAATTGAAACTAATATGATAAAAAATAAAATTGAAATTACTAAAACCATTAAATGGTGAAAAAATTCAGTTCTAGAAATATGGCAATTAGAAGCCGTTGTTCCTGAGAAACCAGAACTAAATCAAGGGGTAACACAGATCACCCAATCATCTCAGGGTGATGTATTGATAAGATTTGTAAGAGAAAATTTCCCGGAATTAAAAATCTCTAATGAATCAAGAACTTTGTCAGTTTATAATACTCCTAGTAAGAAGTCCACTTCCTTTATACCTGATAGAAAAGGGAAAAAAAACCCATAATTGAGGGAATCCACACTTTAGATAACCAGATTCCACATGGAATCTGTAGGCAAGATAATGAATCTTCTTTAGAGGAAGATCAAATGAATTTATAATAAATAGAAAAGAAATAGATAAAGAATTTTATCTTCCTAATATGAGGAATTTAAGAATTGGTATTTTAAAACTATGCATCAAGAAGATCTTAATAGATATAAAGAAATATTTTACCGTTTTATAAAAAAGGGAAAAAAGAGTAATTCCTTTCATTCAATGGTTTATAACTTTCTATGCTCCACCTACAGTGGATCAATTAAATGTAATTGAAAATTTTCAACATAAGTGGGAAACTTTGGATGGTAAAAACATCACTAGTTTATACCTTCCAACCACTGAAGCCAAAAAATTAGACCTAAATGGAGCAAGAGAAGTTGTTATGAATGTCTGCTATGCTTTAAAAGATAATAACGATATAGGAAAAAATATTTTCATCAAACGGATTAATTACACAAATGTTTGCTTACAAGTTGTAGGACAACATTAGACAAAAATTAAAAATTTAATTAAAGATCAACAAAAAACAGGAGCATCAACTTCTTCTAAATCCTTAAAGGAAAAAACAATTGAAATTAAAAAGGTAAATGTTAAACCTCCAGTTGACACTTCAAAATTCAATCTTCACAATAAAGTTAAAGATGAGTTCATAATTGAACTAAAAAATAAACTAAAAAATTTATCATTAAATGAAATCTTTTAAACTGATAGCGTAGAGCAATTTGAAACTGAAATTTAGCAGTTTGAAGAATCTCTACATCATATACAATCTGAAATAAATAAGATTGAGTATTCTAAACCTAAAAAACAAACTAACACATTCTCAAGCACCCCCCATAAGGGCTTATTATCAGAGATCAACATTTCAAGATATTTTACATGAGAAAAATTTATTTATTGAACAAACTAGGTATGATGCTTCTTCCATTTATTGAATGAAACATTGACAAAATGTCATAATATGTAATTCATCAAATTTTAATAAAATTTTAATGTATGCATCTGTATGTAAAGCCAATCGGAATATGAACCATAACACTGCTAAATTTATTACAACATGATTTACTAACCAATTAAGAGGTTGGTGCGATAATTACTTAAGTTTAACTTAAAGATCTGAAATATTAAATGCAGTAAAATAATAACAACTACTGATGGAAGTATAACAACTCAAGAGACTGTTGTTTATACCTTAATACAAACAATTTCAAAACACTTTGTAGAAATAAGCTTACAGAGTATAGATAAGAGTAAAGAACCTTTAATGAATCTGAGATGGCCCACTTTAACACATTTTATGTGGTATGAAGATGTATTTTTGCCTAAAGTCTTATTAAGAACTGACGCTAATAATGAATTCTGGAAAGAAAAGTTTATATCAGGATACCCAGCCTATTTACTGAAAAAATAATAATTCGTTTAAAACAAAGACAAGATGGATTTAAAATCCCTTATGAAATTACACTTACGAATAATTAATTTCTGAATGTATTTCAGAAGGATTAGCTCTTTGTAATGATTTAAATCTCAAAGGTCAACAAGTTGTAAGGAACTAGGAGAATTTTGTAATCAATTTGCCTATAATATTGATATTCCTAAAGTTAAATCTCAAATAAAAAGTAATACATATTCTACACCTTATAAGAATAGGAGGAAATTCCATAAAAGGAATTAGGACAAAGAAAAAATTAACCAACCCACTAAAAAACTTAAGGCAAAAAGTGAAAAAACCTACTGCATGTTTTAAATGTGAAAAATTGGGACACATTGCTCCTAAGTGTCTAACTGAATAAAAAATAAATGAATTAACTCTTGATGAAGATCTTAAAGATAAAGTTTTAAAAATGGTACTAAATTCAGAAAATGAGGAAGAATAGTCTTCTGACAATTCAATTTCTGAAGAAGAATTATGTTATATTGAAAATGAAATAAGTAATTCATCATCTAGTGAAGACAATTCAAAATAGGATAAAAGCTATTCATCACACTGTAAGACACAAGCTAACTATTATAAAGTTATTTAGATATGAATGGACTAAGTATAAATACTTTGACTTAGTCACAAACATTAATTCTTGACCTTATAGATCAAATTCAAGATCTTGTATATATATATAAAAAGCTATTAAAGAATATCTAGAAATAACTCCAGAAGAAAAGAAGCCTTCTCTTTCACAACTCTACTTTTTAAAGGAAGTTTTAAACAAATCTGAGCCTATGGTAATTAAAAAAAATGAAACTTCATTGAAAGACCTCAAAGGAGAAATTAATCAACTTAAAGTTGAAATAAAAATGATAAAACAAAGACTTTTAGCATTGGAAAAATGCCAATAATTGAAGAAGATACTGAGAATTTAAAAGAGTTAAATTCTTCTAATGACTACTTATATGTATTAGAAAAATAACTTATAAAAATGGGTATGTTAAAATTATACATGTAATTAACCAAGAATTCACTGTTGAAACAATGCATTAATCGATAGTGGAGCAGACATGAACTGCATTAAAGAAGGATTAATTCCTACGAAATATTTTTTAGACATGTACTGAGTCATTAAGTACGGTTGATGGTTCAAAATTAAACATAAGATTTAAAATTTCAAATGTTTATATCTATAATCAAGGAATTTGTATTCCTACCACATTTATGCTTACAGAAAATCTGAATCAATTAGTAATTTTGGGAATGTCATTCCTTTCTATGATTGAACCCATATAAATAATTGATTCTAAAAGAATTTTAACTACCTTAAAAGGTCAAAAAATAATTGATTCTAAAATAATTTTAACTACCTTAAAAGGTTAACAAATACTGTTTGAGTTTATAACTCTACCTCAGATAAAAATGATAAATTAGATAAAAAAAATTTGATTTATAAAGAAAATCAACTAAATTTTCTAAAAGACAACGTTAAAATTTTAAGCATATATGATATAATGAACAATAATAAGTTTAAGATAAAATTAAAAGAACTTGAACATAAAATAATTTAAGAAATTTGCGATACCAATCCCACTGTCTTTTGGGATAGGAAAAAGCATGTTGTTACACTTCCATGTATTAAGGAATTTAATAAAAAATATATTCCTACCAAGGCAAGACCAACACAAATGAATAAAGAATATATGGAACTTTGTAAAAAAGAGATTGACTCATTCTTAGAAAAATCACTAATTCGTAAAAGTTATTCTCCTTGGAGTTGTGCAACGTTTTATGTTAATAACAATGCAGAACAGGAGCGAGGAGTTCTTAGACTGGTTATTAATTACAAACCTTTAAACAAGGTTTTACAGTGGAATAGATATTTAATTCTGAATGAGAAGGATTTATTATCTCGTTTGTATAATGCTAAGATTTTTTCTAAGGTTGATTTAAAATAGGATATTGGCAGATTCAAATCGCTGAGCAAGACATGTATAAAACTGCATTCACAGTACCTTTTGGCCATTATTAACGGACTGTCATGTCATTCGGGCTTAAAAATACCCCTTTAGAATTTCAGAACATAATGAATGACATATTCTATCCTTATTTTGAATTTTGTATTGTTTACATTGATGATATACTCATCTTTTTGGATTCTGTTGATCAACATTTTAAACACTTAAATAAATTTATTCAAGTTGTAAAAAGAAATGGCTTAGTCTTTTCTGCTATTAAAATGAAATTATTTCATTTTTAGGACAGTATATTGAAATTGGGAATAGTCCCAATTGAAAGAAGTATTGAATTTGCTTCTAAATTTCTTGATGAAATTAAAGATAAGAAGCAATTACAATGATTCTTGGGAAGTTTAAATTACTTAATAGATTTTTATAAAAATTTGTCCAAGATATTGCTATTTTATACTCAAGACTTCAGAAGAATCCATCCCTTTGGACATATTTTCACACTGAAGCAGTAAGAAAAATTAAACTTAAAGCTAAACAATTACCATGCCTTTCATTGGCAAATCCCGAATGGTACAAGATAGTAGAAACTAGTGCCTTAGATAAAGGTTATGGAGGTATTCTTAAGTAGAAAGATCCTAATAATAGTAATAAGGAATTACTTATTAGGTTTATCTCAGGTAAATGGAGAACTACTCAGTTAAACTATTCCATTATTAAAAAAGAAATTTTACCTATTGTAAAATGTACAAGTAATTTCCAAGATGATTTGTTAAACCAAGAATTCTTCTTAAGAATCGATTTTAGTTCTACTAAAAATGTTTTTGAACAAAATGTAAAAAACATAACTTCTAAACAAATATTTGCTAGATGAAAAGCCATTCTATTAGTCTTTGATTTTAAAATTGAATATGTCAAAGGAGAATTAAATTCTCTCCCTGATTTTCTAACTAGAGAATTTTTGCAGGGTTCTTATGAACAGAGGACAGGGTAATATTCGTGGCCGAGGTCATAGAAGGGGAAGATCTGGGGGAAGAACCCAGATCAATGAATATTATCCACCACTAAATGAATCTAAACAACTTAAAGCTGTAAATAAACAACTTCTTAAAGAAGGACAATCCAGTAAGACAAATGATGACGATTCTACTGTTGTCAGAAGTAAAAAATCAATGAAAGAGGCTTTAATATCCAAACCTAAGATGAATTATACAAAGTTAAAGACTCTACCTGCTTTTAGTCCAATCATAATTTTGGAAAATGAATTTTTTTTTTTTTGGGGGGGGGGGAGAGGGGGGACTTGAACCTTTGACCTTAAAAGTGTCACTTGTAATAAAGACAAAGTTTATTATGAATCAATTTGTAAAGAAACTGATTCTGTTAAATTTGATAATTTTTTCAGAAATAAAAACAACCTTAAAATTGTCTCCTACAGTAAAGCATCAATTTTAAGGATTGTATCTCAAAGAGATTGGGATTTAAATCTAATAATACCCAGATCCATAGACCTCCTTGTATGGAGTATAATTACTTCGATTATATGGATGTCTAGCATAATTCCTTCTTCTATAATGAGGTTTTAATGCACTCATGGTTTTTTGTCTTCACAGAAACCTATACTGAGATTCCTAACTTGTTTTATAACTGGTGGAAAACTCATGGTGCTATTGAAGGATTAATCCATCTAAAATAAAAGAATTATTTGATTTTTATAAAAAAAAGTTCATCCTTAAAGGATAATAAGATTGAGGTTAAACCAATGTATACACACACACACACATGTGAAAAAGACTTAGTTAAGAGGGAGGGGGAAGGGATGATTAGAGGGAGAGGGAGTGAGCACTTCACTAGGGACTTGTAGAAATATAAAAGGGTGGAGGAAAATTAAAAAGAAGGAGGAGAAAAAAACAACAACAAAGGCTCTCCACGCTTGAAGTTTCGGCTAAGAAGAGAAGGAAAAGGAAGGCTCTGCACACTTGGGAACTCTTGGCCAAGGCTACGAGGAAAAAAAGGCGGAGCTTGGTTGTGGGCTTAATGGTGGAAGACTAGTGGTGATGCTTGGTGGTGTAGGAAGGGGTACAAGAGGTAAGCTATGTAACTTACCTTCTCTCTTAAATGTATCGATAAATTCTTTGTTTATGTATTTTGGGTATTGCATGTCGGTTAAGTGTGATGCTTGTTATGTGTATGGGTGTTGCATGGAGGATTAACTTGATGCTTGTGTGGGTGTGTAAGCATAACTAAGATTGTTGCAGGTAATGTAAAGGAAATGGTGATTGTAGTGTGTGGGAGAGTTTCGGCCAAGCGAGAAAGTAGATTGATGGATTGCTTAGGAATCTTGTGAATTGTCTCTTGAACTTTCATAAATCCATGGGTATGAGTTAGTTACAAGAAAACAAGTAATTGTATGGTTTCACAGAAAATGGAGTAAATTCAAGTACACTTTTGGTATATTTACAATTCTATGAGGTTGGTTTAATTTGGAGTAATTGGTTTGTATATATTGTCATAACAAGTTCAAGAAGAATAGTTCAATTGATTCAAGTAGATTATTTTAGTCAATGCGAATGAATAATGTAATTCAATGCGAGTATTAAATTTAGTTTGAGTAAACTCTTTCAGACATAAGCAATATTACATATTAATTTCTGAGTGAGATTATGAATAAGGTGTATGAGGTTCGGAAGCGAACACCTCAAAGAACGCTGCATTCAAAGCTCCGACCGAGGGGCTGTCTACAAGGTAGAATCCCACAAAAGGTAGGTGCGCTATCCTATATCTTTTATTGATAAATACTTAAGCTTTGTTTATATTTTTGTTAAGACTTAACGACTAAGTGGTAAAATATTGCTGTGTGAAGGAAGTTGTCTAAGCGACAAGGTAAGCCTTTGTGGCTTGCGTCGACTACGTGATGGAACATGTGCCGATTCAAGTTGATTGCGTGTGCGGTAAATTTATTTGTGATTGTGATCCGTCCTTGAGATAAGATAAATGTTATGAAGGTAAGCCGTCAAAATGACAATAACTGCTATGTGAACGGGGGTCATCCAAATGACTGGAATATTATAAATACGCGAGCCGTCCGAAAGACAAATAAGTGTTATATGTGTACGGGCAATCTACATGACGGGAAATATTAAGTGATTGTGATTCATCTACGTGATAGAAAATATTAGGTGATTGTGAGTTGTCTAAATGATGGGAATTAATTGTTTGATACTAGTCATCTACGTGACAAGAATTATCTATGTGATTTGAGTCGACTAAATGATGGGCGTCTACATGACGAAATTTAGCTATGTGTTTGAGTCATCTAAGTGATGAAAACGAGAATTATCTATGTGGCTTGGGTCATCTGAAGTACGGAAGTTATTAGTGTGGCTTGGGTAGTTTGAGTGGCGAAAGATATTTGTGTGACGATACAACCTTACGATACAAGTTGCTTGGGTGGTAAAGTCAATACTTCCTTGTTTCGTAGTAGTGAAACGATACAAGATCTCAAGTTAAAGTTATGGGGTTATGGATAACATATTCTTGCAAATGAGCATATTGTACTTTGTTAATTTTTATTACATTTATGGGAAGTTACTGGGCACTTACATAATGTTTTCTTAAATCCTTTTAGGTAACTTATACATTAAGCCTGAAGTCCATTGTTGAGACTAGATGATCAATCAGGAGTTATCAAGGGAGGGCTTGTGTCTAGTTTTTTGGCGTTGGTATAGATAGTTAGTGGTATTTTTTGCAACCTTTAGGATGTTAATTTTTTCATCATAAATTGTCTTTCAATTGCCAAGTTTTTAATTGAAAATCATTTGTCTGTACTAGTTTGAATATGAAAACAAATGAGTTATAGATTTAGAGTAAAAATTATCATTCATAGCTAGGATGAATTCTAAAGATTATCTAGTTTTCCAATTATTAAATTTCTTTTTCATGAATAGTTAATCTTCAAACTCTCAAACTTCAAAGAACTTTTACTTTTACTTTTCATCACCTTGGATTCCAAATTTTTCCTTGAGGACACCACCTTGGACTTCGGTTCGAGTTACTATACAATACTATTCTCTTACAATTGGGAGTATTCATGAAAATACAACCCCTTTGGAAGGCAAGCAGTTACCAAATAATACGCGCCTATTGTTGCCAAAAATTGCCAATGGTAGGATTTTTTTTGCAATCACATTTGGTGACGAGTGTAAATTATTGTCGCCAATTTTTTTTAATATCTTTTGGCGACAAAATATAATGTTGGTTGTGGAATGTCCTTTTTGTCAACATTTTTCCCTATTCATTGCTGAAAGCCCTTGCGATAAGCCAATGTTCTTTTAGTGAATATTGGAGAAGGTTATGAGAATTGATTAGTGACAAAGAAAGTTTTTGTTTATGAGGCATAAGTTTTGGGATATCATTGAAAGCATTGGTGTATTTATGATGAAAGGTTATGAGAATAGATTTAAGTGTTTTGATGGAACATGATATAAAATGTTTTTTGGTGATTACTCTATCATTGGTAATGGTAACCCTTTATTGTATTGAAAATCCTACAATGTTATAAGAGTATAAGATCAAAAAATGATGAAGTGTGTGATGAATGAAAAATATGATGAGGTTATTATTTAATGTTAGGTTGATTTTTGGTTTTAGAATATTATGGAGAGCTAGTTAAGGTTATTTTGGAAGTATTAATTACTTAGACTAGTCATAACAAGAATGGTCACAAGAGGATACTCATTGGGAACAGTGTAATTATGTAATCTTATTTTACTGTTGGCTTAGTTCACTACCCTTAGACTCTCTAAAGTTATTAACAAGTTGGAATTTCTTGGGTGAGCTTAGGGGTTGACAGCTGATTTGCACTCACACACTTTAATTAAAAATTGAGGTCAAGGGTATAAGTACAAATTTAAATACAAATGATAAGAAAATCTAGGAAGCTTGAATAATTATTGAAAATTATCATTTACTCTTAATATTGGTTTACTAACGACTATAAGTGTTCAAAATCTTGAGATTAATAATATTGGACCATTATCAGAATAAGGATGATACTCAATGGTTTGTTTGAGCTTTTATTGTATGAGAACATTTAATGTTATTGGAGTTTTGTTGTGGGAATATAGAATTATTTTGCTGGTTTCCCTTAATCCATCATTCAATTAGATATGAATATGTTAGAGTTGAGGATTTTTTTATGAATATTGAAGATTATAACCTTGAAAAATAAATCTTTACGGTTAATAGTGATTATTGGAAGAATGTAATATGAGGAATTTATGTCAAAACCAATCTGCTAAGAAGAGCAAGTGCGAGCTCTGGATGAAAGTGACGAGTTTTGATATGAGTGGGGAAACTATTAAGTGAATTTTTGGGATAAATGGCTAGGGTAATCCTAGTAACTAGCGGATCATTATCATCTCAGGGATCATGAATGATTGTTAAGGCTATGTCAACTAATGTGGTTAAATTGAGAAACATTAGTTGAATCATCGAGAGTCTTGTTTTTGGCTATGATTATATCATAAGAAATCTTGTAGCATTGGTTTGAGAGAGATTATTGTGATTTTTGATAGCTTATCTGTATTTTCTATTATAGTAAAAGAAATATATTTGTATCAAATTAAATTAGGAGAATTCAAGACTATATGTATAGTGAAAATAATGGAGAGGTTAATGAAATCCACTAAGGATTAATTACATGGTTTATTGATTCTAGCTCAAGGTGAGAGATTGAGAATGAATACCTAACAGATAGAGAAAATAATTAATCTTAATCGAGTTAATAAACAATATGGAGATATTAAGATTGATCTAAAGGTAGGAGTTAGGTTGTGAGTGAGTTATGAAAAGAATTATATGGCTTATTGATTTGGACTCAAGTTTGGGGGCATAAAAAAGACTTTAGAAATATAACTTGACCCTTAACCCAAGTATTATATTTGGTTATTTACTAAAATTCCCTTTGGAGGGGAAAGATGGATCATTAGTGTACACATTTTGGAAGTTAAAAATAAAGGATATTTATGGTTAGGTTGCAGTTGTACACTTTGGTGAAATCCAACATATATTCACAAACCCTTAGAACCTGTGGGAATTCTTATTTATTGCTAGTTCCAACTATGTTGAATTGGCCTATTGACTTAGAATTATAATGTGTATCAGAGTGTGTAGCAAAATATTTGATTAGATTTGATATTATTGGGGTTAATATCAAATCCAGTGCCTGAATTTGACATGAGATGATTGTGGTTTTACAAAGTTGCTATAGAATGAATATTATTGGGCTCACTAGTGGAACTTTGTTGAAATATGTGATGCATAGCTTAAGACACATTTTAGGAGTTATGGAATTTAGGATTTTATTCTAGGATATTGAATTGTGGGGGAGGTGTAGTTGGAGTTATGCTATTACAAATGGTAATGGTTGGGAGTTTTTGTGGTTATTGAAAGGATTGGTGAATTCAAAAGACAAGTGGTATTTGATGAACAAACAATTAAGTTGATGAGCTAATAGTAATGCGTGATGAGAAATTAGTTCAGACAATTGCATAGAATTATTGAGTATAAGGGGCAATAAAAAAATGAGAATGAAGATGATAAATGATTGCTTGTGAATAAAGATAATCATGGAGACTTTTAATAACTTTTATGATGGTACAAGTTAAAGGGATAGATTTAAGATTAGCATATAGGAAATATATTTTGATATTGGATTTGATGCTTAAAGGATGAATAAACATCGAGACATTATCGCCAACTAAAATTAGATAGACTAAGTAGACAATTAAATTTCGAAAATAAAACTTTCTTTAAGGGAGGTGGATTGTCAGACCCCGTACAACATTTAAAGATGAATAACTTGATATTAAGAATACTTCCAAAAGGGTGATAGAAACTTTGAATCATTATTGAAAGATTGATTATGAAGTTTGAGTTTCACGCGAATTATCTTTCGGGTCAAACTTAATTTCTGAGGTGTTCAACCTTCAGAAGGGTAGCTAGATAAGTATATAAATGATTTTAGGTCAAAATAAGGTTGCCATTGAATCTGGAAGGTAGAGAAATCTCGGAAGAGGTAATATGCGATGTATTAGTAGTTTAGAAGTATTTCGAAGTTAAAACGCATTTTGGAGAGAATTAGGGTAGAAAGGAATTAGATACTACCTTAGCATTTTATCCATAACGTTTTATCATGATGTCTGATTGATCTGATTTCTAGAGATTAGAAATTACACTTCAAGGGATAGAAAAGTGTAATTCATGAATATTTTGTGAATCGATTTCTAAGTTGGTCAAATCGAGTCCGAAGTCTGGAGCAGAAAGCCAGATGCAGCCTGACGCAGACAACACTGTTTGGATGCATTTGTGATGATTTTGATTGTGACGCCCCTATAACCGGGGGTTCCGTTGACCACCCATTAACTCGCAAAACTGTCCGTGATTGTCACATGATTCGACACCACGTCAATAGTTTCCCATTTACCGGGATTTTAACTTACACGTGAAACTTGTGTACCTTTATCATTTTATCTAACCGTGACCCAATGTACCACATTCCATCATCCATTATAGTCCATTTACATCATAGGAACTAAAGAATGCATAGCCCAAAGGCTTGAGAGAAAGATTTTAACAAAATTTCAAGATCTGCCAAAGTGTACTGGTACGGGTTGCTCACTGGACCTCACCGTACCAATACGGTTTGCCTTCTGGACCTCGCCGGACCGGTACGCTGTGCCCATTTTTTTCTGTTTCACCTGTTTTACATTTCAAATCCAATTTTAACCATTCCAACATCATCTCAAACATACATAATGATGTTATTCACCTAAAACTTGATATCTACAAGTTCTATTACAAGCCATTTACACGGTTACATGTCAAAATGGAATTAAACCTAAGTTTTACCAAAAACTTGTTTTCAAAAGCCATAAACCGGCTTTTCTTCACTCTCGAGACCCCGAATGTGTGTCATCCATCGGAATATGTCCCGTACCTGAAATGTGTTCCCGTATAGGGTGAGCCAAGCTCAATAGAGTATTTCCTACAATGACTACTCCCCACCTAAGTGCATATGAATGTATACATGCAACAATACATAACTAATATCCATTCCAATGCAAGAATATGTAATTCATGCTGGAATCTATCGTGTCATACCATGAAATGAGATGAGACTCACTCATGCACTTTACCTTGAGTCTTCACCGACTCCCACAACATAATGCAGTGCTAATGTGTAATTTAAACCGTCATCTATGTTACATATCAAATGACATTTTCAAAACTAGGGTCTTTCTCGGGGTAGGTATTCATGGACTTACACCAACGGCACCCAGGCGACACGAAATTCATGGACTTCAACTAACGGTTCCGCGTACACCAACACACTTTATGAGCTCTTATACCAACGGATTGCGAATCCAATCATTGGGCCTTTCACCCGAGGTATATTTTAGCCCTTCTTGTTAACCCTGACCCAATTTTCCATAAAACCGTGCTACTAAGTCGAATCATCGATCCAACATTCCCAAGTCCACTCGTCATACACCAAATGAGGTGAAGACGACAACCATGTACACACACCCTCAATATGCGATGTCTCTGTGCAAATGCAATGTAATGAACCATTGCTCATCAATGTCATGTCCCACATGTAATGAATGTCATATGGACAACTTAAACACACATTTTACATATCTCATGTCAATTTATGTCTTATGTACAAAATCACCAATTTCATCACAAATCAATATAGCAAGGAGCATATATTAACATTTGATATTTAACTACAATTCACAACAACCATGTTATACATAGCTCATGCAATTAACACATTAAATTCTCAAGGTATAAAATAAACACATAACATGCCCACCAATGCCAATTTCCAAGAAATCACCCAATAATTTCTTTATATCAACCCAAGCTAGGAATTGATTTTAACCATTTCAATACCCATTTCCATAACCATAGTCAAATGACTTATGTTATTCAATACTCTTATACATTCCATAATACACTCTAGGTAAGAAATCAACCAAAGTAAGAGAAATCCTACCTCTTAGAGCGTAAATAGAAGGTAGAAAGCTTCTAGGCACCTCCCTAGCTCCAAAAACCTTGATTTTCCAATATCCTTCCCTCGGATCTTTGGTGAAATCCCTCGTTCTTGGTACGTACACGTAGCCCTCATCGCGTAGATGAAATTTAATCCTTGGTCTAAGCACTTCTGACCAACGGAGCTCTTTGGATCGAAGAAAGAAATCTTGGATTTTTGATTTTCCCCTTCTCTTTTCTCTCCTCTCTTCCAACGCCTGAACTCAGCTGACTTTGGGGTGAGAAATATTTGATTTTTCAGATATTTCACCCTATTTATACTTTTTAATTGCGCGGCCCACATTGCCCCCGCATGTTTACAACTTTCGGGTCCGTTTTTCATCTTGAAACGATTTATTTCATCCCGGTTCAAGTTCAATTAAATTTTATTTGAAATTTTATTTAATTATAAGGAAATTTAATAATTTCTATTTTTGGGGACGTTTAAAAGTTCATTCTTCACCTCGTTGTCTCGTAAAATGTAAAGAATTTGACTATCTCATAATTCGACGAAAATTTACCGTGCAGCTAGATTTTGCAAGACGAATCCAACAGTAAAGTCCGTTCCGTCATCTGAGCTATAGAGAAATACTGATTTTAAGTCCGTATTACATTGACAAATTACCATTTTACCCTTTTTCCAAAAAAGTTCAAAATTTCTCGGGTTTTACATTCTTCCCCCCATAAAAGAATTTCGTCCCTGAAATTCACGAACACATGCACATGCAATCATATGTATATGCAACAGTCGTATAACACTAAATGACTATTAGGGTGTACCTCCATCCTCAAATAAGAAGGAATAATTGGTGCAGATAGTGTCCTCGCGCTCTCACGACACCTCCTCTACTCCTCGGTGCTGCCATAACACCTTCACTAGTCTCACAATCTTGCCTAGCAAAACCTGATCCCAGCTATCCATGATGTTCCCCGGTCCCTTCTCGAAAGTCCCATCAGCATCAACAACAAGCTTTCCCCAATCCACCACATGATTCGGATGCGGGCTGTATTTTCAGAGCATAATGACATGGAATACCGCATGAACACTCGATAAATTTGGCGGTAACACCAACCGGTAAGCCACTGTACCAACCCTCTCAAGTACCTCGAAGGGCTCGATATACCTCGGCAACAACTTTCTTCGTTTACCAAACCTGACCACTCCTATTTTAGGCATCATCTTTAAGAAGACATGATCTCCCACCTCAAACTCTAGATGTCACCGCCGTCTGTCAGCGTAGCTCTTCTGCCTACTCTAAGCCATGAAAAGATGCTTCTATATCAAGTTCACCTTCTCCGAGGTGTCTCTAACCATGTTTGGACCCGTAGAGGGTCTCTCTCTCACCTCCGTCCAACAAATCGAAGATCGATATAGCCTCTCATATAAATGCCTCATAGGGTGTCATCTGTATGCTCGCCTGATAACTGTTGTTATAGGCGAACTCCACTAAGGGTAAATGCTCTTCCCAGCTACCCTTGAGATCTAGGACGCATGCCCGCAGCATGTCCTTTAATATTTGGATAGTCCTCTCAGACTGACCGTCCGTCTAGGAATGAAAAGCAGTGCTCATCATCAACTGTGTCCCCATGGCTCGCTGAAAACTCTCCTAAAAATGAGCCTTAAACCTGAGATCCCGATCCAATACTATAGACACAGGCACCCCATGCAATCGGACAATCTCCCCGTATATACAACTTGTAAAATTTCTCTAGTGTGAAGGTCATCTGCACTGCCAAAAAGTGTGTCAATTTCGTAAGCCAGTCCACAATCACCCACACCGCGTCATGTCCCCGTGATGTCCGCGGAAAGTAAGTCACAAAATCTATCGTGATATGCTCCCACTTCCACTTAGCTACCTCCAAGGGTTGGAGTAATTGATACGTGAGACATCGTCTGACAAAGTTTCCAACGTCTCTCTTCATTCTGTTCCAATAATACTAGTGACGAAGATCATTGTACATCTTCGTGCCACCAAGATGCACAACAAATTTGGAACAATGGAACTCTCTAAGAATCTCCTCTCTAAGTTTCATAGACTAGAGAACCACAATCTTTCCCCTAAATCGAAAACTACCATCCCAGTAAATGGCCCAGCCCTTATCATCTGTACTTAACCGTACCCGATCCCTGATGGATGATAACTATGTATCCTATCCCTGGGACTCAATCACTTTGCTCAGTAAGGAAGGTGTAGCCACCAAACTCCCTAAGGTACCCTAAGTCTGATCTCTATAGTGTAGCCAGAACTGTCCCACAATCTCGAGCATCTGCCACTACCGGGAAGCTACACTAGCCAAGACTCCCCGTGACTTCCAGCTAAGTGCATCAGCCACCATATTTGCCCTACTGGGATGGTAATGCAAAGTGAAGTCGTAGTCCTACAGAAACTCCATCCACCTACGTTGCCTCATGTTGAGGTCCTGCTATGTAAAGATGTATTTCAGACTTTTGTGGTCCGAAAACACCTCAAACTATTCACCATATAGATAATGGCGCCAAGCCTTTACGACAAAGACAATGGACGCCAATTCCATGTCATGCGTGGTGTAATTCTGCTTGTGAGTCTTTAACTGCCGAGAATTATAAGCTACCACCCTCTCGGACTACATCAATACACAACCGAGTCCATCATTCGAGGCATCATAATACACCGTGTACCTCTGTCCCCTTTTTGGAACTATCAGAATAGGAGATGATGTAAGCCTCCTCTTCAACTCTTGGAATTCCTTCTCACAAGCATCATTCCACTCAAACTTGACCTCTTTCCGGGTCAAGTTGGTCATAGAAGCAACTAATCGAGAGAAGTCCTCAATGAACCTCCTATAGTACCCAGCCAATCCCAAGAAACTACGTATTTCAAAAATTGGCTTCGGCCTCTCCCAATTCATAACTGTTTCAACCTTCTCCGAGTCCACGGTTACACCCGAAGACGACACCACATGTCCCAAAAATTTCACCTCCGTAAGCCAAAATTCACACTTGCTGAACTTGGCGTACAACTGATGATCTCTCAACATCTGGAGAACAACCCTCAAGTGACCCTCATGCTCCTCCTCAGTCTTGGAGTATATCAAGATGTTGTCAACAAAGACTACAACAAACTGATCTAGGTAGGGTTGAAACACCTTATGCATGAGATCCATGAATACCGCTGGGGGCATTTGTTAATTCGAATGGCATTATTGTAGACTTGAAATGCCTATATCGCATTTTAAACGCCGTCTGAGGGATATCTGCCTCCCTAGCCCTCAACTAATGATAATCGGTGCAGAGATCTATCTTGGAGTAGACCGTGCCCCTCTCAACTGATCAAATAAATTATCAATCCTCGACAAAAATATCTATTTTTGATAGTAACCCTATTCAACTACCGATAATCTATGCAAAGTCGAAGGGTCTTGTCCTTCTTCTTGGCAAACAACATCAGAGTGCCCCAAGGTGAAGTGCTCGATTTAATGAAGCCATTGTCCAACAATTCCTGCAACTGGATCTTGAGTTCTTGCAACTCAGCTGACACCGCCCTATGTCGAGTTATAGAAATGGGTGATGTACCCAGATGCAACTCAATGCTGAAGTCTACATCTCTATGTGGAGGTAATCTCGGTAGTCCATCTAGAAAAACATCCTCATACTCACATACAACCCGAGGTAGACCCAACCCTTATCTTGCCTTGTCCTCTAGGGTAAGACTTGCTAGCCAACCCATCAACTGCCCGTGCTATCTAGATTCGTACACGGCTTGGGGTAAAACAACTTGTTTTTTTCCCTAGAACTTGAAGCAAACACCTTCCGGCGTATATGCAGTGATCTTTTTTCGATCACAATCGATGACCACCCGGTGTGCCATCAACTAATCCATTTCAAAGATAACATCGAACTCCGACACGTCCATGACCCTAAGGTCCACAGTGAGTAGAATCCTCGAGATCTCTAACTCACAGTCCCAACATATCTGATCAACTCTCACCCTAGCTCCTAGGGGAGAACTCACATGTTACAGCTCTTCTAAGGTTTCAACCTCTAAGCTCAAGTCTTTCACACAAGATGCCGTAATAAAAGAATGCGATGCACCATAATCAAATAATACTCTAGCCCATAAGCGAGAGAGTAGAAATGTACCCTATATCATCGACTGATCTGTCGGCTCAATCTGTGGCACCATGGCGTAGACACGCCCTTGGGTCCCTAATGTCCTGGCTTGTGAGCCCTAGCCTCGTCCTCGACCCATGCCTTGGCCAGCTTGTGGAGTCCCTGCACGAGAAGTAGTAGGGCCTTGTGTAGCGCTCTGGAACTGATACTGGCTCCCTTAGCCCATGGTAGGGTAGTGAGGAGTATAATACGCCTGTGGTTGCCCCACCGAAGTATAGGACTGAGATGACCCTAACTTTGGGATCCCTACTTCTTGAGGCAATCCCGTTTCATGTGTCCTGGTTGGTGGCAATAGAAACATGTCCTCTGCCCCGCCTGAAATGTAGTCCTCTAATTTCTCCCGCCTTGGGAGGATTAACCTTGGCCTTGACCTTGATAACCACGACCCTGCCCCTATGGTGCCTGGGGAGTAAAGGTCCTCTGTCTATTTCCCAAGCTAGAAGAAGAGGATTGACCCTCCTTCTTCTTATCTTTCACACCTGCCTCCCGAATGTTCCGTGCATCCTCTACCTCTCTCTCAATGGTCATAGCAGTCGCGACCATCGAGTCCAAGTCTTGCTGAAGAAGACCCATAATTTTGCCTCGGACGGACAACTTTAAGCCATCCTCAAACTTCTTCACCTTGACCATGTCAGTGGCCACATAGCCATCGGCAAAATGGGATAATTCCGTGAACTTAGCCACGTATTCCATCACCGTCATTGTCTCTTGTCGCAAGTCTAAGAACTCCCGGGCATTTGCATGTCTGGCGGCCGTGGGAAAATACTTGCCTATGAAGAGTTCCTTAAACTCTGCCCATGTCATCGCCCCCAAGTCCTTGGAGTCCTTCACCCAATCCCACCACACTTGGGATTCTCCCTCTAGCTGGAATGTAGCTAGGGTTATCTTAGTGGCATCGGAGGTGAGCTCCATAGCCCTCAAGATCTTGTCCACTTGTCGGAACCAATGGTCAGCCACCATAGGATTCGCCCCTCCCACGAAGATCGGAGGCTAATGTACCTTGAACTTTTGGAGGTGACTTGAACCTCCTTGACTCCCACTAGCCTATGCAATGGTAGTCGCCGCCGCACCAATAGTCTCCACAAAGGCTTGTTGGTCAAAGGCCGAGGATCCTGTTGACCACCTGTCAACCCGCAAAAATGCCCATGATTGTCGCATGACCCAACACCACGTTAATATTATCCCATTTACCGGGATTTTAACTCACACATGAAACTCGTGTGCCTTTATCATTTCACCTAACCGTGGCCCAATGTACCACATTCCATCCTCCATTATAGTCCATTTACATCATAGAAACTAAAGGATGCATAACCCAAAGGCCTGGGAGAAAGATTTTAACAAAATTTCAAGATCTGCCAAAGTGTACTGGTATGTGTACTGGTACGGGTTGCTCACTGGACCTTACCCTACGGGTACGCATACCAGTACGGGATTGCGTTCTGGACCTCGCCGTACTGGTACGCTGTGCCCATTTTTTCCTGTTTCACTTGTTTTACATTTCAAATCTAATTTTAACCATTTCAACATCATCTCAAACATACATAATGATGGTATTCACATAAAACTTGATATCTACAAATTCTATTACAAGTCATTTACACGGTTACATGTCAAAATGGAATTAAACCTAAGTTTTACACAAAACTTGTTTTCAAAAGCCACAAATTGGTTTTTCTTCACTTTCGAGACCCTAAATGTGTGTCATCCACCAGAATATGCCCCATACCTAAAATGTGTTCCTGTATAGGGTGAGCCAAGCCCAGTAGAGTATTTCCTACAAGTGCTACTCCCCACCTAAGTGCATATGAATATATACATGCAACAATACACAACCGATATCCATTTCAATGCAAGAATATGTAATTCATTTTGCAATCTATCATGCCATGCTATGGAATGAGATGAGACTCACTCATACACTTTATCCCGAGTCTTCACCGACTCTCATAACACAATGCAGTGCCAATGTATAATTTAAACCGTCATCTATGTTACACATCAAATGACATTTTCAAAACTAGGGTCTTTCTTGGGGTGGGTATTCATGGACTTACACCAATGGCACCCAGCTGACACGGAATTCATGGACTTCTACCAACAGTTCCGCGTACACCGACACACTTTATGGGTTCTTATACCAACGGAGTGCGAATTCAATCACCGGACTTTTCACCCGAGAGATATTCTAGCCCTTCTTGCTAATCCCGACCCAATTTTCCATAAAATTGTGCGACTAAGTCTAATCATCGATCCAACATTCCCAAGTGCACTCGTCATACACTGAATGAGATGAAGACGACAACCATGCACACACACCCTCAATATGCGATGTCTCCGTGCAAATGCAATGTAATGAACCATTGCTCATCAATGTCATGTCCCACATGTAATGAATGTCATATGGACAACTTAAACAACATATTTTATATATCTCATGGCAACTTATGTCTTATGTACAAAATCACCAATTTTATCACAAATCAATATATCAAAGAGCATTTATTAACATTTGATATTTAACTACAATTCACAACAAGCATGTTATAAATAACTCATGCCATTAACACATTAAATTCTCAAGGCATAAAATAAACACATAACATGCCCATCAATGCCAATTTCCAAGAAGTCACCCTGTAATTTATATATATCAACCCATGCTAGGAATTGATTTTAAGTCATTTCAATACCCATTTTCATAATCATTGTCAAATGACCTATGTTATTCAATACTCTTACCCATTCCATAATACACCCTAGGTAAGAAATCAATCAAAGTAGGAGAAACCCTATCTCTTGGAGCGTAAATAGAAGGTAGAAAGCTTCTAGGCACCTCCCTAGCTCCAAAAACCTTAATTTTCCAAAATCCTTTCCTTGGATCTTCGGTGAAATTCCTCGTTCTTGGTATATACACGTAGCCCTCGTCACGTAGATGAACTTTAACTCTTGGTCCAAGCACTTCCGACCAACGGAACTCCTTAGATCGAAGAAAGAAATTTTTGATTTTTGATTTTCCCCTTCTCTTTTCTCTCCTCTCTTCCAACGCCTGAACTCAGCTGACTTTGGGGTGAGAAATATCTGATTTTTCAGATATTTCACCCTATTTATACTTTTTAATTGCGCGGTCCAAATTGCCCTGTACGTTTACTATTTTCGGGTCTGTTTTTCATCTTGAAACGATTCATTTCATCCCGATTTAGGTTCAAATAAATTTTATTTGAACTTTTATTCAATTATAAGAAAATTTTATAATTTCCGTTTTGGGGGACATTTAAAAGTTCATTCGTCACCCCTTTGCCTCATAAAACGTGAAAAATCCTATTATCTCAGAATTTGACAAAAATTTATGGTGCAACTAGATTTTGCGAGACGAATCCAACAGTGAAGTCTATTTCGTCATCCGAGCTCTAGAGAAATACTGATTTTAAATTTGTATTACAACGATAAATTACCATTTTACCCTTTTTCCGAAAAAGTTCAAAATTTCCGGGTTTTACATTGATAGTGAATTTTTATAGTCCAGACGCACATATAAGTTTCTAGGCAATGATTTTTGACCATTCAGACGCATCTATGAAGTTCGCATGATCAATTTTCAACATTTTTTCTTCGTATTTCACGCCGTAAATACCCTAGAGATAGGTTCTAGCTTATGTTAACCACTGTTTCAACCCTCGAAAGGCAAAAGGAGATGGGGAGAAGAAAAAGGGAGAGATCTTCATTGATTAACATAGGGGAATCATATCAAAACCTGTTAAGATCAGGGTAAGGATTCTTTCTCAGATTCATTCAGTGATGATTATGACTATATAATTATATCTTTTTCATCCTTATTACAATATAAATAACAAATCTAAAATATTTTTATGTTCATTCGAACACATGATTCATTTCTTGAATAAAATACATGATTTGTTTTCAAGATCTATCTATTCTTGATTAAAAACCCTAGTTCTTGATTTACAATTATATCTATGTGATAGATCTTCAATGTTTTATATTCGTTGTTAATGTATGCTTAAATTTTGAATAAACACATGATTTATATCCAAATATATGTTTTATCTCCAAAAATTGTATGTTCTTGATTATAACCCTAAATCTTGAAAATTGTGAATATGAAAGTTTCTTTTTACGATCTCTTGCAAGTTTCGATTGGAATTACCCTTGGGTTTTGAGAATTGTGAAATTTATGATGTTGGAAAACGTAGTTTTCTTTTATGAAAGTATATCTCGTGTATTGGGGGGGGGGGTGCGATGAATATGAGTTTGCACGAATCTGTATCGTAGAGTATTTAAATGTCTTTTTTTTACCTCGAGGGGTTTGAAAGTTTTTTGTCACTCACAGCGGAATTGCTCAGTTCCTTGCTGGGTCCAAAGATTCGCATTATTCATTCATGGTGATTAAGGTTAAGGGTTGGTATACTAAACTTGGGAAGTATTTGTTATTGTCGATGCGTCGGTATACGCCTTTCCTAAAGTATTATGTTCCTGCAGAGATTGATTGGATGGTTTGTAATGGTAGTATGGTGTGGAACAAATATGTTTGTTGTGCAGATTCATGCTAGCCAACCTACATATATGAGATATTGAGTTAAAAGTTTTGGTTTGTGGATAATTTTATCCTATTGTGAACGCTATTGTTTTGTACCATAAACACGAGATAGTTACTAAATTTCATTGTTTAATCTCAAAACTATATGTTATTTTAAAACTGAGACTTACATATTTCTATCATTTCTAAACCTTATTTGGGTTTGAGAAGGTTTTCCTACTGGACTTATTGCTCATCCTACAATATATATATATATATATATATTTGGACTCAAAGAAGATATAACTGTAGGTGAGCAGGTTGATTTTGAGTTGGCAGTAGATCAAAATGTGAATCTAGACGTTGAGGCTTAGATAGTGCATTTCTAGTTTAAATTTTTGAAGTTCAGCTATTAGACAATGTTTATGAATATTTCTTTATTGGTTAATTGCAAGAAAATAGTATGGTTTCAGGATGTAATTTTAAAAAGTTATTGATGTTTATTGGGATTGGTTTAGTTATTTATTGAAGATTGATGGTTTTATTATTTTCATGATTACTTTAGTATGCTTTCATGGTTGGATGTTATATAGATAATCAATGCCTTATAGGGTAGATTTTGAGGTGTTACATGTTTGGGTCAAAGGGAATTCATGCATAGCCAGCAACACAAGTAATGCGTCCCCAATTTGGGTCTCTGTCATACACAACAACCTAATATTATTATTTACAGCAAAATTGGATTAGCAATATAGTAACCTTAGAAAAATTAATTATAGAAGATATTTGAATGTAAGATATCATGCCTTCAAAAGGGAAAAAGATTTCATTAAGCGTGCAATCTCTTCTACGCGAACTTTACCGCCTACTGCACTTACCGTGACCTGCACATATAAATTGGAATTAGATATTCTCTAGATTTTATTTATCCTCTACCTTGCACCAATCATTCTTGGAGAACTAAAACCCAAACTAAGGTTACTTTCCACTTATTTGTATTTACACCCACTTGGTGAAATTGGAAAAAAAAAACCTTCAATCTGAAGAAAATGAGCAAGAAGAATTACTGCAAAGTTTGATACTGAAAAATCATCTTTGCCGATGCAAACAACAGATTTTCAGTTTTTGCAATGGCAAACTAATTGTATACATTTAGAGTGAAGAGAATTGTTTCTTAAGAATGACACATTGAGAGGTTGCAACAATTTTCGTGAAGCAATATAACCGTCCAGTATCTCATTCCAAATAGGACATCCTAGTAACTTATAATTGGACTAATTTTTGTGTAACCCTTAACACTAGTAAGCTTCCCCACAATATAGTGCAAAGAAATTAATTGTAGCAACTGTGGTACAAAGGCAATTCATAAAGATCTTGTATTGGAAAATTAAGAGATGTGATAAACATAAACGTATGACTGTACTCTACCAAAGCTATTTCTATCTTTGTGATAGCAAGATAAGATCAAATGTCGGAACACGCGCAACCTAAACGCCTCTGTATATTTACCGGTCGGAGCAGTCTACCAGCGTTTACATAAATGCCAAGAATTTGTTTTTTTTTTATTATCAAATTTTTGTATTTTATTTTGTTCCTTTTAATAAAAAGTGGATCCACACTTCTCGGCCACTTGAAAACCGCACCACCAATACAATTGAAACAAGGCCTGGATACAATGTTCCACCACAGAAGGGTGAATATGGATAGAATTCTACCATATTTGGACTGCCCGATATTGTAGTTTGGATACACCTTTTGTGATTATAACTCTATTTTCCAACAAAGATAGAGAATTTTCTCCGAACTCTTCTTCCTTCTTTGAGGGTAAAGCCTAGACAATAGGCATAACCTCCTGTATATTAATCGCCCAATTTGTAATTTACTTGTGTTTGCCTCCATTGGTAGCCTAGCTTGACCCATCCCAGATTTTGGCATACAAAGACATTGGTTTGGAGGGGAAATACCCATCCATTTACTCTGTCCTTTTGATCTTTACATAAAAACTGCACCAAAACAAACAAAGGAACTAGAGTCAAGAAAACAAAATGTACCTGAAAGTAATTACACCACCTTTTATTCAGTCCTAAAAGAAACTAAAAAAACATAGCCATACCCTTTAGTGCCACAGCAAGAGTTACATCAACCTCTGCTTGTCGGTGGTGCTACCGCTAGAGTTGCATCAACCTATATCATCACAATCAAACCATCAAAATTTTCAAAACACATGCATAAAAGGACACACATATATGTGAAGTATAGAACATAATTTGGTGAATGATTCCTTGTAATGATATTCCTCAAATTTACAATTCAAGTAGGATTGGCATTTTACTGTCCAACTAATGAGTAAAACCTTTCTTTCTTCCCCCCCAAAGCCGTTACCCCTTTAACCTTCCTTAAAAATAACCACCATTAAATCATATTTGAGGGTGTTCAAATTTTCAGTTACCTACTATTTCCTACCATATCAGACCCTATTGATCGGCTAACCGAAAAAATTAAGTAGGAATGTGAAAAATTTTTGGTCTTCCGATTAAATTGGGTAGGAATGAAGAATACTCATTAAATTTTTGTATTCCTACCCTACCCTACCCTACCCACACACACACACACACACAGATATATATATATACTAAAAACCCTAACGTCTCTTCATCTCGCCTCTCTCGCCCTCTGTTCTCTGTGCTAGTTGACCTAGCTCAGTCGCTTGACTCTCATGCCTCTCTGCTCTGTGTGTTCTTTGGCCTCTCTTGGAGTCCCTGTCTTCCAGGTACCCTCTCTCTCTCTCTCTCTCTCTCTCTCTAGTTGATTGTTTCGAGGCAATTTGATGGCATCGAATCGATGGTCCCAAGTAATGATTTCTTTGAATCAATGGTAATGATTTCTTTGAATCAATGGTTCCAAGTCTGTCGATGGTTGGTGGTTTTGCTTAAGGCTGTTGATTAGGGCTACAAATACTGTGATTTTTTAGATTTATGGCTTTGTGCTCTCTCTCTCTCTCTCTCTCTCTCTCTCTCTCTCTCTCAGTTGATTGGTTGGGGGCAATTGAATGCCATCAAATCGATGGTCACAAGTACTCCATTCATCGAATTGATGGTCCCAAGTGTACTCTGTCGATGGTTTGTGGTTTTGTTTAGGACTGTTGATTAGGGTTGTTGGTTGGTGGTTTTGGTGGTTTTTTTGAGCTTTTATGGCTCTGTGCTTTGTGCTGGTGCATTTATGAGATCAAGAAAGGGGCCATATACTATGATTTCTGAGATGTTATGTATAGCTATTGATTAGGGTTGTTGGTTGGTGGTTTTGCTTAGGGCTGTTGGTGGTTTTTTTGGGTTTTGTGCCGATGCATTTCTGAGATCAAGAAAGAGGCCATATACTATGATTTTTGAGATTTTAGGTATAACTGTTTGTCTTTGTGGATTTCTGAAATGGAGTAATTTTTGAGATTTTTTTTTTTTTGAGATCATAGAATTTGATTTCTGAGATTTTGTTTGTGATCATAGTATATAAAATATTGATTACTTAGACCACAAAATGGTCAGTTGCTTCTCTTAGACCACAAGATGGTCATTTGCTAATTTTTCTATTTTTGTTCTAATATTACTTTGATGTTGTTTGTTGTTATTGTCCTTGACCCAAGCTATAAATTAGATGCTTTGAAATTTTGGCTCAATGAAAATTATAAAGAGGAGATAAAGTAGTTAAGGTTCAACTAGTTGAAAAGATTAAAATGGTCATTGACTGGTTATGTCAATAGTACACTTGATTTAAGATCAAAATGTCTTAGACTTATATGCCTGTTCAAGATCAAGTATCTACGAATTTCATGAAAAGGTACCGCAAGTATAGAGCTAAGCGAGGTAATGTAGATAACAAATCAGAGTTGGATCAATATTTGATAGAGGATGCTGAATTAGTTAGTGTAAATTTTGATATTTTGAATTGGTGGAAGGTTAATTCTTCTAAATTGTCGATCCGTTCCCAAATACCTCGTGATGTGTTAGTTGTTCTCATTTCTACGGCTGCATTAGAATCGACTTTTAGCACTAGGGGTCGTATTTTAGATCCTTTTCAGAGTTGTCTGGTACCCAAAACAGTTGAGGGTCTCATATGTGCACAAAATTGGCTTGAATCGTCACTCATTTCTTATCACTTTGAAGGTGTTTTGGAGGATTCAGAAAGCTATAAACTAGATTTAGGTTTTTATACTTTTATTGTTACTTTTTTTTATTATTTGTTGATGAATTCTTCGAATCTAATTTTTTTTCATTACTGTTTTTTATCTTATGAATAATTGCAGAGAAAATTGCAATTATTCTTGAGTGAAGAGAGATGAATGACACTAGCAAGAAAGGTGTTATTTAACTTTTACATATTTTTTTTAGTAATTATAAGATTATTTGGGTGGTATAATTTATAACATTATTATAGTTCGGGATGTTTGAGTTGCTAAAACATCGACTTGTTTTTTGTGTCGGTTACATGATTTGTAGTAATCTATTGGAGCAGTTATGATTTTTGATGTGTTTCATATAGTTTAAACCTAAAATAGTTATTATTGTATTTGTACAACAATTATGATGTATTGATGTTTATGTCTTGGGCTTTCTTGTGTTTTATTGTAATTGTTTTAGATTTTAGTGTTATTGGTTTATTGTGTTGTTAAATTGGTGCATGTTACTTAATGAATTGTTAAAATGATCCAAAAATTAATAACTACAAAACGTGTTCACCCTATTTCCTACCCAACTTCCTACCCGATTAATTTAGATGAAATTCGGGTAGGAATACTACATTTGATCAGGTAGGGTAGGCCAAGAAAAAAAATTTCTACACAATATCGGGTAGGAAGATGGAAGACTATAATTCCTAACTATTGGGTAGGTTGAACACCCCTAATTATATCTTAGTGGTATTTAGAATTAGCATCAATGCATCACTTGCCACACAAAAAACTAGGAATTAAAGTTTACCTAAAACCCAAGAGTACAAGCTTTAAGTAATTTATGTGCTAGCAAGGGTTTATTTGCAGAATCATCCCCCCATTTTCCTACTTATATAAACACCAGCGTGAAGCAAAATAAAAATACCTAAAACAAAGGTACATTGAACATCAAAGAGACTCAAAGTGATAATGGAGAGTGAAGTTTTTGGCATTTAGTGGCCAGAAGCCTTTAAGGCTTGGCACTAAAAGGCTCCTAGCCATTTAAGGCATGTCTGGATAGAATTCAAAGCCTATCTAATGCCTATGTGAAGTAATGCAAAACAAAAACACGTTTGTTTTCTTTTCAGAATTTGGCTTTCAATATCAGACGCACTACTCTGTTCTCACACCTTTTGTTCACTGTAAAAGGAGAACCTTAGGCAGGAGTTCAAGGATTGTAGTCTTGAATAAGTTCAAGCGTTGAGTGCTTAGAGAAATATTCAAGTTGTGAGGTTTGTAAAACCCAAAAAAAATTAAAATATTTATTAAAAAGGGAAAATGGTAATTAGCCATTGCGGTATGGGTTGAAAACTTGAATTTTTCTAGAATTTAGATGATGAAACAGACCTTGTCATTGGATTCGTCTCATAAAATCTAGTTAACCAGTCAATTTTTGTCGAATTTTGAAACAGCCAGATTTTTTGCGTTTTACAATGCGATCAAGCCTTGGCTGAGTTTGCACCAATTTAACGATACGTTTTATGATGCGATCAAGCACGGTTAAAATAGACGCGATCAAGATTTGATTGCGAAATACGAAAAATAATTTAAAGTTAGTTCAGATAAAATATATTGGACTTAACACAGGACGAGATTTAATTAGTTCGGGACGAAATCAAATCTAAAAAGGAGACACGTGTAGCTTAATGAGAGTCAAGTATTTACGAGTATAAATAGGGAAAAAAATTATATTTTTTCCCATTATTCAACTGATTTCTGGTTAGAGAGAGAGGGAAAGAAAACTAGAGTATGTGAAATAGTATAAGAATGAGTAAAAGCAATTCTAGCATGAATTGGGTTTGTTGAAATTGCTTATTTGGTAATTTCATGAGAAATGTAATAAATTTGGCATGTTGTGTGTTTACATAATTTTGGTGTCATGTTGGTGTTTGATAAAATGTCTTGGATGAGTTTAGTATGTTATTTAAATGAAATTCATATGACATGCTTTGATGATGTTGTGAATTGTAATTATATACTTATGATATGATTGACAATCTAGAATATTGGTAGAGATGAAATATTGTTCATAATGTGCTCATGACATGTAAATTATAATTGTACATTACATTACATTACATATGCACGGAAAGTATCACATTCGTGGGCATGTGATATCAATGTGGATGTGTGTGCATGATTTTGATCAAACACCATTCTTGGTGGATGATGTGTAGGTTCAAGGAAAGTTGGACCAAGATTCAACTGAGTCGCATGAGTTGCATTGAAAATAAGGGTCGGAGTTAGTAAGAAATGCTATATTATACCTTAGGTGCAAGACCTGGTGATTTGGAAACACACTCTGTTGGTATTGAGTCCATAAAGTGTGTTAGCATATGTAGAGCCATTGGTGGAAGTCCATAGATGTCATGTCGGTTGGGTGCCCATTGGTGAAAATTCATAAATACCCACCCTAAGAAAGGTCCAAGAATTATAAATGGTCATTGGATATATAACATCAATGACGGGGGTTTGGAATGTCCGGATGCATACTCATGTATTGCATGTGATATGAGAGCCGGTGGAAGACTTGGGTTGCATTACATGTGTGAGTGACATCTCATAACATGACATTGCATTGTAGAATCCATTATAAATTGTATATTCTTGAATGGATGAATGATTGATTGTTGAATTGCATATGAGCATTTCATATGCATCTAGGTTGGGGAGTAACCTCTTTGGGAGATACCCTATTAAGCGTGGCTCACCCTTTATAGGACAACATTTCAAGTGTGGGACAAACGCCGGTGGACGTCTCTCATTTGGGTCCTTGTTGAGAATAAGCTAGAATGTGGCTTTTAGTTTACATTTTGTAAAAACAATGATGTAAATTATTTTGAACTTGTAATGTTGTATATAGAGTTGTGTAAGTTGATTGAAATTTGTGTAAATGAACATGCCTATATGTTGGGAAGGTGTTGAGGTGAACTCGAGAAGAGAGAGTGGACAATTAAAGTTGGAAATTTGAAATAATTGGAGGAAAAATCTAGGTCTAGGTACCGGTACCTAAGCGATTAAGTACCAGCACCACGCAAATGGAAGGCCCAAGTATCAGTACCTCGACATACGAGTATCAGTACCTAGATTCAAGTAGGCTCAGGTACTGGTACTAAGACTTCAAGTATCAGTACCTCGACGGACAGTGGGCTCAGGTACCGGTATTATTACATGTAGGTAACGATATTACTAAATGTAGGTACCGATACCTAAAAAATAGTAGGCTTAGGTACCGGTACTTACCGGCACCTAGTGAATGGGAAAACTTGACAGACAAAAGGCTCAGGTACCTGTACCACGTGTATGAGGTACCGGTACCTCTTCTAAAATTTTTAAAATTTAAATATAACTCTTCCAATCCTTCTAAGCTTGAGTCCTTTTATTTATATGATGTAATTGAGAAAATATCGAGTCCTAATTAATGGGGATGAACCTTGAAATGGTCAAATGGTTAGTATGTGCACAGATTATGTATTTGGGAGTGCTCCAGTACAAGGAAGGCTCTATTCAAACCACATTGTGGTTACGATCCCGATAAAGGGGATGTGACGATGTGGTGTCGGATTATATGACATACATGGGTAGTTTCGTAGGTTGATGGATGATCAACGGGTTTAGGGGCGTCACAAGGTTTCTGAGAGATATCAGAGTTAATACTTTTTTGTTGGAGTGATTGTGAGGTTTGAAATAACTGTCTTGTACTCCTATTTTACTCCATAGTGAAAACATCTGGTCATTGTTCTCTTGGATGTTGGCAACAGTTGAACCGTGTAAATTGTGTCTTGTGTGATTGTTCTTTTATTTTTTCCAATTGAGTGAGTATCAATATTGATCACAATTTGATTCTTGAGTAATTTCCCCAAACAAATTAGTATCAAAGCCAGCACCAATTCTGGTTACTATTTAATTATTATATACGAGGTGCTGTTCATACAGTATTATTCATTAGTACAATATATGGTTACTATTTATTGATACTATTCATTGAGTACTTTTTATATAGTTCTATTCAAGGAATAGTAATTGTTTACACCATTTTCTTCGATCTCACCAAATTAAGTTTTGAAGTTATGGTTACAAACTTTCAAAGATCTCAAATGCTAAGTTCGAGGTGGAGAAATTTGACAGAAGGAACAATTTTGGGATTTGGCAAGTCCAAGTCAAAGGTGTCATAATTCAATAAGGACTACACAAAGCATTAGAGGGTAAACCTAACGATATGGATGATGACAATTGGAAGATTTTGATCTCTAAGAATGCAACGCCACTCGATTATGTTTGAAAAAAGAGATTATGTACCAAGTCAAGCAAGAAAAATCGGTTGCAAAGATTTGGTTGAAATTGGAAAATCTCTACATGACGAAGTCTCTTACCAACCAATTGTACCTAAAGAAACAACTCTATATGTTTCGTATGAAGGAAGGTACATCCATGCATGAGCATCTTAACAAGCCTAGTAGATTTTCTTCGAACAACTAAATATGGGGGTTATGTTGGAAGATGACGACAAAGTCATGATACTGTTGTCCTCACTACCTAATTCGTATAAGCATCCAGTCACCATATTCCTCTTTGGGAAGGATACCATTGAGTATGATGATATTACTTTATCACTTCTTTCAAATGAGTTCATAAAGAAGACTCTTGGTGACAACTCTCAGATGGAGGGTCTATTCACTAAAGGAATGACGAAGAACAGAAATCCTAGAAGTAGTAGATCCTGATTAAAATCCAAAGTCAAAGATCGAAAGAATTCTCAATGTCGCTATCATCATACGAAAGGGCACTAGAAATTTGATTGTCCAAAACGTAAAGCTAAGGATCAAAACAATAAAGATAAGGTGTCTGACACTGTCAATGTTGTTGAAGAGAATTTGGATAATACCAAAAATGTCCTATCAGTTTTGCCACATAATATAAGTGCATGAGAAGGATGAATTCTCGATTCTGATAGTTCATACCATATGTGTCCCAACATGAATTGGTCTTCTTCCTACAGGAAAATAAATGGTGGCACTGCTTTGTATGGCAACAACATGGCCAGTAAGACAAGTGCAATAGGAACTACCAGAATCAATATACACGATGGAATTGTGAGAACTTTAACAAAAGTCGGACATGTGCTAGATTTGAAGAAGAACCTTATCTCATTGGGTGCACTGGACTCCAATGGGTGCAAGATTATGGCCCAATGTAGAGTTATGAAAGTTATTCGAGGTGCTCTGGTCGTGCAAAAAGGAAGCAAGATATGAAATTTATATTTTCTATTTGGCAATACAGTGACAAATGATGCAGCGGTGTCTAAAATCAGGATATAGTGATTCGATCTCTACTCATCTATGACATATGTAGTTGGGTCATATGAGTGAGAGGGGGTTGAAAGTATTAAGTAAACGAGGCATGCTTGTTGGCGTCAAGACGGCCAAGTTGGATTTCTACAAGCATTGTGTCTCTAGGAAGCAGTGCAAAGTGAAGTTTAGCACAATTATCTGGCGCACAAAAGACACTCTTAACTGCAACCATTCAAATGTTTAGGGTCCCTCTAAGGTAGTCTCAAAAGATGGATCCAAATATTTTTTGTCACCTTTATTGATGACTTCTCCCGCAAAGTATGGGTATATTTTCTGAAGACAAAGGATGAAGTTTTTGAAACATTCAAGAAGTGAAAGGCCAAGGTTGATAAGCAAACTGATAGAAATATTAAGCGGTTGAGAACCGACAATAGTGGTGATTACATGTATCAACTATTCTTGAAGTTTCGTGAGGACAAAGGTATTACAAGGCACTTCTCTATAAAGGGAACGCCAGAACAAAATAGAGTCGCAGAACGAATGAGTTGGACTTTGTTGGAGAGAGCATGGTGTATGCTATCCAATGCCAGATTGGGTAAAGAATTCTAGGCTAACACTGTTAGCATTGTGTGTTTTCTTGTCAATCATCAACAGCTATAGAGTGCAAAACTCCTTACAAAGTATGGTCAAACGAGCTAGTTGATTATAGTTCTCTTAGCGTCTTTTGGTGTCCAGCTTATTTTCATGTCAAAGAAAGTAAGACTGATCCAAGGGCTAATGTAACGCCCCTAAAATCGGGGGTCCCATTGACCACCTGTCAACCTGCGAAAATACCCATGATTGTCGCATAACCCAACATCACATCTATCACATCCCTGTAACCGGGATTACAACTCACACGAGGATCCATGTTTTCTTTTATCATTTAATCCTATCGAGATTCAATATACCCCAATGTATATCATTTAAGATCCATTTGTGCCGTTAGAACCAAAGAACACATAGCCCAAGAGTATGACAATGCATTCTTAAAATTTCAGATTTTTAAAAAACCTTCCGGAAGGTTTTGTTATGGACCTTCCAGAAGGCTTGGTCACTGGAAAATTTCTACCGGAAGGTTTTATGGATCTTCTGGTAAGTTTTACCTATTGGACTAATTTCTACCGGAAGGTTATACTTACCTCCCGAAAGGTTTGCCTACTGGATGAAAAATTGCATGAACCTTCCGGAAGGTTTTGTGGACCTTCCAGTAGGTTTTACCTACTAGACAGAAAATTTACACTAACCTTCCGGAAGGTTGTTGTGACCTTCCGGAAGGTTTTGCCCAGAATTTCATGTTTTTTTAGATTTTCATTTCTAATTCATCCAAGACCTTTCCAAACTCATTCCAAACATGGATAATTACATTTTCTACATTATACATGATACATACAAGTTCTATTACATGTACTTGCATAATTTTTACATGTTAAAACATTGTTCCAACAAAGATTACACAAAAGCTACAAGTCGGCTTTTCTTCATCGTTAAGGCCCCAAATGTGAGTCCTCTCCCGGTATGAATCTCGCACCTGAAATGTTTCCCATATTGGGTGAGCCAACACCCAGTTGAATATTTTCTACAGAGGCTACTCCCCAACCTAAGTGCATATGCAATGTTCATATACAACATTCATAATTATATAATCATTCTAATCAAGAATATATATATTCATGTTGGAATTTACCATACCATGTCATGTCATGAATGAAATGAGATTCACTTACGCACCTCAAACCGAACCTACTTCGGCTCTCACCACACTATGCTATACAAGTGTAAAACATTTATCGTTGATGAAATACATCCAATAATCATTTTTGAAATACCAACTATATGTTTATAAAACCATTTCATTTATAGATGTTTCCCATCAAATGAAAACTTTGTAGTACAAAATAATGTGTTTTTGTTGGGTATCGGATTCTGGAATCACATCGACTGGCTCCGTACGCCATTACACTTTTTCGGAATTTTCCCATAGGGAAGTGTATGAACTAAGTAGCCGGGTTTTTCACCCGAGGGAGTGTCTAGCTCTTCTTGCTATACCCGACATAAGTTTTTCTCATGCAACATGCGACTCCATGGGATCTTCGATCCAACATCTCTGAGCCCACACATCAATCTCTAAGAGTGGTGTTTGATTAATCATGCATACACACCCACACTCATGTTTAATGCACATGAATGTGATGCCAACCTCATACCTAAAATGCAATGATGCCAATGAGCAATTCTACCACATATGTCATGACAATCTATATTAATTGCATATAATTACCATAAATCAACATGATATTAATATATTAACAACATATCTCTTCTCATGTTTTTTCAACAAAATTTATGACATGTTATACAAACTCATACCATACAACTAAATTCCATATAGGCATTTGGCAAGAAACCTCCAAAACAAACAATTCATGTTATCACATAAATTGGTCCACATCATTCACAAGGTACAATGACTACACTTATCAAGTTGCAACAAATTTCACATGTAAATTCCCCATACCAAAAGTAGTTAGGAACTTGCCTAGGCCAATTCCATACCCATTTCCTTATCTCAATAACCTTAGTCAACCACCTTGGTTAATGTATACCCTTTACCCATTCCATATGACATTCTAGGTAAGAAAATAAATCAAGGTAGGAGAAACCCTACCTCTTGGAGCGTAAGATGAAGACCAGAAGCTTCAAGACACCTCTCTAACTCCAAAAACTCTTGACTTCACAAAATTCTCCCCTTGAATCTTCAGTGAAATCTCTCATTCTTGGTACGTACACGTAGCCCTCGTCGAGTAGACCAACTTTAACTCTTGGTCCGACGGATTTCGACCGATGGAACTTCGAAAATCGGAGAAGAAAACTTGAAATTTTTATTTTCTCTCTTCTCCATCTTCTCCTCTACACACGCTTGAACTCAGTCGGCCAAATGGTGAGAAATATCTGAATTTTCAGATATTTTGCCCCTATTTATACTTTTAATTGTGCGGTCCACATTATCCCGCTCGTTTTTCACTTCTAGATCCGTTTTTAAACCAAAATGACTTAATTAAATTTCTGATTTAGTTCAAATTAATTTTATTTAAAATTTTACTCAATTATAAGGAAATTTTATAATTTCTATTTTTTGGGACTTTTGAAAGTTCATTTGTTACCCAATTGTCTTAAAAAATGTGTAAAATTTGACTAAATTAGAATTCGATGAAATTTTACATGACAGTTCAATTTCGCGATACGAATGCAATAGCGAAGTCCGTTACTCCATTTGAACTCTTTAGAAATATACATTTTAAACTCGTATAATATTGACAAATTACTATTTTGCCCTTTGTCGAAAAAGTTCAAATTTTTTTGAGTTTTATAGATAAGAAGGGAATATTTCTCGGTTATGGAACTAGAATGAAGGGTATAGATTATGGTCACCTGAATTGCACAAGTTTGCGATCAGTAAGGATGTGACCTTTGATGAGTCTTATACAGTAATTTCCTACAAGCATAAAGATATTCAAACAGAGGATAAAATGGTGATCTTATGGAGGTGAAGCTTAGGGCATCTCCAATGTTGACCCAAACTCAAACTCAAATTTGAGTAAGAAAATGAGTAAATAGCTTGATTTGATATGAACTTCTCCAATGAGTAAAATCAAATTTATACTCAAATATTTTTAAAAATTCCCATATTATCCCAAAACCCATTTCTTTAAATTTTTTATGTTGAATGAAGCTCTCTAGTTTCATGGAAAGGAACACATCTGCAGCTTGAGATCAAATCTTCAGCTTCCGTGGCAAAGAGATCAAATTTGTAGTCACACATATAATCAAACAATCCTCCGTTGCTTTCATGGGAAGGAGCAATCTGCAGTGAAAATGAAGGAGATTTGTAGTGAAGATGGATGGTGGGGGAAACCTGGTTTGCAGGTTTGTAGTGAAAAAGAAGGCTTTTTTGGCTCAAAAAAAAATTGAGTAAAAGATTTGGTTCTTCCTTAATTTGATTTAAGAAATGAGTTTCCCTTATATTGGTCAGTTTGAGATAAAGATTGGAGAGGGTTTTGGGGCTTTTTTTACTTAAATTTAAATTTTAGTTTGGTTTTGAGTAAGAAATGGAGATAACCTTAGTACTCCAGAAGATATTGTTCTAGGCGAAGGGACATCAGAAGAGCAATCACAACAATCATATTTAGTAGTTGGGAACACCAGAAAGACAGTCAAAGCTCCAGTTCATTATGGTTTTGAAGATGCTATCTTATGCACTTACCATGGTGGGTGATAAGCCATCGGCATTCCAGGATCCAATATACGATAGTAATGGCAGGGATTGGAAAACTACCATGAATGAGGAGATGAATTCTCTTCACAAGAATCATACTTCGAAGATCGTCAAATTGCCAAAGGGAAATTGAGAGATTGGGCGTAGATGGGTGTAAGCAAAGAAGGAAGGTTCTCCAGGAATATATGGCATCATGTGCAAAACATGGTTAGTAGCCAATGGCTACACACTAAAGGAAGGGGTGGATTACAATGAGGTATTTTCACCCATGGTGAAGCACACTTCAATCCGTATATTATTGGCCATTGTAGCTCAATTTCAACTTGAACTAAAGCAGTTGGATGTCAAGACTGCATTTCTCCATGGGGATTTGAAGGAGGAAATCTTCATATCTCAACCTACAGGTTTCAAGGTTGCTAGTAAAGAATCTCATGTACACAAGCTAAGGAAATCATTGTATGGATTGAAGCAATAGCCAAGATAGTAGTAAAAAAGGTTTGACAAATTCATGTTGAAGAAAAGCTACATCAAAAGTGAGTATGACCATTGTGTGTACTTTAAGAAACTACCAGATGGTTAATTGGTCTATTTGTTTTTGTATGTTGAAGACATGCTCGTTGCTGCTAAGAGCAAGGATAAAATCAACAAGTTGACATCTCAACTCAGCAAAGAGTTTGAGATAAAGGATTTGGGTGTAGCTAAGAAAATTCTTGGCATTGAAATTCTGAGAGACTGAAAGAAAGTTAGATTGTGTTTGTCACAACGAAAGTAATTGGAAAATGTACTCTCTCAGTTTGGTATGGGGAACTTAAAACCTGTGAATACTCCTTTAGCTTCCTACTTTAGACTCTCAACAGTTATGTCTCTAAGTAATAGGGAGGAGCAAGAGTTCATGTTCCATATGTGAGTGCATTTGGTAGCCTGATGTATTCTATGGAATGCACTCGTCCAGATATTTCACATGCAATCAGTGTGGTAAGCAGGTACATGGGCAAATCCTGGTAAGGAACATTGGTAGGCTGTGAAATGGTTATTATGGTGTCTTCATGGTACTCTAAATGTAGGATTGGTGTATCAGTGAGATAATAGTTCAAAGTCTCATGTCAACGGGTATGTGGATTCTGACTATGCAGGTGACCTGGACAGGCGAATGTCTACAAAGGGCTATGTTTTTAGTTGTTTCTTTGTCCATAGCTAAAGTACAGCATATGGTAGTGTCTGAAGTCATCAAGGGGATTTTATGGATCCGGGGTTTGATTGGTAATTTGAGAATATCGCAAAAGCATGCGAGCATCTTGTGACAATCAGAGTGTCATTCACTTGGAGAAAACCAAGTTCATCATGATAGAACAAAGCATATTGATGTTCGATTTCACATTGTTTGTGGGATTATTGATGATGGAGAGATTTCTCTACAAAAAATTGGTGCTAAAGATAATTCAGCAAATTTGCTGACCAAGGTGGTTCCAGTAATCAAGTTCAAGCATTGAATTGACTTGATCAATATTCTAGAAGTTTGAGCGCCTTACAAAGTGCATCTGAGACAAAGATCGGAAAAGAGGTTTCAGATAGCCTTCCTGGCTTCAGGGCAATTTGAAGAATTGTTGGCATTTAGTGGCTACAAGTCTTCAAGGCTTGACACTAAAAGTGGCCTAGCCATTTAAGGCATGTCTGGATAGAATTCCAAGCCTGTCTAATATCTATGTGAAGTCCAGCAAAAAGTTGTCGGTGCACACGCAAAGGAAACGTATGTTTGTTTTCTGTTCAAAATTCGAATTTCAATATTAGGCTCACCAGTGTGTTCTCACACCTTTTGTTCACTATAAAAAAAAGTCTTAACGTGTGTTTAGTTAGGAAGAAAAAATGATCAAAAGTAAAAAAATAGAAAATGAAGTGAAAGAAAAGAAAATATATTTTCATTCATGTATTTGGTTAGAATGAAAATTTTATGGGAAAATTTAAAAAAAAATTCATTCCATTGTTTTAAAGAAAGTAAAGTTATAAGAAATTTTTTATAATTGTCTAAATTACCCTTAATTATATTAAATCGGTCTAAAAAAATTATGCAATTATAATTGAAAGTTAAAAAATTTTTAAAAAGTAGCTCAAAACCTAATTCTACAACGATCATTAACACGAAAGTCTTTGAGCCAAATTATATGACTAATCAAATTCATACCAAATTTTTTTAAAATTAATAAATAATAAAATATTTTAAGAAACATAAGGGTAAAATATAAAGTTAGTTATAGATCACTACTTTCTTACAGTTCTGTGTTTTTTACAAGCAAAAAAAAATTGGTTATTTGTTAGAAAATTCAAATATGAAAGAAAATTATTTTTTCTATCCTTTTCATGTTAGCCAAACACATGAAAATTTTGAAATATTTCTTTTTCTTGCATTTTCTATCATTCTCCCGCTAAACAAACAAACTCTTAGGCAAGGGTTCAAGGATCGGAGTCTTGAATAAGTCCAAACATTGAGTGTTTAGCGAAACATTCAAGTTGTGAGGTTTCGGAGATATATCAAAGCAATCTTTTTTTGTTTGAGTGAGTAGTAGTGAAATTTTAAATAATTATCTTGTACTATTGTTTTGCTCAATTAATGAAAACATCCGATAGACAATTGTCGAATCACGTAAATTTTTTTGTGTTATATGATTGTTCTTTTATTTTTTTTTTCCACTTAAGTGAGTGTCAATATCGATCCCAATCCTATTCTTGGGTAATTTCCGCAACAGAAATCATCTACAAAGACTTGGTGAAATATAAGTCCAAAAAATTACAATATGTAAGCATTATAAGTGTGAAGCATATATATTTTGAGTAATCAACGCTTCGGTAAAAATAATTTATCGAAGACGTTCAACATCAATTTGTCAGCAATTAATGACAAAAAAAGAAAAGATGAAAAAATCTATGAATGAGGAATCTTATGCATATAAGGACTTGGAGTTGAATTAGGACTTTTTTGCGTCCCTCATTCAGATTCTTGGCTCCGTCCCCGCTCCCTATATATAGATAGATACACAACCCAATAATATATATATGGACGGTTCCGAGAAAGTATAATTTTTTAGGATATTGCACTTGATTGTTGGGGTCAAACCTACAATTCTCAAAAAAATTATAATCAGGAATGGAGAACTCCCCCCCCCCCCTCCCCCCACTCTTTGGTCTTAAGAACTCTAGTTTTAAGAATGAGTGATTGTCTTTCTCCGACTCTTAAACCTGAGAGCGAACAACTAATGTCTTCCACTTGTTGAATAGGGTTCTTTGGTCGGTCTGTAACCTCTAGATGCCGAAGGCCTCCTTGGGGTGAAACTTAAAATTTGCAACATTATATCAAATATTCATGAGTTTTTAGGATTAATCCTAATATTTTAGTATCGAGACCGATACTAGTATTTTTAGTTGTAACCAAATCTGAAAAACTTGTATCTTAGCTCACAAAAGTTAAAAACTTTAGTAACGCACCTCCTTCGATACGGAAGCCAAATCTATATACATAGATATGTGTAAATATTTATTTGTTCACCATGTGCAAAGACGTGAAATTGTTTTCAATTTGAGGACAATTGGTTAGCTATTAATCCGAAATATATTGATGACTTGAGGTACGTTCTGTTCTTTTGAAATAACTCCCTCTTCAAATAGTCTCATGCAATGACCACCACTTTCTTCGCAAAATTATTTAAATTGAATTTTTTTTCTTCAAAATTCATCACTTCTTATACAGTGCTTTCGACCACGATGAATTGATTTGACTGAATAGAGAATGGAAAGGTCAGCTTCACCCGTCCAGTCTTTTCTTTCCTCCACAAGCTATCCCTGAGATTGCATCCACCACGCGACATGGTTATTACCATTTCTAAGTTGACCATATCTATCATCCATTAATTTATTTGAAAGTGAATATAAAACTTTGAGGATTACATTACAAAAATTAATACCTTAGAAAATAATATAAGATGGTGACATGGTTTTGACCATTTCTAAATCGAACAAATTTAAAATTTTATGGGAAACCACATTGTAGAACGAGTCAAAATTGACTTAAATCTTGGAAAACATACACCCATTTAGTCTCTAGTAAGCCCATTTTTAATGAAAATTAAACCCTTTATCAAATTTTAGTAGGAAAATAAAAAGATTAAAAATTTGACTTAGTATAAAACTCTCTAGTAAAGAAATTCAAATTTAAAGAAAGACAAATTCAAATTTAAAAAACTGTAAAATATAATCATTGAGTCTTTAAAAGAAAGTGAAATCTTATTATTAAAGATTTGAGTATAAATTTGAGTCACCCTTGATTTGTGTTAAAAAATGAGTTTTTCTTGATAATGATTTGAGTATAAAATTGAAAAATATTTTTAACAATTTTTTATTCAAAATTAAATTTAAATTTAAAAAAAAAAGATAAGAATTAGAGATTCTGTAAGGGCTATGGGAGGCGTATTTTGGAAGAGTCCGACCTTTGACTACGTGTGTTTGTTTACAGAGTGTCTCTTTTCATTTTCGAACCTAGTTACAACCGGAATGACACAAACTACTTAGTATATATATAGAGGGTCGTGGCAAAGGTATCCAAGCAACGTAACAAAAAGGCTATACAAAAATGTTGGAAGCTCAGAGTGATGTTCCTCTTGGATCAAAGTTGCGAGTGATTATGGTGGTGGCTAGAGTCGTGACTTTTGTTTCCGCTATAATAGCATTCGCCGTCATGAAGACTAACAACGCCACCACCAATCAATACAGGCTTCGCTACAAGGATATAAGCTCCTACCGGTACTTAAACAACCCCTCTCTTTCCCTTTTTCTCTCCCTCTCTCCCTCTCTATCTCTCTCTCTCTCTCAATGTATGTATGTATGTATATGTGTGTGTGTGTGTGTGTGTGTGTGTGTGTTATTTTTTGATGTTCTTCATTGACAGGTATGCGCTGCTTACTATGGTAGTGGGAGTTGCATACAGTTTATTGCAAATTCCCTTTGCAATATACTATCTAATAACAGGGAAACGCCTAGTAAACCGCTACGCCTTTCTCCAGTTTGACTTCTACGGAGATAAGGTTATGATCAGCCCTGCTGGCATTTTTTTTTAAGAATTTTGTAACTCAGATTTTAATTTATAGTGATATCTGATAAATTAAACTTTTTAAAATTCATTTCATTAAGATTTCTCTTATAATTCTTCGAATAGAATAAAAGTAACTGTCAATATACTAATTACATTGAAATCTTAATGTAATTAACAATTAGATAAGTTAAATGAGATAAGATTTAATATACTATGTTATAATATATATTATCAATCATATTAAAATTTTTAAAAAAATTAAGTTTTACTTAAAAATACACTATAATATCTATTTTTACATAAAATCTTAGTACAACTTAAAAAGTTTATTATGACTGAAAAATTATACTAATGTAACATAAATTAATTTTAAAAACCTAACTATTTTTTATCTTAAAAATAAAAGGGTTAAACTTTTAAATGAAAAAGAAAATATACATATGTAGGCATAATATTATATTTATATATGAGATGAGTAATATTAGATTGATAAAGTTTTTGAAGGTTTTTTAAGTACTTTATTGAAAATATAGTGATGCATATTTTTTTAAGAGTAATATAATCAATCAATTTTATAGAAACTGATATTTATTTGTAAAGAATAAATAATTAAAAGAAATATTCTAGATAATTTAGAGATTTAAATACATAAAGATATAATAGTAATTTAGATATTTAAAGATTCAAAATTTTTTCATCTTAGGGTTAAACTTTCTGATGAAATATTAAATTGATGGAGTTTTTGAAGATTTTTTTAACACTATAATGATGCATATTTTTTAATTTTAATATAATCAATCAAAAAGTTCTATAGAACTGATATTTATACAAAAAGAAAAGACAATTAAAAGAAATATTATAGATAATTTGAAAATTTAAATACATATCTAATTGTGAATGATATAGTGGTCTTTGCAATCCTAAAGTTTAAAATAAAGATTTAAATTTTTTTTATTTTAATGTATTTTTATTACTAGTATAGATATATAAAAAATTTATATTCAAACCCTCTGTAGTTTGTCACTTAATCAGACAGACTCTTCGAGGTTTATCACTTAATCAAACAAACTCCCTCAAGTATAAGGAATTACTTAATAGTGAATCCCATCAATCCAATGTTGGGGGTTTATTGATAGGTCTCCAAATTTAGTTTACCTAATTATTTGTAGTATTCTTATTCATAATAATAAGTATTTTGACACCTATTTTGCGAGATAAGAAAAAACGGCAGCTCTAGCAGTTTGTGACCTATTTTGCACCACAAGAGAAACAAATATTGGTTGAGTATTTTGGTTTTTCATCAACTATGACCTTCTACAACACACCCCCCCCCCCCCCCCCCCCCCCCCCGCGGGGGGGCGCTGTCAAACTGCAATGTCATGAATTTATTTATTTTTTGGCATATTCAGTTGGATCTTAGAGTTAGTCCAAGTGTATATCTAAATCACATATACATGCACGCACATGAAAAACAATACTTTGCTCATTTGTCGGGAAAACACAGCTTGTAAAACGGCTTCAGAAACCGTCTTAAGCTTAAGTTTTTAGGTAAAGTATGAGTCGTACTGAATCTGAACCTAGATGGAATTCATGATGCAGTGAATCTGTTTATCTAGCTACTTATTTCAAAACGCAATATATATGCTTGTGCTGGGGGAAAAAAAAAAAAAGAACAAACGATTTTGATGAATTTAAATTCATGTATGTGTTCAGGTTACTTTAGTTATATTGGCATCGGGAATTGGGGCAGTATTTGGGGCAACTACGGATCTTGATAGGGCCTACAATGCAGAAAACTTTGGGGACTTCTTCAGCATGGCCTATTTGTCAGCAGGTTTTCTTCTCATCGGAACAGTAAGCTCTGGAGTTTCTTCTGTCATATCTTCAATGACCCTTTCCAAAAGAGAATAATTGGCAATAAAGGAACGGTGTTATCGCGTAACTATTCCTTGAAGTATGTACTTTTTATTAGTTCATCAAATTGTAAGGGTAAAATTTAAATTGGTGGAATGCACTCATGCCCCATATAGTATGTGTTGATTTGAGTTTCTTTTCGATTTCTAGAGTGTCAACTTTGCAGTAGTATCTTTAAGGTTTCTATTTGATGATTGAATGTTCTAATCAATGCTACACCTTCAAAATTGTAAGAAATTGCCAAGTGGCCAGTCACAAACTGAAAGTCCAAATTGTTTAAAATAGACCCGTCTTATTTGTCTCTGCACCATTGAACTCGTATCAAATTCTCTCTCTCTCATACCTAGTGCTTTGTCTTTCTAATTTAAGCAGCTAAAAAACCAAGAAAATAATCAATACTATCATATAGTATCACTCTTAATAATAAACCACCAAACAGATTACTCAAACTCTACATTATTCAATAATCACCTAATAATTATGACTGGTGTTCAATAATTGTGGCTTAATAATAATGATGTTTTAATAGTCAATGAGGATAATATGTGAATGGTAGATCACATTTTTGTAATTTCGCAAAGTCTATGTAAAGCCTAATTTCGTGAAGTCTATGTAAATTTCAATCAAATTTCATGGTCATCAAGCTTCAACGATCAAGATATGTAAGCGACAAAAAAAGGAAATGAGATCAAGCTACAATGATATATCAAGACTACTCCGATGCACCTTCAAGTTTAGGACAAAGGTAATGACCTTAGAGAAGACTGATATCCCTTGGTTTAATTTAGACTTAGGATGATTAAGGTGAACAAAATGGATTTGAAATATCCAAAAAATGACTCCCATGCTTTTTCGTTGAAATTTTTTTCTAAACCATAAATGTGTTTTGAAAAAATAAATTGAATCATTTATCAGACCCCTTAGTGCTCAATAGGTCAAGTTTTTGCTTGGTTTCTTACTTAGAAACAAGTAGAAATCGCTCTGTGTTTCCTAGCCTCCACTAGAGCGATTTCTGAAATACTTAGGGAGACAACACATGAAAAACTAGTGGAGACTAATCTACGGCCGCTCTATGACTGCCCTACAATCACTCAAGCGATCTAGAGGTTGCTCAAGCGGTTTGGAGATCAACCTACTACCTGGAGGTTCAGAATGATCTTTTACTTGAGCAACCATCGTCCTATGACTGTCCTTCTACTGCTCAATCAATCGATGCGAATATGTGTTTTCTTGGTCCCAAGACAAACCCTATTTTGTGACCTATATATATGGGGTTATGTCTTAAAACCTAGGGTAAGCCTCTATGAGCTAGAATAGACCAAAAATCCTTCTAGAGTGCTTAAAGGACAACCTTAGATCCCTATGACCAAAGGCACACCATCTTGATTCTTCCATTTAATCCCACATATTGAAGAAGAAGATCTTGCTTTGTGTCAACCAAAATCCACTTGGATCAGTGTGTATACCGAGGTTATAGGTGTGAAACTTTGAAGATTGTTTGAAACCTAAACGAACCATGTGGCGGGGGGTTCAAGTGAAGCTAGCGATAACATCGAATGAAGGCCTTTGGCAGAGAGATCTACAAAGGAAATGATCATCTAGCCATATGGATTGGTTGAGATATAAGACTCGAGTACTTGTAGATTAAATTTGAATTTTGTGGATTAGGCTTTGGTAAACTGAGAAGGTTCCTTGCGATTTTTACCAAGAAAGATTTCTACATCAACAAATTGCTTATGTTCTTTATTACTTTAATTTGCTTGCGCACTTGCAATATTGCACACACGTGCACCACGTATTTGATGAATTGATTATTTATCTTTTAATTCATTAATAGTGGTCTTGGTGATTGTGGCTTTTGTTGGGATCAAAAAGAGATTGTGGATTGATTGGTGTTAATTGCATATTCATTTATCCATGCATACTTTAATGGGTTGTTCATGTTAAAAAGGATTCTCACTTAAATTATCATATTTTTGTGAGAAGAACTAATTGTGGTAGATATATGTTAAAATTGGTAGTCATCCGAGATTAATTTTAAATTAACATATTCACCCCCTCTAGGTCTAGCTTGCAATTCCAAGTGTATAATCAAGTGGAAAGAAGATCCTATACGTGAAATGTTGTACTTTTCTCACAATTGGTATCAAAGCAAGGTTTTCCTTGAATTGCACTTAGTATAGGCATTCATTGCATATTTTGCCTAATTGACCTAGTTTTGTGATTTGAGATTCATTACAACTACCGGTTAGTTATTAATAGAGTCTCAAAAAGAAGGAAGTTCAACAGCACGACCGTTGTTCTTTTATGGTACAAAATATGCATACTGGAAAGCTCGAATGAGAATGTTTATAAAATCGATTGATGAGCATGTCTGAATGTATGTCCTAGAGGGTTAGAGCCATCCAATGGCCACCACACCAGGTTGAAGATGGTGAAGTCATTTTTGAACCAAAATCCCCAAGGACTAAGTCTAAAATGAAGTACAAGTCTACAGGGTGGAACTCGAAAGGCTTGAAAGTGGTATTCAATGCCATAAGAATTGAGGAGTTCTGGAGGATCTCCAGTTGTGAGATTTTCAAAGAAGCATGAGACATCTTACAAGGTTCTCATGAAGGAACACCTTTAGTGAAGGTGTCTCATCTCCAAAGGTACTACTCTCAATTCGAAACTTTGAGGATGCGAGAGGATAAAAAATTTGGCGATTCTATGCTAGATTGTGGGATATTGTAAATTCATCCTTAGCATTAGGTACCAAGTACAATGATTTCTAGATTAAATAAAAAAATTGAGATCCCTACTAGAGAGATTTCATACTAAGGTGATGACCTTGGAAACCAAGGTCAATTTAGATATGGTGTCGATAGAAGACGTAGTTAGATTTATTTTGACTTTTGAGTTGAATGTCCCACTATCCAAGAAATCGAGAAGCTTGATATTAAACTCAATATGAGAAGATGGAGATGAATCCAAGTCACACTGTTTGGGAAAAGAGGACCTAGCCCAATTTGTGAGAAAGTTTAGAAAATATATCAAAGCTAGAGGAGTTAAGAACTAAATTTCCCAAAAAATGAGGAGAAAATAAAAGGGAAATGAAAAGAGGGCAAGGATCTCAATGCTATAAGTGTCGAGGGTTTAGACACATGGCAGGGGAATGCCCTAATTGAAAGAAAAAAGATTTCTCCATAGAGAGGAGAGAAAGTGAATCCGAGTCGACAACGAATGAAAATACTTCCTCTCAACAAAGTGAGGAAGGTTTCATGGCTTTACTAGGCTCACGCTCCTCCTCCCCGAAATAAACTTCAAAAGGTAGAGTTAAGAGAAAGAGTCCTCCACCCATTTTCAAAGCTAACCTGACAGATCTTAAGGAAAAACAAGTCTAGGTGAGATGTGAGTACATTGAGAAGTTCGCCATCTCAACTAAGTTGGAAGTCCCAAGGGCTACCAAGAAGGTTGAGTACCTAAAAGGTAGGTGAAGTGAGAATATGGACCTAGTGCATACTTATGCATTGCATCTTATATCCTAGGTTCATAAATTGTAAATAATTTTTTTTTGTTGTATTTATTTACTTTGATTTTTGGTATATGAATATCCAAAAAAAACAAAAAAAAATTGATGCTTAGTTGGCCATACTTAATGATTTAATGGTAAATGCTTTATTTTTCCTTATTGTTGCATGTTGTGCATATTTTCTGTTTTTAGGTTATTTGTAAGAAATCCAAAAACATTGAAAAAGGGAAAAGTTTAAAAAGATTATCTTTTATTGTTGATCATGGTAAGTCATTCTTTGATTCGTGTAAGACCCCACCCTCCACATGGCATAATATTGTCCACTTTGGGCCCGCTGGACCTCACGGCTTTGTTCCTCCCAGTATTTCTGGGAAAAGATCTTATGTTATGTAAGGCAGGAGGCTTACTAATAAGCCCAGCAACTTTTCCCTCCTTAATCGATATGGGAAACCAGGATCTCACAATTCACCCCACTTAGGGCTGCACGTCCCCATGCAGTAGCTCGCCAACTACCTGCCCGCCCACTACACGCAAGCACGGCAGGGGCCCACACTTGACTAGGCGAGAGTTGGCTCTAATACTAACTTATAAAACCCCCAACCTCCACATAACATAATATTGTCCGCTTAGGGCCCACTGGCCCTCACGGCTTTGTTCCTCTCAATATTCTTGGGAAAATGTCTTATGCCAAGTAAGGCAAGGGGCTTACTAATAAGTCTAGCAACTTTTTCTTCCCTAACCGATGTGGGATACCAGGATCTCACAATTTGGGTCATACCTTTTAAATTCTTAACTCAAAGTTAAAAAGTGAATTACTATTAGTCATATTAGCAGATAAAGAACTTAGTGGTCATTAGTAGGGCTGTCCACGGGCCAGACCGGGCTTCGGGTAGGGATAAGCTCCTCGTAGCCCAACCCGTCACCTATTGGGCGGGCTTTTTCTGGGCATGCTTTGTTGGGCCTATTGCACGAGCCTGATGGGCAAGCTTGCTTTGGGCGGGCTTGGTTGGACAAGCTTGTTGGCCCCTATTAAAAAAATATATAACTTTATTTAATTTTTTTGTAAATTATATTTTTGAATTAAAAATATAGTCAAAATCAAAATGAACAAAAAATTAAATAATGAATAATTTTATTTATGAATAGAAGAGAAATTGCATTACAATAGAATGAGTACATCTCTATTAAGTTGACACCTACTCACCTATCTATCATTTGTACAATTCTACCCATTAAAGGTTTTTATACATGAAAAGCGTGTATATGTAATAGATGAAAAAAAAATACATTATTCATAATATCTAAATTTCTAAAACTTTAAATTCTGGCATTGGGGGATTTATTTCCATATTTTAATTTCTCGCTTCAGCGGCATACCAATCTTGAAGAGACATGAGGGCTTCCACTGTCTTTCCATCCAAGCAACTATTTTGCTCATCAATGACACGTCCACCTGTAGTAGAAGCAGATTCAGATGCTACAGTCCACGTAAAAACTGTTAGTGTATCATGAGTCATGGTGAAAATAATTGGAAGCCTACTTTCATATCCTTTCCACTAGACCAAAATATCAAGATCAGGATCTTCAACACCTGTCAATGGAGCATTGTAATATTGTTGAAGTTCAATTAACCCTTAGATGTTGACATACCTCATCTGGTCAAAATTGAAGTTAGTATAAATGTTTTACCTTTACCTTTACTAGTATTACCAACAATATCACTAAAACCTGAGGGGGGTTTAAGTGTACCACCGTTTTCAAATGTTACACTATATTCATTAAAAAAAATTTTAAATAATGTTTTATTTTATTCATCTGGTTTATATGCTCATCATTTAAGTTATCATATAGAGACATAAAAACACTTGTAAAACCAAATTCTTTAAATTGATGGTCAATTAACATACTGAAACCAATAAGTATAGGAAGTGGTGAAAAATATTTATTAAATTTAGATTGCATATTATGTAAAATAGTAGAAAATTTGGGTTCAGTACTATATTGTTCAAAAAGATCTCTGATACAAACTATATGAAGATAGACAAGTGTAATAGTAGATAATAATTGTCAGATAAAGTCATAGTTGCCTCATAAAAAACTTTCAAAAACTCTTTCATTTTATTAGTGACATCACATTCCTTTTCGATGAGATGCGATACTAAACCAATGTTATTTATGAGATTTATGGTATGACACATATATCTCATATAAAAAAAAAGTACCTTCACATGATAAAATTAAACAACATTTTAAATGACTTATAACCCCATTATTATTTGTTGCATTATCTAAAGTAATAGTAAAAATCTTATTTTGAATACGATAAATTTCTATCTGAATTTAAATAACTTCAAAAATAACTTTTGTACTATGATTATCTTCAATTCTTGTAAAATTAATAATTTTTTTTTTTTTTGCAGAACCTAATTATCATCAATAAAATGAACAGTTATACACAAATATCCCAATTGTTGGCAAGAAGCCCAAATATCAAAATTCAAACAAATTTTACTTTTAAGATTATCAAAATAAGAAATTAAATTATTTTTTTTTGTACATAATATTTGAGAACATGTCTTTAACATATTTGACGAGAAAACTTTCAGAAAGAAGGATTAAAACTACTTTGTAATATTCTTTCAAATTTAGCATCGTCTATAAAAATAAATGGAAGATTTCTTATAACAATCCATTTAACAATTACTTTTCTAGTAGATTCAAGTTTATAACTAAAAGTGTTTAGTGTACCTGTGCTAGCAGATTGTGATAACATTGTATGTCTAATATTAGTTTGTCCTTTTAATAAGTATGTCTTTAGGTGTTTAGTGAAGTGACTAGTTCCAATTTTGAGCCTCCAATAAAAAAATTTTTACAATAATTATATATGGTCTATTCTGATGTAATGATCCCATTAGAATCCTTAATTTTGATTTTCTCAAAATGATCACAGGCCTCGGATCTTTGTCTTTTATTAGATGGTACATTCTCAGTAGAATCTATCTCCGACGTTGAAAGTGGATCATCTCCTTCACCCTCATCGATGTTCTCATTATCATTATTCGACTCAAGAATTTAGTTATAAAAAATATTTTGTGAATGAGATGAAGCTATTACGTAAATTAAACTATAAAATAAAATAAATACTTAAATTATGTAAAAAAAGAACTTTCTCATCAAATGAGAGCACTTGACAATCTTAAGTCTTTGACACAGTTAAAAGCCTGACAGTCTTTAGATTTCAAAACACTTGAGAGTTGAGATTTGGGAGCAAATGAGACTTTTTTTTTTTTGCAAATGTGATGGGTTGAAATGAAATGGTATCGGCTTTATTTATAAATTATATATTAAAAAGTAGTCTTTTATTTATGACCATTAGTTGTATAATTGGGAACAAATATACATAAATATTGTTGCATGTACTGATATGTAGAAGCATGCTTGTTGACTCTAACCCTTGTGCAAAAGCATGCTCGTCTGACAAGAGAAAAATTAGAGAAAGAAAAACTTCTAACCTATGTGTACAAGCCTGCAAAGACAGGTGTTCTTGTTGGCTCAGACGGAAAGAAAAGACAGACATCACTGACCCATGTGCTGCTCCTACTGGCTAAGCTGTTGTATTTGAAAAAGTTCGAAAAAATTTGACAAGATTCTCACTTAGCTCTCAAATTCTCACCTACATCTCAAAGTTTGACATGAATCTCTCAAATTCTGAAAAAATTTGTTCGGGCTAGGCAGGCGGGTTTTAACGGGTTTTTGTGAGCAGGGTACTGAGTCAAGCTTCAGGCAGGGTAGTGGGTTTAGGGTAACTCAAGCCATTTCTTAAATGATATTGGGCTCGGGTTCGGGCAGATCAACTATTGAGCCTATCGAGTTTCAGGCTTATTTTTTGGGCTGGATAACGGGACTCGTGAGTAACCCAGTCCATGGACACCCCTAGTCATAATTCCTAGTGCTTGATCCTTAAACCAAAGTTTTTTTCACCCTTGCATGCTTAGATTGTACAACCAATTACACGCCTAATCATTCACCGTCATACTTAGGAGTATTGCTAGTTTGAATGATTAATAACCTTACATTACTCTTAATTGTTAGTGATAGGTGAGAACATAGCTAAAGGTTAATAAAATCTCAATCCATTAAAAGATGTCAAATAGTCAAATGTGAGAAAAGAGCCCAATGAGGCCAATTAAAAGGTGAGGCATAAAATAAATGGTTAGTATCAATTGCACTTGAATTGTTGAGTGTACTTCATGCTTAATGTCATTTCTTAAATGTAAAGCTCAAAGAGCTAAAGCTAAACACGTTTAGAAACATATCATTTAAAGTACAAAATTTCACAATCTGCTAATTGAGGCTATAATTAGTAGAAGGGATAAAGACAAGGGGAGTTGTCTAAAAAAATGATTAGAACACTCACTAATCGGCTATGTAGGCATTTAGATGATGCATTAGGAATTCATGTAGAGCTTTATTAATAATGTGACCTAGACGGAATCCTAATGGTATTGGAGTTTGGTCACACACACGTTACACATGAATTGATCAAGATAAACAAAGTTTGAACATGTATGAGTGAAATTAACCTAAGTGAAGGGAGATTGTTCTAGGATGCATGAAATTGAGTTCAACAGTCTTTAATATACCTTAGAGTAATGAAATAAGATGATGAAATTTGGATGGAGCTACTATGTTTTGAACATGTGATTTTCATTATTAATGACTTTGTGCATTTTAAAGTTAAATTTGAGAATTACATTACTTTTGCATTCATTTTTTATCCATACATGTGCATATAGTTACATTTAGGTTATATATACATACATGCATCCTCCACGGTTATATATACATTCATTCAATCCTAACCTATTCATTTCATACTCTTCTTTGACTTACGATCTGACATCAGTATCGGAGTCCCTTTGACCACCTATAGCCATCAATTCACTTAGGTGTTCTATTGCGTTGCAGGTTACTCAAGGCTTACTCATCACCATCTATGTCCGTACCAAGTGGTTACTCTTTGTGTAGATGTTTTCCAGCCACTTCTCTCTATTCCGTCCCATTATTTTCTATTTTCGATCTCTTCCTTCCATTTTTTCTTTTTCCTCGCTCTTCCTTCCACTCTTATTATCGTGCACGCTTCCTTTATTTATTTTTTTGTGTGTGTGTGTGTATGAATTTGAAAGATTATTTGAGAGAGGGAAGTTCTAATTATAAAAGATCCAAAAATGAAGGAGATTTGTATTCATTTAAAATGTGAATTTTATATGGATATTATTAAAAAAAATTATTTAAATATGGGTAAATGAATTTTTTTTTAAATGAATTTGTCCTTTAAGAATCAACAGAAAAGTACTTGGACCTTATCATTTAAAAGTACACTACATAGAACTTGACACCAAAAAACCCAAAAAAAAATAATTTTAATGTTGGCAGCCCTGTCGGTTGGGCCATGATCACTTTCATGGACCAGGTTGCATCTAAAAGACGACCCACATTCTTTCCCTTTAGGCTAAAAAGCTACTGGGCTTTCGGGCCAGCTTCATGCTTTTTTCCCCGACCCTCTCCCGGGGGATGTTTGTTTGATAGATTATTGGGAGTTTGGTATGGTATGTTTAAAGAAAAACGTTTAATGAAAGACCAAAATTCATGTTTGGTTACCATTTTTAAATCCCGGATTGTAGTCCAGACTCGCAAGTGGTCCAAAGTATTAAACTCATATACATGAGTTTTATCAAATCTAAGGAGAAGTCGGTTTCATAGATATTAATTCAGGTTAACCACGGCAAATGACCCTTATACCCTTAATAAAATAATTTATCTACTAAATTATTTCCCAATCCCCCCTCTCCCGCCAAGTTCATATGTTAACAAAAAAATGTGTACCTAAACAAATATAAGTATGGATTGAATTAGCCAAAGGATAATTTAGTCAATTATATGACAAATATTTTGTTATAATTATGATTAATATGTGAGTCTCATATGTATATATGTTATTTACCAATCACGTGTATGAATAGGATTTGTCTATGAATCCCATATTCCAATATACACAAAAGGGGAAGTTGGATTTAGGAGAGTTTGATAAACCAATCCAATCATGCCCAAGTGGCTTCGCCTTGAAGTAAAGCCAAATTCAAAGATTTCATACTTCCTTAAAGTTTCCAAATTTTTGGACTTATATGAACTGCTTCACCAAATCAATACATAATACTCAATTTCCTACTAACATAAAATTGAACATCCATAACTGTAAGTCTGCAATTTGAACTGGTCAATAATAAATCTAATCCAAGCCGAACCTAAAATATTCAATACTTCTAGCTCGAGTTGCAAACTCGAGACTCAACATGGGTTCAACCCCAGTTAGAATTGATTTCTAGCCTGAATTACATTAATTGACATTCAAATCAGAAATGAACCACCGAGTTTCAATCCAAATTTAATAACCCAAATTCAAACCTGTAAACATATACAATGCTTAGGTTGAAGGGTTTGAATTTATTTTGAATTCGAGTTTAATTCAAGTTGAGAGTTTTGTTAATTGGGTTGAACTTAATTAGACATCTCAATCTGCCCACTCCATCTTAGTTCCATCCTAAAATTTGCTATCGATCATATTGTAGCGAAAACTTTTGGGCTTTTGTTCAGTCTGGCCAGATTTTTAAAGCCCAACTTCTGGCCATGTAAGAGTAAATTCTGTACACTGCTGTACCCCAATCTAAGTCCCACCCTTTTGAGCAATTGGTTGGTTCCAACATGTCAGTAACTTGGACGAAACTTTTCTTTGTGTCATGTTTGGATCGTCACTGGAGAGTTTTTTAGGAGTTTTTGAATAATTTTTTAGTTCATTTATAAATTTTTAGGGTTTTTGTGATCTAAAATCAATCCTATATCCAGAATCCCTAACAAATTATAGCTTGGAATACTAAAAGTTGCCACATGACCTCATAAAGTGTGATTTCTTAGGATCGATTTTTACTTTTTTCATTGTAATTAGACCTCAAAAATTTTTATATAACCGCATAAAAGGTGTAAACTTCGGTACCCAAGTCACATACCATAATCAGTATGGGATCTTCAGACAGGTCGTCTTAGTGGTCCTTCCACCCCCAAGGTGTTGATCACCGGTTAACCAACAACGCTAAGAATCAGCCGATTCGCATCTCTTTGCTTGGTTGATAAATTTATAACCAACTTATTGATAATCTGGTTAAGTACATGTATAGTATGTATATAAACCATGTATAGACGAGTTCGTGTCATTTTTAGCCATATTTATGTCAATTCATTTAGTACGTAACTCTATCTGATGAACCCTAGTTCGACCTAAACCATTGAGACAAAATTTATCTCCATTTATTTCTTGTTGATTTTGTGTCGGGTTGATGAAAAGACAAAGTAAAACTTGATGCAATTTTGTAAGAAGTGAGCTCCTCAGTGATGTATGATGTAGTAAACAGTGTAGCAGAGATTGCTTAATACTACTAGGGAAGTCTCTTTCACTCCCTACAATTTTGAGTTTGAGGAGTGCTCTTTTAAAAGGAAAAAGTCTTGGTTGAGTCACACTTATACATGTGATGTACACATTTTTGTTTTGCTTACTTTGTAAAGTTAAAGTAGTCTTTCTGCATGTTCTATCTTGGTGTCTGAAGACCTCTCCATTCAAGAGTAATTTGCTATGCCATCAAGAAAGATCTGACTCAGAGACACTTTCTCATAGCTTTTGACTATATATAAGCATCAACACATGCACAGCACAAACAGACAAATATCAATGAGTCGGCAAAGGAACAATGCTTTGGTTCTATCGGGAGTCAAAACATTAGAAAGTGTTTAGATAGCCCAGTGCATTAAGTTTGAGTAATGATCAGGGGCACGGACGGAGCTAGAAAATTGGTCTTGGGTTAACAGTTTAGTAAATTAAAAGTTTTTTTATAATTGATAAATGTGGGATGACACGTTTATATTTATTATATTATATTTGATACTTAAAATTTAATAAATACAAAAGGACAAAAAATCGATACATGATGCATACAAACAAAAAATAAGAACAAAACACTAATTATTATAACCTTTCAAAAAAAAAAAAAGAGTTTTATATACAATCGTTTAATACTGATCCCGCTTAGTTTTTATACTTTAAAAAATGTTGCATAAGAATTTTATTATTATTGTCATAAAAATAGCTTTATCTATGTACGAAATCATGCTATCAATCATTCCTTTATTACCAATTTGGATATGCAACAAGTCTTTAAAATCTTGGTAGTTGATTTTGTAAATTTAAGTTGTGGACTTGCCTTTTTTATTTGCTCAGAATAATTTTGTAAAAGAGTTATTTTGTTTATCTAGAAATATCTATAGCATGTCCAAAGTCTCACTGAAAGTTATTAATCATCTAGTTATGAATCTATTCTAATTGAAATGAACAAATTAATGGAGTCAACATAATTAAAGTAATCAATAAATACTTAAAACCTATATGGGTAATTTTAATTAAAAAAAAATCTAATGATGGGGCCTATCCCCATGGGGATTGGTCCTCACTTGGATCTGCCAAAAAACTATTTTCCTAACTTGACCATGTAATACCCAAATTAAAATATAACAAACTTAGGGTTAATTATAGCAAAACTCATACTTTTATTCAAAAATATTTTTTTTGGGGGTCAGGTTATTCAAAATTTTCAAAAAGGGGAAAAAGACAAATGATATTCTCACTCAGATTATCCCTTTCAGTAGTAAAACTCTACGGCCATTACATAGCTATCCACTGGATAAAAGTGAGTTCTGCATTAAAGTGTGGTAAAAGGGACCGCACGAGGTCCAAGAGAGAGGAGAGCAGTAAATAGAAAACCCAGCAGCTGAACCCTATGGTGTGCTTTTGGCTTTTTGCATCGATTTGAAGAGTAGAAACAAATCCAACCTCCACACAGTTTTGGGTAGCACTGTCATATTTTCCGTATCATTTCAAAAATCATAATTAAGTTAATACTTTTTAAAAGTAAAATTATAATTAATGAAAATTATTTATATTAATTATGAATAATTTCAATCAATTTAACTATACTTCTAAAAAATATAATTTGATCATAGCTAATTATAATATTTTATAATCGATTATATCTTTTAAAATTATATTTTATATCACAAAATATTATAATTTAACCTTACAAATTGTAACTTTGATACTTTCTTTGTTATCATTGTCCTCCTCAACAGTTTGCATTTACTGTTCACCATTTATTTTTGCACACTGGAGTGCTGTGGACTGTGGAGAGTGGTCTCTCCAAAGGAAATTAATGTAAAAGGCACTGTGGTACCGGCTGGCTGCTGAATGTGGCAATGGCTCGTGTCCTGATTCTGATAAAAGTGACTCAAGAGAGAGAAAGCATTTGTGTTTGTATCTGTGGTGTATCTTTCGCTGATAGGGACGACTGCATCTTCTAACCATCCAACTGTGGCACTGAAAAACATGGTGCTTTTATAAGCATTTATATATTCATCAGAAATGACATTAAAACAACTGTATATCTCCTTAAGTTAGGGATAAGGCTATGTGACCCACCAAAAAATTCAAATCGCATATCAAAAAACTATTTCTGGTCAGAGATCCATTTAAGCCATTTGCGTTGATTAATCTTTAAAAAAAATAAAGAATTGAAAAACAATAACATAAGAAAGATTTATACACGTATCATTCCCATTAGTTGGACTCATTAAATTAAACGTAGTTCAAGTGACAAAGTAAAATTGAAGTCATAGTTGAGGCCAAACCAATTAATAGTTAACATAAAACATGTTTAACATAGAATCAAACATAAAGCATGGCTCATAAATCACATTTTAATATATGTATTTTCAAAACCTTTATCTGTATTGTGGCCTGGGGAATGATAGGATGAACTTTCTCCAAGTCAATCAAAGAACTATATAGAATCGATGAATACTCTGACTTCTCTCTAGGCTTTCTCTCTCTTAAAGCGATCTAAGATAGAGAAACATAGAGCCCTATTTTTTTTGTTTCTTTTCCCTTGAATCTGATCCCTTCTGCTCAATGGATGAGGATCCCAGGATCCCATCGCCCTGATCGTCAAAGGAAGATGACCATCTCCAACAAAGCACTAAGAAAATCAGAGTATCATATGGTACCAACTGAAGATGAGATGTTAATGGACCCAACATCCACTCGTTTAGAGGAAGAAGAGCATGAGATGCCTGATAAACTAGTAACTCCTTCTAGCCCTAAGCCAAGGGATTACATGGCCACTATGTTAGAAGATAGAAACGCCATCTATTTTGATGAATCCATCTATGGCGAGCCCTCTGATGATGAAGATGTGCAGGCTACCAACAAGGGCCAAACAGGGGATGTAAAGTATGGTTAATCTGGGGTTTCCAAACAGGTTATAATCGATACGTCCGATGAGTCCTGCCCTCATATCAAACTTTCCCAAAAAACCCTTGATCGTATTCAGAATAAATGAAAAAATGGGTTACTGGTGAAGCTTCTAGGCAAAAACATTGCGTATAAAAGGATGTGCATGAAGGTCAGGAACATTTGGACTCTGCAAAATGACTTTGAGGTGATTGATTTGGATAATGGTTTTTTTCTTATTTAAATTCCAGTCCTAGGAAGATAGCTTCAAGGTTTCTATAGGAGGTCCATGGGTTATTATGAATCATTATCTCACAGTCAAGAAATGGGAACTAGATTTCATCCCTTCAAGGGCTTCTGAGATCACTATGGGTATTTAGGTAAGACTACCACAGCTAACGCTTGAATATTATGATGAAAAAACTTTGTTTCAAATAGCTAAGGCTCTAGGCTCTAGGCTCTAGGCCCCTTTCATCATCCCTTCATCCTCAACTCTTCTCCTCAAAAGATCCCTTGAACAAACTAGACTTAGACCTTCTAAACCCTAAACCACCAAACCCAGGTGATAGCAGGAGAGATAGAAGGAATGAAAAACTCCCCGTTGAAGACCTTCCATCTTCATAAAAATTTGATGGGATTACTCTTCCAACCGGAGGAGGAGAGCAAATGGATTGCCCTAGTTCATTGGACAGTGGAATCAGCTATTCTTGTGGTGAAAGTGTGCAACCTCAAGGAAGCAAAGATTCAGACTACCTCTGTCTCACTGGGACTTGCAATCCCAATAAGGGAGTTTAGTGAGATAGCAAGACATAAGCTTGACCTGGACAGATCCAAACCTCATCCTCAGTTTTTAATGATGTCAGCCATAAAATTTTTTATTTGGAACTGTAATGGAGCAGCAAATGAGAGGTTTAGAAGGGCTTTCAATGACCTTTTAAGAGCCCATAAACCTGATATTGTTGTGCTTTTGGAGATGAAGATACAAAGCAGTCAAATGGGGAACTTTTTTGACCAATATGGACTTACTACATCCAAGAAAATGGAACCTGAAGGAAGATCTAGGGGTATTTGGTTATTCTGGAATCCATCAAATATTTCTATCAACACTAGGGGCTCCTCTAAGTAAGTCATCCTTGCAACTATTGTTATAATGGATTTTGATGAATTGCTATTTTTTGTTGTCTATGGGAGTCCCAACGTTGAGATCAATTGTGGGATGAACTTAGTTGCACAAGAGATTACTATAGAAATTCTTAGATGGAGGCTAGAGATTTTAACGATTTCTCTAACCAATCAGAGAGAAGAGGGAGACAAATGGATAATACAAGCAGAATCAAAAAATTCAAGGATAGAGTTAACAATTGCGGTCTCATTGATCTTGGATGTAGTGGCCCCAAAATTACTTGGAACAATAACAAGAAAGGTCTTGCGAATACTAAAATCAAACTTGATAGAGTTTTGGCGAATTCGGAATGGACTGTGCAGTTCTCTGAGGTAGGAGTAAGGAATCTTCCTAGAACCTACCCAAACCATTATTCACTGCTGATCCAGATGCAAGGTATGTCTTTTATCCATCCTTTTTTCAAACCCTTTAGACTTGAGGCTATGTGAACAACACACCCTGAGTTCAAAGATTTGGTTGCAAAAACCTCAAGAATTAACAATAACTCCCTCATTAAAGCTTCAACCGATTTTGGGATTATTGCCATGGAATGAAATAGGTATTCCTTTGGAAACCTTTTTAGAAGAAAAAGAAGAATTTTAGCAAGGTTAAAGGGTATTAAAAAAGCCCAAGATTCACATTATTCTCATAATTTGACTAGACTAGAGGAAGAACTTCAACATGAATATAATCAAATACTAGAACAAGAAGAAGTCTTATGGTACCAGAAGTCTAGGTCTAAATGGATTACTTGTGGGGATATAAATACAAAATTTTTTCATGTATCCACTATTACAAGAAGAAAGAAAAGTAGACCTCAAACCCTTAATAATTTGGAAAGTAACTGGTTGACTAATACTGAAGATATAGCCAATGCTATTCAAGACTTTTTCTATAACCTATTTGGATCTGATTCCTATCTCCAGAGGTTTTTCAGATTCCAAAATGAACTAAGTGACGAGGTGAAAGAAATTCTGGAAGCCCCTGTAGTTAATAATGAAATTAAACATGTAATTTTTAGCATGAAACCAATGAAAGCTCCAAGTCCTAATGGACTTCAGGCTCTATTTTGCCAAAAATACTGGGATATTGTTGGGGAATCAGTATGTAATCTTATTAAAGATATGATAGGAAGTAGAGAATGTCCAAGATAATTGAATAATACATGCGTAACTCTTATACCTAAAGTAGAAAACCCTACACAAATCACTCAATTTAGACTAATTAGTCTATGCAATGTTCCTTTCAAAATCCTAACAAAGCTTCTGGTTATTAGACTGAGACCCTTGTTGTATAAACTGATTAGCCCTAACCAGTGTAGTTTCATCCCAAGTAGGAAAACTGTTGATAATGTCATTCTAACTCAAATGATTAACTACTCCCTAAGAAGAAAAAATGGAAGATTGGGGGTATGGTTATCAAAATTAATTTGGAAAAAGCCTATGATAGAGTTAATTGGAATTTTCTTTATAAAACTCTGCTTGATTTTAATTTCCACCAGTCTTGGATTGATATCATTATAAGTTGTGTTACAGTGTCAACTCTTTCCATTTTATGGAATGGTTATTCTCTAGATCCAGTCAAAGCTAAAAAAAGGTTTGAGACAAGGGGATCCTTTATCCCCTTATATCTTTGTATTTTGTATGGAATGACTGGGACAATTAATCCTTCAGAAAGTGCAAGAAAGTAAATGGAGAGGTTTAAAAGCATCTAGAAAGGGACCCCAAATTACTTAATTATTTTTTGAAGATGACATTATTTTGTTTTCTAGAACCACTGAAAAAGACTGTCTCATGATAAAAGATGTGTTTGAAGAATTTTTTTGATGTCAGGACAGAAGATTAGTCTTAATAAATCTAAGATTTTCTTCTCTCCTAATGAGAGTAAAAGTCATGATTTATTCCATAGCAAAAAATTTGGAGTCACTCTTACTCATGACCTAGGAAAATACCTAGGTATTCCTATCTTTCATAAAAGATCTTTTAAAGAACACTTTAGATTTATTATTGAGAAAATCTAAAATAGACTAAGTGGGTGAAAGCCAAATCCCTCTTCTTGGCAGGTAGAACCACCCTTGTTAAAGTTGTTACTTCTACACTCTCGAATCATGTTATGCAAATTAATTGGCTCCTTAAAGCTACTTGTAACCAAATTGATAAACTTAATAGGAATTTTCTGTGGGGAGACACACCTGATAAGAAAAATGTTCACCTGTTGAATTGGAATAGGGTGTGTTTCGCTAGGAATGAAAGGAGGTTGGGATTAAGAAAGAGAAGGGATAACAACTTAGTCCTATTATCTAAACTGGGATGGAAAGTGAAGAAAAAAGAGAAAGCCCTATGGGTTGAAGTGGTCAACAATAAATATGTCGATCAGGAGAAACTTAACTGGAATCTTAACTTGTTCAACATGATAGGCTCTTCACTAATAATCTTAGAGCTTCAAGGAATATGGTTAGTGATTTCTTGCCCTAGATGCCAACATTCTGATGAAACATCCTTGCATGTGATTTTTGCTTGTCCAAAATCTCAAAGAGTGTGAAATTTTTTTAACTTGCCCTAAGGAGACGAAACTAACCAGATGGGAGGTTTACAGAATTGGATTAACTTAAATTTTAAAATAAGAAAGACCAAGGACTAGAAAGGAATTAGTTGGCCTATTATGTGTGCATGTGTTTCATGGTGTATATGGAAAGATAGGAATAGGAAAGCATTTCTAAAATTTCTATCTTACCTAGATTTGTTGCTAGGGAAGCATGGCTTTTTGCTTTTGGATACTGTCAAAGCCTTTCAAAATGCCCAAGATGAGCCTGTTAATACTTCTTCCTGTCTTATTGCATTGTCTTTCTCTCATACAGGTTGGAATAAATTGAACACGGATGGATGCTCAAAAGGAAACCCAGGCCCACCAAGAGTGTGAGGAATTATTAGAGATGATCAAGGAAAATGGATCGCTGGCTTCTATGAAAAAAATGGATGATTCCACAAGCTTACAGGTTGAGTTATGGGCAATCCTTAAGGGTCTAGAGCTTATGCGGAAGAAGAATATCACTCCTATCGCTATGGAAAACTGATTCACTTGAAGCAACCAAACTTCTGTCCATGGATCCAGAGTCTACTCACCTTAATAGAGCTGTTATTACTGACTGTAGAAGAATTATGGAGATGAAGCACATTCTCATAGTTCATACTCTCAGAGAAGGCAATTAGTGTGCTGATGTTTTGGCTAACCTTGGAGTCCAACAACTGAAAAATTTTGTTGAGCTTGATGCTCCCCCTCCCCAGCAAGCTAAGTTTTTGTTAGTAGATATGAGTAGTGTAGCTTTTACTAGGAACTCTATCTAGTCTTTTTTCTTGTTTTAACTTTCCGATGTACCAAAAAAAAAACCTTCATCTGTAGACCTATTCTGATGAGGAGCTGAAAAATAGGACTATAATTAAGGTAACAAGAGAAAAAACGGATCAATGAAAGACCCTCCTCATATTATAGTTAATTATCTTGTCCGGGACATTCCCACCTCTTTCCATGCAGTCATTTTGGTCTCCTATTGCCCCATGAAATATCTATTTCCTACATTAAACCTTAAATTATGGCTAGTAGTTTTACATTTCCCCCAATGATTTACCTTCTGGTTTAAAATTTTACAAAAAATTATGTTATTTTATCCTCAAAACTATGTGATTATATTTCACTTTGTTCCATCACATGGATATTTTGCGTCTAAAAAATAACAAATGTTTATTTTTTGAATAATATGAGACAATTCAAGTAGTTAAGAGAATCAAAATATAATTTAGTTAAGAGAATCAAAATATAATTTTCTCCCAAAACAAAAAATGGAACTATAATAGTGTGTTAACAGAACCCCAAAAGCATGACATCTATCACAATGCAATTTCTTTTTGAAGCCCTTCCTCTGCCGGACTATTCTGTTACGGAGATAAAAGAAGGTTTTATAATTAAGGAAATGCAAGAAAAATAACCCAGCAATGAAAGACCTTTCCTAGTATTACAGTTAACTAGTCCTTGCCACTGGACCCCTTTCCATGCAGTGAGCTGAGGATTTGAGTCCACAAAGTGTGTGACTGCCCCTCCCCCCTCCCTCCCAGCCACACCCAATATATTCTTTCGTTCAAATGCATGGTGGTGTAAACTTTCTTTTTACTGAAAACAACAATAAAAAAATAGACCCTCTATTGTATCTACCTATCGCAACCTTTATCTCCTCACTAGTCAAGCCCTAAAAGGAAATATGAAATTCCAAAATAAATTTTAAGAATACAGAAAAAGATTTAAGATGCGATGTCAAGCAAAACCATAAGCAAAAATGATATAGTTATGGTTTAATGGGTTTCCCCAGAATCTTTCAAGAATACAATTAAACTTTTTCAGGGTCATAATTCCTTTCAAGAAATGAAGATATCTTCAACACAAATATGAACAGAGAAAAAAAAATATAAGGAAGGTTATAACACTCGTTGAATCATCATGATCACACTACTCAAAACACCCACATGATATTCCTTGAGAAAATAAAGAGATGACATACAAACAAATGGAGAGGAGAGAGAGGGAGAGGGAGAGAGAGATTTTCTACAAGGTTGAAGGATGAGGCTGTTACTTCCCTCCTCCTTCTGTCATGGCTGAGGACATATAACTCATGGCAAATGAGGTCTCATCAGCTGGTGCAGTGACTGTTCTTGCTTGGAATTGTTGCTTGCAAGCATGGCAAGTGATTGCTAGCAAAATTGAGCTAATCTTCTTTGTGGCTTGCTCTTTTATACTTTGAGCCTTTTGAAGCTCGGCCTGTGCCTGTTGCCTAATCCTCTTTGCATTGGCAAATTCTAACTCAGCCAATTCAATTTGTCTCTTGGCTTGTTTTCTAGCCTCCTCAGCACAGGCCATTTCATTCATGGCCAACTTTAGCCCATCATTTTCCCCTCCTTTCATTCTTGATGCCTCCAATGCGGCTTCAGTGGCATTCCCTAATCGGAAAGAGCTTTCGGGGTGGCTGGAATCATTAACTCGGCTGCCACTGCATGATCCAATGGAGAGTTTCAAATGAGTTGAATGATTGTCATCCCTGTTTCTTGATGAATATATGATTGATGATGGTAATAGTTGAAGTTCCAAGTTGTGTTGATCATCAGAACTGTTACGTTCAGCAGGTGTTTGAATTGGTATTCTAATGCTCAAGTTGGTGTCACTTGATGGGCTGGTACTCGAGGCGGTTAGAGAAGAGCAGGCCGGCTGAAATGTCTGTAACTCCGGCCTGATCGGCCGTACTGTGCAAGCATCTTGGTGCTCGATGAAACTCTCAACTCTGACAGGACAAAGTATAGAATGAATCAAAACTTAAAACACAAATTATTTACACTATTAATAAAAGGAGAGGATAGGATGTGGTTTCAACTTTACAAATGTCAATAATACTTTCTTTTTTTTTTAAATTTAACCACCGATTACCCCCATAATTTGTTAGATTTATCTATTTTTTTTTAACGAGTGTGTGCATGAGCACTAGTGTGAGATAATGTGGCTTGGCCTTGAAGTATTTATTACACGAAGTTGGGCTGCAACAGCTCAGTCAAGGAAGAAATCAAAGCTTCTTCATGTAGGTTATCAACTAAGAAAACAATAAAAATAGATCAAGGGACTAGGCTTTGGATAGTAACAATAAAATTATGAAACAAATCTAAAGGGATATGTAAGTCTGTAAATGAAGAATTTTTGTTTTTGGGTAACCATAATTTATTATCCAATGGAAGCTATTATTGGGATTGGTGAATCACAGGCCTTACACTTCCATTGGCTGTCCTAAATAACAAAATCTACTTAAGATGAGGTCATGTATTATTGGAATCGTCTCATAAAATTAGAAAAATTATAACACATATTATCTAAGTAAAAGGATCTAAAGTAGATAGATAAAACCATAGAGAAACCTAAAGAAATGAACTGAAAATCAAGATTTATGTTTGTTCTAACATGTTTATCTGGGGAAATTTTTTGTTTCCATTGAATGTTTTTAGAGTTAATGACTCTGGGATGATGAATAATACAGGACATTATATCATCAACTAAGAGAAAGGAAAAGTTATATTACGCAATTTATATACTTAAAAGTCTCTTTAAAGGAAGCAAGAATATAAAAAACCTGGAAAACACCCGACCACAGTCACAAGAATGGCCTCGGGTACCACAAGTCTTGAGATGGGCCTTGTAATCAGACTGAACAGCATAACCTTTTGAGCACTTCTCACACACCCACTGCTTATTATTGCTGTGTTTCCTCCTGAAATGCTTCTTTATTCCCACAAGATCTCCAAGGGCGTGGCAAGGGTCATGGTGCAAGCAACTTGGCTCCGGGCACACGAACACTCTCTTCTTCACCTCCGGCGTCTCTCTCCTCAACAACTTCCACGGCACCTTGTGCCGTCGACGGTGCATCTGCAAGTTCTGATCTCTCTGAAACCCTTGGTTGCAGATCTCACATACGTATCTATCGGATTCCAATAGGGTCTTGGGTGAGAGAGATACCACCTCAGCATCTGGATCTATATTATAACATAATTTGGAACAAACCCGTAAATTAGATTGTACTATCAAGATGTTTGTGTGCGTGTTTGTGGGTGTGTGTGTGTGTGTGAGAGAGAGAGAGAGAGAGAGAGTGAGGGAGAGAAGGAGGAGGTAAATACCTGGAGTACCAGCTGGTCTTCTTTTCCTCTTGTTAGCAACCCCATTTTCGGAGGAAGTGAAAGCATCAGAAGAGGAAGATGGACGAGCAGTGTTGTCTAACATGAGTGGATTCTAATGGTTTTGTTGGATATATCTCATAGATGAACCAGAAGCACAATCAAATTCCCACCTATACAGCTGTTGAAGTGGGTGTTGTTCCTTTCAGCTTTCCAGTACCGTAGAAGGCTTAGAGAGAGAGAGAGAGAGAGAGAGAGAGAAAAGCAGTTGCTTTGTGCAATCAGCTTTCTTTTAAACTTTAAGCTTTTAGCTTTTTCTATGAACTTTCTTGCTTTCTCTCATTGACCCCCACCTTGAGAAGGTAAGGTTGAGCCAAGTCTTCTACATAAAGCTTGAAACAGTGCGTGTGTGTGTGTGTGAGAGAGAGAGAGAGAAGAATGTAGAGTGGGGTTTGGACTGTGGCCGATCCAATCACATTGCTTGAAACTTGAGCCCACACAGCATTCAGGCAGAGAAACAAAAAAACATCCCCATGACCATAACAAAACAAACAGTCATTATTCATCCCAATGTATTTTGCATGAAAAAATGCAAGTCCTTCCCTGAATACACGTGACTTCCATTCTCTGTCACGTGACTTTTCCCTTCTCTTTTTTACCTCTCTCTCTAAAGTAAACAGTAATGGTATCTGGTAAAAAAAATATTTCATTCCCCCAAAGTCCAAGCTACCCTTTTACTTTCTAAGTATCTTTTGCAAAAGATGGAGGGCAGTAACTATTTGTCACTTTCTGGGAAATGTATTCATTTCAAGAAATTTTATCCTTATTCAACACAAATATTGTGCAAACGGTAACATTATATAGTCTTGTCATTTTTGGGTTAAGTATGGTTGAACTTTCCCTTGACTTTTCATTACCTTTCTAGGAGGATACTCAAACCTAATGAAAGGTATTAGTTATCTTAAAACTCCATAACTCTATTGGGACATCAATGAAGATGGCGTCACGAAACGTCTTAGTAGTTTGAATTCGTACTGTAGCTGGGAAGGGAAGGTCTAAGTGTTGTGATATTTCGAGGTTTAAAGTTTAAGTTCATAGTTTACTTGAACCGTGTTGTTTACAACTGATTATATGTATTTGGAGTTTGTATTATTGCAATGAATCTGAAGGAATATAAAGAAATGTACTACTGTTTCGACAAATAGCAACCTCAGTTTGCTTGTGAACCGTAGAGAACACGCATCCCAGATATAGAATTGAGAAGTTTTGATTGCAGAAATGCAAGTACATGACATACTGATGGAAGTGGAGCATATTATCGATGGAAGACTCCTTTAAATAACATTGTTCATATAACAAAGGGGCTCTAGCTGGTGCTCACTTTCAACATAATAACAGCAGTGATATTTATGCCCTTTTTTTTTTTTGAACTTAACAGCCTTATTTTAAAAAGAGACCAGGAAATGATTCAAGGAGCGTGACTGATGAAACCCGGAAGTAACCGTGACCTTTTAATTATGACAAACAATACCATGTTAAGGTTCTTCGATGTATTTGGTGATTCCTACAATACCAAAGCGAATTAAATGGGATAAAAATAATTTCATAAATATTTTGCATATAATCAAAAGCTACTAAATTAGTTTTACAATCCAATTTAAAAATAATAATAATAATAAAAGAAACTCCAGTAGTAAAAAATTACTTGAAAATCCGATTCTAAGCACATGAAATCATAACAATACCCTTAAAAGTGAAATAAGACCAAAGGGATCTTTAAAATGGTCTCACCATTGTTTGTTGGCTTAAAAATGGGTTTTGTAGAACGCGCAAGGGGTTTTTCGAATGGGGTCTTGAGCAATTTTTTAATATTATAGCTAAAATCTGTTCGAACCACACCGTTTTCGACAATCTTGATCTTTTATGCAAACTTCTGCTTTACGGGTTGCATCAGGAACACAATTATGACTTAACCCAAGCATTCATATTCATTCTGGATCAAAAGAATTACAACAGGGGGAGGTGGGAGGGGAGCCGCTAAGCTACTTTTAGCAATCAAATGAAGATCTTAGCCTTGGTAAGTCCTACTCAAATTTGCCTTTTGACAAAATTTGATGATTTATAAAGTAAAACCTTGGCCATCCGACCTAACTGTGATGATTAATAAACAGGGTTCCATTAAAGAACTTTTACAACTCACTACAAACCGCAAAAGATTTGTACAATTCAAAAATAAGAAGAAAAAAAGGTAGAGAGAAGGGGCCAGGGATACTAATGTCGGTCTCGTGGCTGCATCTCTTTACTCATAAGTGTGTTGCCTTTTTAAGATAACATCAAACATGAGAGAGAGAGAGAGAGAGAGAGAGAGAGAGAGAGAGAGAGAGAGAGAGAGAGAGAGAGAGAGAGAGTGTCCTGGTTTCCATATAAAATATTGGAGTAGAAAGAAGATGCTTTAGTTTTCTATTGTATAGAGTTGGAAGGAATGGGGGGATGATGGGAGTTAGATTCTCAGCACATGCTGCATCAGGAAAAGGCACTTGGTAGGCAATCATCTCTCCCAAGTGTTCCCGATTCGAATCAAATCATTATTATTAATTTAATCCTAGCCAAACGATGACAAACAAAGCTTTAAAAATTTATTTGACTTTAGTCTAAAGTCTAACTACGTGATTAATTTAAATAATAAAGCAACATGCCCACGGCAGGCCCCATTTAGGCATACCGACCCCCACTATTTGCTTTTTTTTTTTTTTTGATATCCTAGTTAGATTTTGTGTGAAGACGTCTCTCTACACCAGTGGTAAATTTGAGAATCAGGGGGAGCAAGAAAATTAGTTTAAGATGGGCACAATAGGTTCTAATTTTATTTTTTTTGTAAATGTATGAAATCATACTTAATACTTAAAAGTTTATTAAGCATACAAAATTAAAAACTTATCTACATAGCATGTATACAAAAAATTTAAAAACAAATTAATTATAATTTAGCACCAAGAATGAGACTAATTATTATCATTTATAATTAATCTAATAATTTTTTATCTTTTGAAAGCGTTACAAATTAACCCCGTCAAAAATACATTTTTTTTTTAAATATAAACCATGGTAACCGATGGTGCTTGAAATTGACTGGACCGGACTACAGAACAACCTGGGATATGGCTCAACGGATGCTTATGTATGCAGGAGTATATGCATATGCGTATATAATTCAAGAAGAAAACAACAGTATGAGTGGTTCGCCTTAACCGAATGACTAAAAGTACATTCACTCTAAAGGAGGCTCTTTCTCCTTAGAAATGTTTTACTTGGAGAAGAAGACTACAGTTATAAGGTGTTTGGCTCAAAGCCTTTTACCACCCCTAGGTTACAAGTCGATAGTTTTTCTTAGTGAGTCTCTGTGTAGTATTGTTAGCTATTTATATATCTGGCCGTTAGGGTTTGCGTGTTGATCCCTTGCTGATTCTATGGTCCCTTCTGTGATTGTCTTGTTACTGTAATTGTGGTCCCTAATGTCTTTCTGCACTCACTACTCACTAGCTGTACTTTGTGAGTCATCTTCACTATCAATGAGTTTTCGTTCATCAAAATTGTCAAGTAATGTCCATTTGGTCTCTTATCCACGTGCCACGCTATAGCTCTCACAGATTGGTCTGGTGTCGTGCTCTCATTCCCCGAACTAGTACCTATATTGGGCTTGTCAACATCGAGCTAGCACTTATTTCGAACTTGTTTGCTTCAAGCCTCTACGGAAACTAGGTTGTAGTCCAGCTTGAGCCCAATAAATATTGTCTAGATGAGATGCTTGAGCCGCCTTCTATGAGCCCAAAGGGTTTTGAGCTCTAGAGGGGGTCTAGACTTAAATTCATCATCATCAGTAACAATATTTCATTGTTGGTTCTTACATAATGACACTCATTTTGATATAATAATAAAATAATCTTATAATTTTAAAACCTACAAAATAACCATAATATTGCCAAAACTTATTTAGACATGTCCGAAGCATATCTAAAAGTTAAAGAATAATGTTACTTTCACTTAATTTGGGATTTAGTTGGTTGGAACTCCATGACTTCTAACCATTGTATGGATAATAGATTTATTAAACATTAAGACTTACTAGTAATCATTTAGATAGGCATTTTATCCTAATTCATATTACATGAACACTAGTAATCATTTAGATAGGCATTTTATCCTAATTCATATTACATGAACACAATAATAGGGTGGATACAATTAAATATTAAATTTTATTTAAAAAATTATATGTCTAATGTCAAGTAAAAAAAATTAGGGGGCCCAAGTTGAGAATGATTACTCTCTAAAATATGTATCTACCCATGAGATATTTAAACTCTTGACTTACACCTTCTTAATGTGTTTATCAAGTGGTCAAGCTACTACTTGAGATTTAATGTCCCTTTTTATTGTGTTTGTTGAGATGGGAGTTATTTACATAGAGGTTGGCTAATCAAGATCAAGTAGTTGATTTTGATTGGTGGAGTTTAAAGGTGTTGATTACATGCGAGACAATCTATGTGTTTTGAATGAATTACACTTTTTCCGCATACAAATTGGGTTCTTAGTTTCACATTTATATCTTGTCTTCAATACTTTTAACTATATTTCACTTTATTATAAACATGATGATTAAAAGTCCAAAATAAAGATACTTTCATTTATACTACTTAAACGTGATTGCTATAATATGTTCTTCCTCGATCACTTTAAGACAGATTCATCTTAAGAAGATCATTGATTGCTTCTCAATAACTCATATGAATCTGATAACTATTGGTATGTTTAGTCGGCCAACGGCATTAGGTCACTTATTTTGAGTTATTGACACAAAAGGCCAAACACGTGTGACGGACATGTGACCCATCAACCTACTAGTAGCGGGGGAGAAAACATAGCATGTCGCAACAAAAGCTTGACGCGAGGTGTCAGTAAAACACTGTCGACTATTCCAAAAACAAAAGCCCCTTAGCACCCTGAGACGGGAGTGGGGGATGACCCTATGCACAGGCAAAATTGAATCTTTCTATTGGCATTCATTCTTGAATAAGAATTCATGTTCGATATGTTAACTAGGGGAGCTCTTGAACGGGAGAAGTCTAACACACAAAGTATTAAAGCTTATATATTACATAAGTAGAACTAGAAACTGCCAATAAGAACAGAAAGAGAACCAAAAGAGGGGAATTCATGAAGCTATAGAAAGGCTAGTTGAAAGCCATAACAGAGGCACACGCAAAGAGAGAAAGGAAAGCTTTAGCTCCTAACAAACTGCTTGAACTACCCTTATTAAACTACGAGTATAGGAAATAAATGAAGCTACTTAATAACCCTATTACTCCTTCCTCTATAATGAATGAATTTAGTATACTATAGGAGTTTGTGCTCTTCTCTCAACCGTTGATCGGCGAAAGAGTTGGTCTTGGCTACCTCATTTCTCTATCGATTAAGTGGACAAACCATGGGATCGATAAATTACACTTTCTTCCCTTGGATTCATTTTTAAAAATTTTGAAAGCAATCAAATCAATACATCTATTCTATTTTTGAAAATTTGTGAATAAGTACCATATAAACTATTTATTTGTGGTAAAATACTATGTGGAAACTCTTTTGTGGATAAGTACTCCTAATTGTAAATGTATCTAGATACAAATTGGCAATTTTTTAAATAATTCATTTACCTAAATACTCTTTTTCATAATTTAGGGGCAGTGTTTTTAAGTAGTTATCTTATTTGTGATATTTGATTTTATTATATCAACAGATTCATATTTTAACGGATAAGGACATTTAAATTTTAAATGTACATCTTCTTCTTCATATTCAACGTCTGGTTTTCTATCTAAGTCATTACCATTTTTTCCATCAGTCAACAATATCATCGCCTGTTTTCACTGTGATTTCATCGTTCTATTCAGGAAATTATATTCAAATATTGTTACGAGTATTGTATCACAGACATCTCAATGGATTTGTGATTTTACAATCGAGTAACAATATCAGATTTAGGTATATATTTTCCATATTAATGTAATGAACTGTTGATTTCAAATGCATAGAATTTAATGTCAACAATCAATTTTTTATATTATTTTTTGATGTTAATCATCGGTGATTGTTAATCAACGGTGGTGTCTTCTATTAGTGTCCAATGTGTTATTACATTGTGACAGTGTTTATTGTAGTGTGACAAGTAGTGTTAGGTCCAACCAACTCATTATTTTTATGTCACATTGTGATGTCACACTGTGTCAAGTATATCATTTAGTTTGTCAAGCAATCAGGCAATGTAAGTGCACATTATTTATTATAGTGTGACAAATAAAATAGTGTCTAGTGTGTTATTACACTGTGTTCTTGAAATCGTACATTTGTCGTCGTAGAATATGAACAGGTTTTTTCAAAACACTCTTTTATAAGATGATGAAATTAGTGGAAATGATTTTTTTGAATTTTAAATCTTTCCCTAAATACCCGTTTTGATTTTTTTTTTTTGGGGGGGGGGTGAATGCTCTCTTTGAAGATTGAAATTTTGAAAGGAAGATAATCTCCCTTGATTCTCGTAAAATGCTTCTATCAATGGCGAAACATCCTCATCACAAAAAAGTGTATACAAGGTTATAACAATGTTTTTCACTATTAGATTGAATTTTTAAAAAACATTTTTTAGATGGGACTTTTCACTAATAAGTGTCTTATGGTATACCGACTTTTAAGAAATCCTTCTATTTTTTGCCAACCCCTAGACTAGCCATGCATCGCCCAAAGGCCATAGTAGTCCACGCTGTTGTTATGAGCCTTCGGTGCCACTGTGCTGCATATTAAGAAAATTAAACTTAAAGCCCGAACGCTATTGTCAAGGATGGCTCAACAATATTTGAGACTTAAAAGCAATGACGGTCAACGATACTTTTATATTTTTTTAATAATAATTTAATTTTTTAATTTAAAAATTATTATTTTTACTTTTTGATGAGATTCAAAGTTGCAAAATGTTTTTTATTTAAATTTTGCTAATATATTTTTTTAATTAATAATGTGACTTTTGATCATAAATATTTATAGGAATAAAATTAATTTCTTCAGTAATATTTTTATGTTCTTTTTATTTTTTTATATGTTCTTTATCGAAACTGTGGAATTAAATGATTAACTTTATTATAAATAAATTCATTTTTATATTTCTTTGGATTATTTTACTATCTTTGAATTTTATTTATTTATCCATGCAACTTTCATCTAAATTTTTGTTATATTATATTTGTTACGAAGAAGAACTTTATCAAAATATTTTTTTTAATGAAAATGAATTGTTTAATTGGTGTTTTGCGTTCAAATGAAAAAAAAAAGAACAAGTTTAAGAGAAGTAAAGAATGTGTTTTGTTTGATTTTTTTTTTTTGTTTTTTTTTTTTGGACTAAAAAGAGATGTTTATTATATTTTTTTCGATCGGAGAAATAGATAGATTATGTTAGCATTTTTTTTATTAATCTTTTATGTTCTCTAATAAATGTGATTGTGCGAGGAGTTTTGAACTTTTGGGCCTAAATTTTTTATTTTTTTGTTGGTTTACTCTTTCAAAAATTAATCTTTTAGGCAATATTGTAGTAAATTTTATTTTTTAACTTATATTATATTATTGATCTTTAAATTTGGGGTATTTTTCATATGTGGGGCCTAAAGCCCGCTTTTATTTTTATACTATAGGGCCGGCCCTGCCTATTGCATCAAAACATCTATGCACAGAAAAGAAAAACCCACAAAAGGAGAAACAAAAACCTTAGGTGCATTAGTGCATGTGCACCTCAATAATTCCATGATGGGTAGTGGAAAGAAATGGCCCATTTTATTGCACTGGTACCTGAGGTTTTTTGTCTGGTTTATTTTTGTTGGTATCCAAGTGACTGAATAAAAAGTTGGCATCAATGCAGTCATTGAAACCAGAAATAATACAGGATCCTATGGTACTATTTTCTTGCTGGTTAATCCCTCTTTGTGTGGGAGGAATTCTCGTTAAACCTGGTCTCTCTGGTTGTAAGAGCATATGTTTGAACTAGTAGATTAGGTTTGTGTTGTTACATCTCTATTATTTCTGACCAAAAAAATAAAGGAAAAGAAAAATCCCTATTATTAAGTATGGTGAAGTAGCCCTTGACCTGTCTGGAGTCATTTTATCGGATTTGTTTGTTGAATTTCTTACCAATTTACCGACCAAAAATCCAGTGGGACTCATTTCTTTCTCTATCTTTCTCTTCCTAAGAAGCTGAGGATCGAAGGGGATTTGTTTCTTTGTTTTAGGCTGTTTGTTTTTCTCTTCCTTGATGGATTTTCATTTTTGTTTTCTAGAGAAAGATGAGGGGAGTGAGCTGACAGATTTGAGTATTGCTGTCGAGGACTGAAAACCCAATGTGACTTGCTTTTTCTTCTTTTTGTTTTTCTCCTTTGGGACTACCACAGCAATGATTTGTAACGTGGAAAATTTCTTGTTACATATCCACTTTTTCTTTTTAGAGCACAACTTTGGGTGCGTTTGTTATACCAAATTCAACACTTAAAATAAATGTATTCAGTACTTAATAATTAAGCTCGTTTGATAAACAAAATTTAAACTTTCTTAATATGTTAAGTGCTCTTTAAAAATAAGCTACAATATTAAGTAGAAGATCTCTTACTTAATTCTGAAAGCTAAAACTGAAAGCGTTCAATAAAATTATTTTTAATAATATTTACAATATGACAATTATACTCCAAAATATTTTATAATTCTATTAAAACTCTAATTAATCTTCTCTTCAAAACCCCTAACCTATATATTTTTCTTGTCAATCTCTTTTTTTTTTCCTTTCCCAACAAAAATATACATATATAATTATAATTACACAAATAAACGCACGCACTGCACACACACATACTTACGCACACACATATTATTAAATGAAATCTAATTTATTGTATTCTTTCAATATTATTTGATTATTTATTAGTTATTATTCTTTTTTTTTATTAGATGTTATTGTTTACTTATTATGTTATTCAATTTGTTATTGTTCATTTATTGTGTTATTCAGATGTTACTTATTTATTTATTTTGATCAAATATTTGTTAAATGTAGACTACAATATAATAATAGTGATTATGATTTATGTTATGACATATTTTATAAATATTTTCAAATTAAAGAGTAGAAGGGTAAAATTGAAAATTAATTTACTTTTCGAAGTCAACTTTGTGTAGTTATCAAACATTTTAGTTCAATTTAATACTTAAATTTCAATGAATATCAAACAGTCCACAAATTCAGTATTCAACTTTCAGCTTTCAGACTTCAGTTTTATCAAACACCACTTTCCTCAACCTTTGGCCCGTCGAAGGGCTAATAGGATTGGTTGGAACCCAATGGGTATGATGACAGATATATTACTTTAATTGGTGTTTTCAGTATGATCCATTATTAAACAGTCATGTACTCCAAAAATTTAAGTTATTAGAGAATATATAACTTAAGTACTTATACTTTAACACGCCTCATTGGCTTGGCAAGTAAAAATCTTTTTAATAATTAGGGTTTATTTAGATGGGTTTTTGGGAAGAGTTTGAATTAGTTTCTCCAAACCTATCTAAATTCAAACCCATCTTTATAAAGATAAGATTCAACATTGAATCTAATATATATCTATATTTGGTATACCGATAGATATATCACTATTATGATAATATATTTATATATAAATGATTATTTTACCCCTTCATCAATCTAATTCAAACTCATATTTATATAAGTATGGGGTATAATTGTCCTTTTGTATCTTGAACCCATTAACCCTCATCCGAAAACCCACCTCATCTCGGGGTTTAATGAAACACGTGATCTAGGTTTTAAGGTCCAGGCCAATAACGGGTTGAGCTTGCTAACTAATGCTTCAAATTTTTTGCCAAACATGAATTTTGTGTGTCATTTGGATTATTTTTCCCCGACCAATCTTCCAAAGCCAGCCCCCCCCCCCCCCAATCCTATTTAGCAAACAACCCTTTAGAGTGACGGCGAAATTTGAACACAAGATTTTCTTCCTACTCTGATACCATGTTAAATAACCATCTATTACAAAAATAAATAAATTATTGAAGAGAGTGTAATTTAAATATTTATATTTTAACATCCATTAACCAATCAATAACCCAACCCATGACTTGCCACAGGTTGCTGACTTAGGATTGGTCCGGGGCCGTAGGGCTTGCACGGCCTGTGAGCCACCCTTAAGGGCCTTATCATGGATGTAAGGCATACAAATTAAAAAAAGAGTTCCTCTTGAGCCTTCCAACCCCCAGCAAGTTTATTAGTGGGTTTTCTGGTTCTTTGTTTTCTATGACATGTTATTCATGGACAAAACTAGAAAACCAAAACTAAGTGGCCAATCAAGAAAGACAATTCAATACATAAAACTCCCGTCATTACAAGATGTGGAAAGATTATTTTTACGGCTCGAATTTTTGATGTCTAGATCAAAATGGACATAACAAGAATGAAATGTCATTATAATACGAAGAAAGAGCCACATTGAAGAGATCTTACATTCAAAAGGGGTCTAAATAATGTCTTAAACATTAACAAAAAGTTGAAGGACAAGAAGAAAAAATCAAAGATCATGAGTTCTATTTTGATGTTGCTTTGCCACTGATGTTACTTTCCCCAAAAAAAACACACCACTAAAAATGTTTCCTTCTAGTTTGCAACTTGCATTAGTTACTGTAGAGCTGACATCGAGTGAGTAATGACAACCAATATTGAAAAAAATAGAAAAATATAAAAAGAAAGATACATTTGATGGGTGGGATCACTAAAGGATGAAAAGAGATCAAAGAAGAAACCTCCCAAAAACTGAGAACAAGACGATCATATTCTAATATACACGATGAAATGTACAATACCAAAAAGCCCTTACACAAAAGTTTTTGATACAATTTAAAATAATCAACTTCTCAACAAAATTGAGAATGATCTCAACAATAATTTTCAATAGAATGAAACACGATTTTATCACAGATTTACGGTTGTATAAATTGAAAGAGAATTACGAGAATTTGATTCAACTTTACCCTTTATTGTAGTTGGAACTAGCATTTGTTACTGTAGAATTGATATCTAGTAAGTAAAAAAAAAAATCATTGATGGAGGCATCAGTAAAGGATAAAAAGAGATAAAAAAGAAAACAGCCAAAAATTAAGAAAGAGGGAGAGAAATGGAAGAGCAGAATGGAAAATGGTTAGGACTTGGTCACACTCAAAAGTACCATACAAAGTTCCTCCAAAAATCAAAACGAGTACTATGCAGAAAACTGAAGCAGACAGGGCCCCTTACTAGATATCAATACCCTAAACACACAGTGGCGCAACCCACTGTACCACCATCTCCTCCACGCATTTCAACCTCATTCGCCACTCTCAGCCTCCCCCCACCCCCTCCATCCTCCACCACTTCCCTTGCATTTGTTTTACTTTGAAAAGGCAATTCCAAATCAATGCTATGCATAAAAAAAGTTTTACCAAAAAGTATTTGATCAAATGAGTCGGCAGCTCTATGTCCTAAAAAACATTTTGATCAGCATTTTGTAAGACTGAGAGTGATAAGAAACTGTCAATTCATTTGGTAAGAATATTTTTCATAAATCTTTTGATATGCATTGCATTGCTCGAAATACAAATATTGGATGCATTAGTGCATGTGCACCTCAATAATGGGCCATTTGTAATTGCACTGATACCTGAGGCGGAGGCGGAGGCCTTTGTCTGGTTTATTTTTGTTGGTATCCAAGTGACGGAATAAAAAGATGGCATCAATACTGTCATTGAAACCAGAAACACTTCTTGCAACAGTAGAAATGGGTCCAACTAATTAAGGGAGTTCAAGTGATAATAGGAACGAATTATAAATCTAAACGTCTTGAGTTCAAATCTTAGTAATTTCTTAAAGTTAGGTCATGAGGAATTTATCTCTCATAAATGTCATAATCCCGGTATAAATAATTTATCTTGATTGAACTGAGGAGAGGATTAGTCGAGTTGTATGTAATTTAGTCAAAATACCCCTAACTATTGAATAATAAAAAATGGGTACAACTATGGTGCCGAAAATAAATTTTTAGTACCATACATAAACTTTTCATCCAATAAAAACTTGATACATGTAAAGTTTTTTCATGTTATTATTTTACATTATTTTATTATATTTACAATCAATGAATATAAATCAATCGAATCAAAATCTAAGCATATAGATCAATTTTGGTACAATGTCATATTTTTGCATCTTGAAAGATTTAAGAATTTTTACTTTCATTAGATTTTTTACATTGTATCATTAATATATTAAAATTTTTACAATATGGCTCTTCCGTTAATTTACGTTTCCGCCAAGAATGGGGTGGTTTTTGACAGATAGCAAACAAAAACTAACGGGGGAACACATTGTAACGTTTTTAATAAATTGAGGATGTAATGTAAGAAATCTAATTTTTGAAGTACAAAGTGAAAATTTTAAATTTTTTTGGGGGTACAAAATGAGATTCTCCCAGATTTTTTTTGCCATTTCCTAGTCGATATATGGGATCCTATGGCACTCACTTATTTTTCTCTCTCTTCCTTACAAGCTAGGATTGAAGGGGATTTGTTTATTTGTTTTGGACTCTTTGTTTTCTCTGGATTTTCCTTTTTGTTTTGTAGAGAAAAGAGGAGGGAGTGAGCCGACAGATTGAATATTGCTGTCGGAGACCGAAAAGTTAATGTGCCTCGATTTTTCTTCTTTTTGTTTTTCTCCTTTGGGACTACCACAACAATGATGTGTGACAATGAAAATTTCTTGATAAATATCAAACTGTACCTTAGATAACGACCGAGTCTCAGCATTTGTCCCGCTAAAGAGCAAATAGGATTGGCCCGACGGGTAAGAGGGAAAGATGTATGTAGCCTCATTTCGCATGCGAGGAGACTATTTATGTGAATCGAACTTTTGATATTCACGCTCAAATAACTAACCAAGAGTGAAATATTAATATAATAATAATGAAAAGAGTCAATTGAAATGATCGTACTTTCGATAGTGCTTCACTAAATACTGGCTTAAAAACTAACAAAATGCTAAAGGACAAGAAGAAAAGTTTCAGGAGGGTGAACTTGTTCTTATTGTAGCTTTGCCACTGATGTTTCTTATCCAAAAAAACACACCATTAACAATGTCTCCTTCTACTTGCAACTTGCATTAGTTTTTGTGGAATTGATATCTAGTGATAAATGGCAACCACAATTGCAAAAATAGAAAAATACAAAAAGAGGAAAACATTGATGGAGGAATCACTAAAGGAGAAAAAGAGATAAAAGAAGGAACCACCTAAAAAGTGATAACAAAGGGGAGGAATTGAGACTTACATTACCTATAGTAAATGTTTCTCTCAATTATTTTCAATGACAAATCACTCACTATCAAGAATTAAAATATCGTTTTAAAACTGTTGAAATATCCGAAAAGTTTCAATTTCCAATGAGACCAAAACAAATTAGTAATGGAATTGAAATTTTAATACTTCGAGATATTTCATAATGTTTTAAAATATTTTGTTATATTTCAATACATTTGCACAATTATTTCAAGATATTTCAAGTTATCTTAGTATATTTCAACCAATGTTTTGAAAAAATAATTTTTAATTTTTTTTTTCATACTATTTCTGAAACAAGTTGAAATGTTTCCGAAATACGTCAAAACGTGTTCGTTTATTAGGTCACCGAAACAATGCAGTGAAACGAAATTTTGATTAGTGCCTACTATGCATTTAAGTTGGAGCCATTATACATAGTAAATCTCTCAACAATACACGTTGGTTAAGCTAATTTCGAGAGAAAACGAAGAAAATTTTCCAGTTTTAAATCCCAAAAATGTTAGAATTATAGAGATTTGATCCGGATTTATTCTTTATTGTAGTTGTAACTTGCGTTAGTAACTGTAGAGAATTGATATCTAGTAAGTATTGACAACAATAATTGAAACAAATATAAAAATACAAAAAGAAAAGAAAAAGATGGATGGAGCAATCATTAAAGGATAAAAAGAGATGAAGAAGGAACCTGCCAAAAATTGTGAAAGAGAAGAGAAATGGCAGAGCACAATAAAAAATGGTTAGGACTTGCCCTGAGTCTTCACACTCAAAAGTACTGTATAAATCCTCCAAAATCAAAAACAGTACTATGCATAAACAGACACAGCCCCTTACATTCACAGTCAATTGGTCTTTCTGGCAGTGAATGCCACAGTCCACCCAAGTTCCTTTTTGGGTCGCCAGAGACAAATATACTCACTTCAGGTACTCATCTCACAGACTTAAAATTACCAAACGGTCTCTCATCTGTACTGTACCAATATTTTTGGACATTTTTTTATTGAAATTATTTTGATTTATATTTTATAGTTGTTGAAGCACAAAGTTGATGGTTGGGTTTGGGTGACCTAATCACCGAAAAAGATAATGATAGTCAGAGAACTCTATTAATAAGAGAGTACATAGTGGTAATAATAGGGAGAGAGAGAGAGAGAGTACGCTCAAAATAAGGTGTGTGAGATTTGTTCCCATATGTAAGGGGTTTACAATTTATAAGCGCATAACCCTAATTGAAGCAGTGACGTGAGGGTAAGTTACTAATTTATCGGGACGATAGTTACAATTGCGGATGGACACTATCTTGAAATAATGACTATTTCGATGATTGTTCTTCCACGTGCTTTGACTCTTGCTGAACTCTTGAGTTTTAGACTAGACTGACGTCATGAGCTAATTTTGGTCTGTTTTTTTATGATTTGAGCTTAATCTAGGAACGGGGTCTCCAAGCCTCGTATGAATCTTGGGCTTGTCAATAGTCATTAATTAAAATATATAAAAACTCACAAGATGTACCTTTTTATTGAATACAAATAAATGTATGATACAAAAAGTGATATTTCGATACCGTAACTGGACCCAGGTTGGTATTATAGCTCAAGCATGTATATAGTTAGACAATGCAACTAAAATGTTTACCCTTTTTCACGAAGCAGTCAATTCTCTGAATCAAGTTGCTAAGCATTTTTACGTTTGTTTCTCAGTTTAATTTTGCCAAGTTCATACACTTCCAAAATTTTGGAACATTGCTACAAATCAATTTACTCTGCGTTCCCTAAGGTTTTTTTTAGGATACAATAGCAATACAGAGATATTCGAACAAAATACCTCCACTTCACAAATCGGGTTAATCACCCACTCGAGTAGAACAATGCTAAATGAACTTAAAATTGAAACTTGATAATTACGACTATTAATTTTACTATGAGTTTTAATATTTATTGGAACTCACTTCTTATTATTCAATAGTTGTAATTATCGACTCACTCACCGGAACAAGACCAGAGACTTGAATGCGTGTTTTAAATGGCTTCAATGGCATTTTGACATGTTTGCTAAGTAACCCTGGCCTTTGGGCCACAACTGGGCTCACTATCTGCCCCTCCATCTCCATGGAGTAACCTCAAATCCATGTCGTTAATTTTTGAGTGTCAGCAAAACTCAAAATAAAAAATAAATAAATAAAATTAGGATTGAATGTCAAACGTAATTAATCTTGATATATACCATCTTTGTGCTAGATTATTTGTGTAAATAAACAATGAAGTCATGTTTAAGAAAACAAAAATTACCGTATAAACATATTTAATCACCATATAACTATGTAATATGCTTGAATTTTGATATATATCCAATTCAAATTTTAGTTTGATATATATATATATATATATATATATATATATATATATATATATATATATATATATATTACATTTATACTTGTACACATATTACTATACATGTGCTTAAACTTGAGAGAAAGAAGTCGGGACGAAAAAATAAAGCAAGAAAGTTGCAGGCCAAGAATCAATTTTTACTATTGTTTGGGGCCCTTAAATAGACTGGTACCAAAAGCATGTGTTTGTATGGTTTGGGGTATTAGTTAGTTTTTGTGAGTTTGTGTTTTTTTGTTGGAGTTTGACCTAAACTCTCTAAATATTTTATTTCTTATTTATTTAGTATTAGTTTTTAATTAGAGTTTTAATGGGTTTAAGAGTTTTGACCCGTTAATTTGGTGTAGTTTAATTAAAGTTATAATATGGTTGATTTATTAATTTTTTTAATAGGTTAGATGTATTTAATATTTTAAAAAGTCTTTACTTATAAAAAGTAATGGCGGAAGCTTCTTTGTGTTAATTGAAAATTTTTGGCAGCAGCCTTTGATACCAAGAAATTCACTTGGATCCTCTGTTTTTCTATTTTAGTTAATTTGGCTTGCTTTGTCTTCTTATTTGATATTTTTCGTGATTAATTATTTTATGTGTGAGATTATTTTGAATGCTTCATATTATTTTGGGATCATACATCTGGTATCAAAACCAATTTCAGATATGGCAAATAGGATTGAGTTTCTTCAATGCCTAGTTGAAAATTTTGACATCGTCAAATTTTCAACATTAGAAAACACAGATGGAGTTATTTTTCAAAGTTATAAATTTTTCAAATATAAAAACAAACGGGTTCACCGATCCCGAAGATCTACTAATTCACACAAAAGCCTAAAAAGATGAATTGGTAATTAATCGAAAGAAATACAGCGTAGCATTGATGTACATCTATGAAGCAATTAATTCGTCAATTTTTGACAATATTGCTCATGTTTTGACGGCAAAGGCGATATGGGATGTCTTGATCAATTGTTATATTAGACAAGACAATGTGAAAAAGGTTCGGTTGCAGACACTTCGCTGGCAGTTTGAACTTCTTCAGATAAAAAAATCAGAGAGTATATATGATTATTTTTCGCAGACGTTGGTTATTGTCAATCAGATGAGAGCCAATAACGAGGATGTGAAAAATCTTCAGGTTATGTAGAAAATTCTTCAGACCTTATCATTGAGGTTCGAATATATTGTTACAACTCTCATGGAGTTAAAAGATTTTGATTCCCTGACAATTGATGAGTTGATGGATTCCCTACAAACCCATGAACAAAGATTAAATGAAAAGATTGAGATTTTAGGAAAAGAAGTCTTACACACTCAGACCAGTATCAAAAACAAGAAGGATGAGTCCCATAACAAATTTCAATCAAATCAAAGGTATCAATATTCAAATAACCAAGGTACGTGGTAAAAATACAAAGGTAATAATTGGGGTAAACAATGTGATAAATTCAAAATCAAGTGCCATAATTATGGAAAACTAGGGCACTATAAAAGGGAGTGCTTCAGATTAAGAAGATTCGATAATAAAAATTATCATGCTAAAATTACAGAGGGTAATAATGATAATTCAGAGGTTTTGTTTTTAGCTGGTAGTGCTATGAATGATGTTTGAAAGCACAAGTGGTATTTGAATTCAAGTTGTAGTAATCACATGCGCAGTTATAGGAAGATGTTCACCATTTTGGATGAGTCTATTTAGTCAAATATTAAATTTGGGAATGCTCCCCATAAAAGGGAAAAGGTAAAATTTTTATCAAGTTAAAAGATTGGTCTTTCAATGCTATTTGAGATGTTTATTATGTTCCTAGTGTTAGCCACAATTTATTGAGTATGGGGCAATTGTCAGAAAAGGGGTATGATATGAGGATTTTTAATAGTGTTTTGTACAATCCATGACAGCCGCAAGGGACTAATAACAAAGGTAAGTAGGCACTCAATCGTTTGTTCCCTTTACAAATTAATTGTCAGAATTTACCTTACTTTAGTTCTGAAATTTCTGGGAATAATTGGTTATGTATATGCGATTTGGACATGTAAATTTTCATAATTTAAATTTTCTTGTCAATAAAAATTTAGTTTTTTGTTCACCTACTATTAATATTCCTAGTCAAGTTTGTGAGACTTGTGTTTTGGAGAAAAAACATAAGGATCCTTTTCTTGATAAACAAGTTTGGCATGCAAAAAGACCTCTTAATTTGATTCACTCAAATTTGTGCTCCGTTGAAGTTTCTTCCAATGGTGGGAGTAGATATTTTATTACTTATATTAATGATTTTAGTAAAAATACCTGGGTGTATATTTTAAAAAATAAATTTGATGCGTGTGATACATTAAGTATTTGAAAGCTTATGTTGAAAGGCAAAATGGAAGAAAAGTTAATGTTTTGAGGACTAACAGAGGTAAGAAATATATGGTTTGTGATAATTTTTTGAGAAATCATGGTATTAAACATCAATTGATAGCCAAGTATACTCCCCAATAGAATTATATGACAGAGAGAAAAAATAGAACTATTATGGATATGGTTAGATGCATGTTGAAATCTAAAAATTTTTGGGCAGAAGCTGTTGCTTGTACTGTTTTTGTTTTGAGTAGGTCCCCTACCAGAAGTTTTAATGAAAAAACTCCCTATGAGATTTGGAGTAATTAGAAGTTAGGTATTCAATATTTGAGGTATGCACATGTTCCTGATCCACTCAGGAAAGAGCTTGAGGACAAGACTGAAAAAGTGTATTTTTATTAGGTACAGTTTAGTTACAAAGAGGTACAAGATTTATAATCCCATCACAAGAAAAATGATTATTAATATGGATGTCACTTTTGATGAACATGGTGTTTGGAATTGGTCTCAAAAGAAAGACAAGTCAATCACACTTGTTCCTTTTGATGTTGATGATTCAATTGGTAATTAGCTAGTTGAACAGTCCCCAAATGTTCAATCTCCGCAATCAGAGTCATTTAGGCGTTCATAGTGTGAACGACGCATGCCAGCAAGATTGGAAGATTATGTGATTGACACTGACAGTGATCCTTTAGATTAGAATTTGATAAAATTTGTTTTATATGCACATTGTGATCCCGTTTCTTTTAGTTATGCTTGCAAGGAGAAACATTTAGTGAAAGCAATTGATGAAAAAATTCATGTCATTGAGAAAAATAATACATGAGAGCTTATTTCTCTTCTCAAGCAATGGTGGGATACTCATGGTGCCATTGAAGGGATATATCCAGCTAAATGAGAAAATTATTTGAATTATATAAAGAGAAAAGTCCACCCTTAAAAGAAAATAAAATTGAGGTTAAACCCATAATTAATTTCTCAATCGAATTCTTTGTTTTATGGATTTGAGTGTAGACTATTGCTTGTGACTTTAATCACAATGGACATCCCAAATTGATCAAGGAATATCAAGTCCGATTTTGGAATAATTATTCGCTTGATATAAAAATTTCAATTATAATAGAATGTCTCAAATACATGGAAAATAAGGACTTAACCTCCAAAGAAATGGTTTCTAGCACCAGTATAAACACTAGATTTAATCCCATTGAATTTTTTAAAGAAAAACTTCTTAAAGAAAAATCTTATTTAACAACTAAGCAGCTTAAAGCAACAGTAATGGACAAAATGTGTCTTTAAATAATGTCCACATTTAGCATGGGCAACACTGAGAAGATGGATCTCGTTAATAATCTAACAGTTGACATAAGAGATAAGGGAAGAAATAAAATTGAGAAGGATGACAGGAAATCTAACACTTTTATCAACTCTGACGACAATTTTATGGATTCATAGGGATATATTCATATTAAAGGTTATACTCCTAAATATAAAGATATGGAGATAAATCTTCAGGACAGTTATAATGCTAAATTATATGATCTGATTTATAGGTAATCGGATAAAGCGGCCTTAAGGACTGATGCATGTTATGACGTAACCAAAAAATTATTGAGAAAAGTGACGCAAGTCATGACGTCACTAACAGTAATGATGATGCACATAATGATGGCAGTAAATATACTTAAAGTTGTGAATAGTAAATATTTTTTATGTTTTGAAATTTAGATTTCATGTCCTGTCTCTATATATAAAGGTGCAGGTCTAGCATATTGGACACACTTTTCTCATGCCCCTTCTCTCTTTCTTCGGACTACCTCTATCCTTTTATTTTGTAAATTTCCTTTCATTTCCTTCACTTTTCTCAACTTCCTCCGTAAGTAAATCTTGTAAATTTTTATTCTATATTAAATAAAAGCTATCACTTATCACTTATCACTTATCACTGCATCGATCCTAAGTATATATATATATATATATATATATATATATATATATACTTAATCTCTAAAAATTAAAATCCACAAATGTAGAAACTCTAATATTTTATTGATGTTTATGACTTTTTTAATGTATTTTCTTTAGTGTTATTGGTTTATTGTATTAGTTAATTGATGTAAGTTACTTAATTAAATTGTTAAAAGGATCTAAAAATTAATAACAAAAAAAATGTGTTGAAACGATTTCCTATCTGATTGTTTTAGACGAATTCAAGTAGAAATAGTATACTTGATCGGGTAGGGTAGGTTAAAAAAAAATTAAAAATTCTAGTTTAGCTTGTTCCTAATTTCATAAGTTTTTTTTTAATAAAAAACTGTTCATATAGACTTCTAATGGGGTATCAAAAGTCCAAGTTCTTAATCTGAGAATTTTTTTCTATTTTTTGTTTTTCTGAGAATATTTTTTGTCTGAGACAAATCAACAAAACCTAAGAAAGTTGTTCATCCTATTCCATATCCCTGTGATCAATAATTGGTTGATTAGGTCAAGATTACTGATTTACTGGCAGTGCTTGCAATGAGGAGTCAGCAAGAGTTCTATCGGCTTTTTTGACAACCCAGTGAAAGATACAGACATGATAGGCATGTCAATGAATTGGATTCAAATATCAGTATTAAATATGTGCAAATCGCTAAATTCAATTGGAATCATTTGATCCACATTCAATTTGATTATCCAACTGATTTAATTTTAACAATCCATTTCCTAATTCATTAGAAATTGAATATTTGATCTGAATATTCAGATTGGGTTTGAATTCCTTAATTAAAGTTATTTTTTGGTTGTGGTAACTCAATTAGAGTTGATTCTAACAAATTATACCTATATTCCAAACTCCTAGGACGTTGCCCGTGTATGTTGAACAATCCCATGATTGTTTTTTGAATTTTAGACAAATTACACGTCGTCAATTTCAACAACTATTTTCCATTCTCCCTCCAAATTATCATGGATTGTATCACTAAGAGTATCTTCAACTCACTCTCTCTTTTCTCTCTTTTAGCTATTTTAGCTAGTCAAACATTAAAACCATTCTCTAATCCATTCTCTATTTCCCATTTCACCCAAATGACTCTCCAAATGTGAAGAGCCATTTATCCTCTCTAAATTCTCTCTTAGCCTCTTTCTCTCTATCTCTCTCTATATATGTTTATTCCCTTTAAATTGATAGAAGTTAGTGAAAATTGGGTGAAGTAATCAGCTAAAATATAGAGTGTGGTTGGATTAAACTTGTAAAAGTGACTAGTTAAAATAGATAATGCAATATTTAAATATATTTTGTAAGCCATTTTGAAGAATTAGGTTGGAGATGCTCTAACTATGGTTACTCTCACTATAGTTATTGGTTTTAAATCGTCCCTTAACTTTGACTATGGTTTTTGGTATTAAATTGGCCTATCACTTTTCACATTTTTCACATTAATTGCACCTCCAACTATAATTATTAATCTGACATTTTTCTATAATAGACATTAAAAACATGTATTTTATTACACTTTTGAACTTTTACCATCCAAACTATGTTGGGCATCTGATTATGAGGCACTGTGACATAAATTCAAGTACTTCAAGGGGTATTGTGAAAAACTCAATAATTGATGCAACAAAGTAAAATCAAAGCCATAGTTGAAGGAGGGGGGGCGGGGGAAGAAGTAAATTTGAGTCATAGGTGAGGGGTCAAAGTATACTTTTCACTCCAATTTTGTAGGGATGTTTTGGAGGGGGACTCCATTCAATTCTTGATATCTATGAAGGTTTTGGATGCTGAAGAACAGATGGAAAACAGAGCTGTAATTCTGGGTTGTGTGATATCCGGACTAAAGAGACCTATGATCCAGAGGAATGGTAATAGAGTGACGATGAGTTTAGCTAAGAATGTGAGGTTTATGGAAGGTTAAATAGTATGGCGAGAGGTTGATCCGAATTTTGTAATGCCTCTTCTTCTTCTTTTTTTTTTTTTTATGATATTTCGTATCAATAAAACATATTGTTTCTATTAAAGAATAAACTTTCTTAGTGATCACAAAATCTACTCAGATATATGTTGTCTGTATATGTTGATGGTTTAGCAGAAAAAGGAATTTGTTAGAGATGTAAGTTTGTCTCAACGCCCCCTATGAGGGGTAGGCTCCTTCTACTCCTTTAGAATAGGATTGTCGTTGTTCCAACAATCACTTCTTGTTATAGTTTGAAATCCAAAAATTCCGATAAAAAATTGGACGGACCTTGTTCTGTGAATCGTATTCTTATTCTCAATTCAGTGAAAGAAGATTCTTTTCTCTCAACTTTAGAATAATATTCTTATACTACGAGATTTTTTAATCGAATTTTAATTAGTATTACAGGATCTCCAAAATTTTAAAATAAATAAAAACTTCCGGGGGCTGCACTGAAGGCCAGTCCATTGCTCGATAGAAGAATATATTCAAAGCTAGGACCCCCCACCCAGATAAGATATTTTCCAAGAATAAATGCATTCCAAGTGCTTTATATTTCTTATATTCTAAGAAGCTCGAACCACATGACGTATACGTAACAAGGGAGTTTGGTCAAGTGCACCACCTTTGAAGTCTTCTCAGCCATTATGTGTAGGGTTGGAAAGTCAAGCTTTGGATAATGAAACCTGAACAACAGATAAGGCTCAGCCTTTTTAATGGACGGTCTAGGTTTGACCCACAACTACTAGAACGGGACTTAGCTGATGGGAAATTACTGGCAGATTTTGTGATGGTTAGTTGGATGTCCTTAGGAATTAGGATATTTTATTGTTTTTATTCGATCTTTTATACAAGAATATTTTTTTTGTTTATTCTATCATTTTTTTATCCAATTCTTTTGGTTAGTCGGTCAATAGAATCGGATAGAATAGAATAAGATCAAAATTTGTAAGTCAAAAATTTAAATACCCTAATAGTCGGTGAAAATAAAAACAATAAACTTTCATGGCTTGTCTAGTGGTAAAAGTGGCCTTCTCTGTATGAAATCTCCAAAATGCAATTAATATAACCATTTTAGCCAATCTAATGCTAACTGTTGTTTAATTCAAAAACCTCCTCTATACAAATTTTGTAAGAGGGAGAATACGAAAATAGGGGCCAAAACGAGTAAATTAAAAAACAATAGAAATAGGTATTTGAGTTTTTTTTTTCCCTTGGGAAAATTACACTTTTACTCTCCTCACCTATGACATAGGTTTCATTTTATCCCTTCAACTATTGAGTTTCTTTCATTGACCCCTCAATTGCTTGAATTAGTTTCATATTGTTTCAAAATTAGATATATGTCGTGTTTTAGGTAAAAAAAAGTGTCCACATGTTAAATAAAATACACATTTTTTGATGTCTAAATCAGGGCAATTTGAAATCAATTACCACAGTTGAAAGTGTAATATAAAAAATATGATAGTTGAGGGAGCTACATGAGACGAATGACCATAATTTGAAGTATAATGTGATATAGAAAATATAATTGAGGAGGTTAAAGTTTATTTTTCCCTTCTTTTTATTGTGGGGTATAAAAGGTTGAAGTAGGTCACTTTGCCTATACGTCATGCAGTGCTTTCTAACAAGTTCCAAATAATTCATTATTCCTTGCCAAAAAAAAAAAACAGTAGTTATTACTGTTGAATGAATAGTGAGAACAGTAAGAAAAAAACAAAATGGGCCGACAGCATAAACTTCAAAGTATTTGAACTCTCCAGGTACCAATATGTAACCTCTCTCCTTGAGAGCTCTTTACTCTTCCTAGTGTTTTGGTACTCTTTCTAGAATTCCTCTCACAAGCCCTTGTCTCAATAAGCAGCATCTACTCACCACCGAAGTCCGTCCCTTCCTTACCACCAATTCATTACTAGTTCCTTGCTCCTACCTCTTTCTCTGAACCCAAGCTTTCCTACTTCCAAAATATATACCACTCATGCCCATTAGTCCCTATTATGCGAAACCATAGCCATGGACTACCATTTATCCTTCTAGTCTTCAAGCCAATTCCAACCTACTCGACAAATACTTTTTCCAATCAGTACTATCCATCACCTATGCAAGTTTTTCCCACTAATCATTCTAACCAAACCCCACAAAAAAAAAAGAAAAAAAAGTCAGTTTGAGGCAAAACCCCATGTATTCAATGTCAAAACCAGTTTTCGTTTTGATTGGGAAAACTTATCAACGACAATAATAAATAAACAAGTTGTTAGTAATGTCCCTTTGGGAGTATGAAAAACAGTAAAAGGTTTTTCAGTCATACTCTGAGAAAAAAAAACTCGTACATCTTCATATTTAAAGATGAAAGGATTGGGACAAAATCTATAGTGAGGGCTCGTAGTCAATAATGGGGCTTTGTTAGGATTGAAAAAAATGCTCATCCTTGTTGTTGATGTATTCTCAGCCATCATGAGAAGGGTTAGAAGTCAAACTTTGGATATATAATGAAACTTGACCAACGGATAAGGCTCATCTTTGTTGATGAACGGTTGAGGATTGACCCATCAATGCTTGAAGGGTACTTAGCTGATGGGAGGTTACTATCATATTTTGTGATGGTCAATGATAGAAAAAATAGCAAAAATTCTTGACAAACTCAATCTTGAATTGGTCTATTGATCAAATAAGTAACAAATCTGGAAGTCGTACTTCATGAATTCGATTTCTTTTGACAACTTAAATTAAGATTTAAGCAATGTGGCATTGCTCGATGATTGAGCAACAATGTGCTTATCACATATGATTGGAAGACATAATTTCAGCAATATAGTTGATTGATGCTACAAAAATTTAGATTTGCTGGTTGCAGTGTTGATCTTCTTCATTGTTACCTTTTTTTTTTTTTTCATTTGGTTTTGTCTGGGAATCATATCAATTATTATTCTCTATCCTCTATCCACTATCCAACTCTTCTTCTTTAATTTCTTTCATGGTATCAGAGCAATAGTTGTAGGTGTAAAAGCGTTGCAGTAAATCAATGGAGGAAACAATATCATCTGCAAATACTTCTTCTTCTCAATCAACAAATAACTTTATCTTCTCAAGAAACTCATTCTCCAATCTTCTTACTATCCAATATCTGTAATTTAATTTCCATTTGGTTAGATGCAACAAACTACATCACCAGGAAGTATCGAATCACAGCAATTCTCATAGCACATACTCTTCTCGTTTATGACGATGGATTGATAAAATGTCCAACACAATTTCTGGTTCATGAAAGAGGACAATTAACTACAAAAATCAATCCAGAGTTTCAATCATGTACAACAAAGGATCAAGCACTTATAACCTTGATCAACCCCACACTATCGTCAACAACACTCATATGTGGTTGGATTTTCTACATGTAGAGATGTTTGACAAGCCTTGGAGATAAGATTCTCCTCATTGTCTTGATCAAATATTCTTCAATTGAAAGTAAATCTGCAAACAATTAGTAAAAGATCTAATTCTTTAGATAAATACATTTAGAAAATCAAAGAGGCCAAAGATAAACGTCAGTCACAAGGTCTTGCCTCTACAATGGTTGTTTATTCTCAGCCAAGGTATAAAATCCATTTAAAGAAGCAGAGGCAATTTTAATCAAAATAAAGGTCGTGGCAGGTTTAATGGTAGAGGAGGAAAATCTGTCTGGAAGAGGATACCCAATTCATCAAATGCTTTTCCACAAGCAAATGGCCAAAAATAGGACATTGATAATTCAGGCATCACAGGGACAAATAGCATGTCAGATCTATAATACACAAGGCCATAGTGCCTTCGACTACTATCACAGAATGGACTTCTCCTATCAACAAAGAAATCCATCAACTCATTTCTCAGCTTTAGCAAGTTATAATACACCACAATCATTTTCTAATGTTTGGCTGTTTATTGATACAGGCGCCAGCTCATAATAAACTCATAAGTGGACAATCTTTCCTTCTCAAATGAGTATTCTAGACCAGATACTGTGGCTATAGGGAATCGACAAGGGCTACCCATCTCCAACACAGGTCCAGGTTCACATTCTTTCACAATAAACACCATTCTTCATGTTCCGACCATAGCATCAAAATTTCTTTCAATCTATCAATTTTGTTTGGATAACAATTATAGACTCATATTTGTAAAGAATGAATAATATCCTTGTGTAGAATGGATCATCTCTCACGATTATAAACGTGAGACCAGGACACCACGTAAAGAGGGTGAATAGGTTAATTCAATTTTGATTGAACAAACACCAAATTATAACCATGGTTCTGAATAACGGTGACGGACATCGCAACGATAACGGTAACGTTGTAACGGATGCGGGTTGAAACGGGCGTTATGTAACGGTAACGGAAACCGAATGCGTAAATTTTTTTTTTCAACTCACAGCCTCCTATAAAACATGAATATTTACATATTTCAATTTAAAATCATGCAAATATGAGTGATACATGTTTTATAGGAGGTTGTGAGTCTAGACTAATATTTAATATTTATAACATAATAATTTTTTTTTTTTTTCATGGGTCTTGACAAGAACATGACAAGATTAACATTCTTAATTGTAATACATATGTAAACTTTATTAAAATAATTAATAAACTTTATTAAAATTTTTTAATTAAACACATATTTTATTTGATCAAAAATATATCTCAAATACAATATTATAATATTTAAATAGACAAGACAACACCACATTTTTAAAAAGTAAAAAAAAAAAAAAAAAGGAGAGAGAGAGTGACTGAAGTCTAGAGGTAAGTAGATCTTAGAAAGTCAAAAAAAAAAAATACGGTGACTTATTTGCACAGTTAAGTAGAACTTAAAAAAACAAAAAAAAAAAAGAGTCGGTGGCTGTTTTGCACATATAAGTGGACACCACAATGACCACACATATTATATCCTCAAAGCCAAAAAAAAAAAAAGAAGAAGAAGAAGAAGAAGAGAGAGGCTGTGGGTGGTTGACTGGAGTGTTTACCCAAATAAGTGAGAAATTCGAATAGAGCGATGCAATGAAGATCCACTTGTCTTCGATCATTCGAAGCAAGCAGCGACCACACCAAGAAGCGACCAAACAGAGGAGAGCTCAAATCTGATAACTGGTCCAGCAGCCACAGTTCGAGTTTAACTCTTTCGAGCAGAGGAGGACATAGTTTCGAAAACCACCTCAAGAATATAGATATGAATTTATAGGTGCGTTTTTAAGCGATTATTTGAAAGATTTTTTAGATCTAAACCATGTATTTGAGATTTGAGTGAATGAAGATAGATGGAAGAAGGAGGTTGAATTTGGGTTTCATATGAAATCAATTTTTGGGGGTTGAACTTTGAGTTTTATGCTCAAATTATTATTATTTTTTTTGATCATAACAAGTTAAAACGGTCGTTACGTCTGTTACGTGGGCCGTTACATCGACGTCACGGAGCCATAGCGGCCGTTACATCATTGAAATTCATTCTTTCCGTTATATCGGACCGTAACGAAATCGATACCTGCCGTTACTGTTACGTAACGGCTGATTTTCAAAACCCTGATTATAACCTAATCTAACACAATTACGTCTTTCTCAAAAATAATTAATCAATTAAAAATTGAGAACCCTTTTACGTGAACAACCCATGAAACCCATAGAGATTAGTGTGATGAATTTGTCAATTTTATCGATTAACATTTAATTTCTCACGACAATCCAACTCAAGGCAATCAATCCAATACCAAAACAATACGAATGATATGAAGATTCAAACAATCATAACATCAAACACATAATGCCCGTGTGTACTAAATCACAAGTTTGTAAAATAAAGCAATAAAAAGCACACGTGATTTGTTGACACGAACACTCTTCTTGAAAAAAATTGCGGGGAACCATTCGAGATTCGCCAAAGTCTAATCCACTATCCCACAATCAATCTATAAGTACTCGAGTTTTATACCTCAACTAATACCATGATTAGACACTCATGTCTTTCAATAGATATCTCCACTGAATACACCCACCGATCTCATGGATAGCTTCACTTGAACTTCCTGTTGTATGGTTCATTTAGGCCTCGAGCACTCCTAGGAAGCACCCAAAAATCTTGTTATACACACCCTTTAAGTGGGTTTGGTAGAATCAAGCAAGTTTTTCTCCTCCAAGGTGTGAGGTTGGATAAGAATCACAAGATAGGTTTAGCCTTTGGATTTAGGGATCTAAGGTTGCTCACAATGTTTTTGATATGTAGAATTTGTACTCAAGAAGCTTTCTCAATGAGATCTTTCTAGATAGCTAGTCTTTACTTAGCTCGACTCAAGCTTGACTTAGCCCCAGCACTGCTCAAAGACTTCCATGCCTTTCTGGGTTGGACCAACCAAACCGGCGATTCTCATTTTCCTAAATTGGGAGAGCAAGAACAAGTCTCTCTCAAAGTTTGGAGGCAACAAAAGCTACATGAAAGATACCCTAGCTTGGGAAGGATCCATTTATCTATAGTCTTAGAATAGGGTTTGTCTTAGAACCAAAAAGACACAAATTCACAAACGATCGTTCGAACAGTGGGAGAGTGGTGGGAGGATGGTGGCTACTAGAATGAAAAAGGAATTCAATCCAAGGAAATAAAATATGGACCGCTCAAGCAACCTCAAAACCACTTGAGTCGTCTCAAGACCGCTCGAGTGGCCTGAGAGTGACCCAAAGGGAATTTTGCACTGCCCACTTGTTTAGCCTTTTTCAATTTTATTCCTAAGTGTGCAAAAATTGCTCTAGCGAAGACTAGTGAGTAAAGGACGGTCCCTCCTAGTTTTTAAGTAAGAAACCAAGCAAAAACTTGTCCCCCTTGAGCACTAAAGGGTGTTGCTCAAGTGTGCTCAAGTGGGGTCCGATTAATAACTCAAATCTATATTTTCAAAACACAATAAAGATTTAGAAAAACTTTTTTTTTAAAAACACCTAGGAGTCATTAACAAATCAATCACCAATTCCATTTTACCTAATCAACCTAAGTTTAATAAATTAAACTAAGGGTGCTAAAGTCTGTAACGTCATTACCTTTGTCTTAAGTAAGAAGGTGCATACGTAGAATCTCTTGATGTTACTTGAAACACAATCTTCTCCCTTCCATTAACTCTTTCGGATCTTCAACTTTGTAGTATCATAACTATGGAATAGGTTGATATTTACAAAAAGATTTCACAAAATTAGCTAAATCTTCGTACAAGAACTATCTTCTGGTGAATGTTTTGACAATCATAGTCCTACACATTACTACTCAAACCAATACCTCATGGAAAACATAATATGTATGAAAGATATAACATAATCATAGGTATGGTAAGCACCAAGAGAAGCAAATGGTATTTTTATGTTAACATCATGCAAGTGTAAATATGTAACATATGTAAGAAATATTTGTCCAATATACTTGAGAACTTATAAATATAGTAATGACAATGCATAACAAGTTCTCCCCCTTAATTGGTGTTCAAAAGTAAAATAACACATGAAAAATTAACAAAGAAAATATGTGGCTTCATATAAAGTTTGCGTATGTACTTCCATTGAGTATTAGAACAAACTCTCACTTATTATAATCACAGACTAACTTGTGCTAGCAAATGAAAATTTTCTCTCAAATTACCCCAAAATTCTCCCCCTTTTGTCACAAAGTACCAAACCAATGATATATCACAATAAGAAAGATAAAAACATGGTATAATTAAGAGACATCATGACAAATCAACTAACAAGAATAGGAAAAAATGCATAAAAGTAATAAACAAATATGACATATAACTTCAAGTCTAAATGATTAATATCAAAGTAAAGGACTAGAACGCATCATAACAAGAAAAATAAACAAACAAAAAAAAAGTCAACAAGGAAAAAAAATAATAGAGTACTTAAGCACAAATCCATGAATGAATAAAACAACTCTCAAATATCTCATATGGTCCTATACTACGTCTCCAAAAATCAAGCAGCTCTTATAGCCGAAAAATCATCAACATCACGATCTCCACCACGTCAGGGTTGGGATAAGGTCAAATCATCACTATCATCTGATATTGGGGCATTTCAACCTAATTTCTCTTCAGCATCTGCCTAAGTCTCCCAACTTTGTGTTCAATCGATCCCATTGTAGACTGTTGGGTCTCCTCCAAGCTCATTATCCTATTATCCAAGGTATCCAACCTCCGTGAAGTGAGGCGATGACGTTCCTCTATACACTTCTCTACCCTAGAAAGGACGTCGACCAATGACACTAACTGGGCAATCATGATATCTGAACTACACTCAAGTGGTGGTGGTCTAGATGAACTTGTCTCTAGGTGAACTGGTGGTGGTACATGAGGTCCACTCTCAATATATGCATCTCCATCTCATTTTATCTTTTCTCATCTCTGACAACATATTGCTTTTAAGAACTCTTGTTCAAATTTCTTATGGTGCTCTGCTTCATGTCTCTAGGAAAAACCACAGCTCCCTTGCCCTTGTAGATACAAGTGATCAATAATCCTAAAAGCAGACCATCTGACACTCGCCCTTCTAAAAAGGTTCACCAAATAAACCTGAATATCATCAGTGGTAGATTAAGATAACTTTGTCCCTATGAAAAAGAGTGTTTTTTGGGTACAGGGCTCTCCAAAAAATAAATAGTTGTTTTTTCTTTATCGGTCTTTGAAAGCATATTTGATGATGCCTGTGTATGCTTAGACTCACTCGACCAACCTATCCATTAGCTTAGAAAGAGGCATGATTTTATTGTTTATAGCATTGCATTACTTAGCTAGATGCATGAGCTTCTTATTCAAGACTTCTCTATTTTGCATGGAATATACATTATAGTGACCATGCTCACCACATATTAAACACACAAATTGTTGGGTTAGGGTTTCCTTAATAATTGACTTTTTTAGGTTCTTACCTTTACTAATTTTAGTATTGGTGGACTTGTGAACACGTGGAGGTGATGGGTTAAGATTACCCTTCTCAAACATGGTCTTGAAAGTAGTGGTAGTGTAACCTAAACTAAACATTGTTTGGTCGATGTTCTCTCTCTCTCAATGAGAACTCGTCACCCTGGTTAGGGTTTTCCTATGGATTCTCCTCATTTGTCCTTCACCCATTGAATATCCCCTCTTTCCTTAGGTTCCTAAGGAAAAAGTGACTCATCTGAAACCCAACGATGAGCGATTGCTTCATTCACATCAATCATACCTCTTCACTTTCCTTCTCTTCCACTCTCTAACTCTTACATTTCTTAACTCTCTTAGTCTTCTCTGTCTTCTAATGTCCTCTATGATATTCTCTCCTTTCCAGGCGACTGACTATAAAATTCTCCCTTCTGGACTTTCCTACCTACCACAGTCGATAGTACCATGCTCTGCTGAACCTAAAGCCCCTATTTCCTTTCCTATTTAATCTCATCTATCACACATCAAAACCCATAAAACCCCTCACCCCTTATCTATATTCCCCTTCCCCTCCCTCCTTTATATAACCTACCACACACCAAAATCCAAATATCCCTTCATTCCCTACCCATATTCCCCTGTGTGCTTTCTTGTTAGTGGTTTCTTTTTGGTATTTCAAACCCCAATTGCATTTCCCCCTACCTTCAAATTTTGATATGGAAAAGGACACACAAGTTGAGTCTCACTCTATCCACTACCCACGTATCTCGCTCTACTCAAACCCATCTTCATCTAAGAATGCTAAAAAGTTTTGTCTAGTTGGTCGATTCTTTACAGATTCAACCCTTGACAAACAGGGTGTGTACAATGTTTTACAGAGCTCCTGGACGAAATCTAAGAGTTTTTTCATCACCTATTGGTAGAGAAACACATACATGTTTATGTTCGAGGAGGTGGAGGATAGAGAGAAAATCTTGAATGAAGGCCCATGGTCAGTTTTCGAGGCATTACTAGTGTTGAAGATGTATCAACCACAGAGTATCATTAGCGACTTTGAGTTCCAAATAGCTGAATTCTGGGTGCAGATTTGGAGTTTACCCCTAGATATGATGACCAAGAACAATGCCTAGAGGGTAGGTATGGTGATGGGCGACCAACCCTGCTAGAGGAGTTTGAGGGAGATTTTCAAATCCAACGAAATTTTTTGAGGGTGAAATGCAAATTGAATCTGAACAAACCATTAAAAAATGGTTTCTTCTTCACTCGGGATAACCAATATGACATTTGGATTGACCTAAAGTATGAAAGACTCTCTGATTTTTGTTATATGTGCGATTGGATAGGTTATTCACAAAGCCACTATAAAGAAATACGCTCCTTAGGTTCCAATGGCCACTATGGCCTGAAAATGAGAGCTCAAAGTAGTCAATCTTTAGGGTTTTTTTAAGGAAAACTTGGTCCCTGAAAGCTCGAGAAGAACTAGGGAGAAGGGAGAAGCTTAAAGGTAAAATACAGGCGACTGGTGAAGAAGTTGCTCCGTTGGTGCGTGAGAGCCTTGAAAATAGTAAGATTTCAGGCGAAAGAGGGTCTAACACCCACGTCGAGCCCAAAGAAGATGTGAAAATCCCCAAGGTACAAGTGATGTATGCTGCATGCAGAAACAGATAGGGGACTCTCTGTGCCACCTCCAACTGGTTGTAGTGGTGCCCTTTACTGGTGGGGTCCAAGATGAGGATTATAGTTTCTCCCTATCTCTTTTAAGATCCCATCATGAATCAGACATGCTGGTTGCAGTCAAAAGAGGATCATATTGTGTTATTGAGCCCACAAATGAAATGGAAGCCCAATAGCCAAAGGGAAGAAGGGTCCATCTAATTTCAGATAGTGGTAGTGAGGGAAGGGGCGAGGATATAATGATGCATTTCCAGAACATGTCGCTAAAGAGAAAAGCCCAATTGGACCATCCTGATTGGAAACCCAATCACTGTCTTGGAAATGGAATAAACCAACACTAGGCTAGGGCCCAGGGGGTCCTTCACAACATTTTCCCCAACTTGGCTATCCTTTAGTAGTGGATATGTCCTGCTTTGATGCAAAAGAGAAGCAAGTGTCCATGAATCAAACTACGAGAAGTAAACCTAAGATGAGAAAAAGGCCAGACATGAGGACCTACTTAGAGCTATATTTTACATACATGGAGGAGTTGGAGGAATAGAGATAGCTAGGACTAGAGGAGGAAGTTGATGGAAGGAGAGAAGGAAAAGGGGAGAATAACCTCAACTGTGTATATTCAGTGGTTTTCCCAAGCCTCATATGGGAGGCCAAACAGGGAGAGCCCAATTGCTCACTAAGATAAGGTTGTGGTGGATAACCTTAATCAGCCACACGAGAAATGCTAATCCTTCCTTGGAACTGTTAGGGAGTGGGACAACCCCGGACAGTTCACAATCTAGAGGGTTAATCACTACCCATTGTCCCTCAATCGTCTTCCTTATGGAGACTAAAAACAAGTCTGATAAGTTGAAGCAGTTGAGAAGATCTTTGAATTTTCCTTGCTTTGAGTACATGGATCCGGTGGGACTTTTTGGTGGCCTGGCTTTGTGGTGGAAGGATGAAGTCAATTTGCATGTGATTGAGAAGAACAAGAACCTGATCAATTTTAGAGGCAAAGTACAAAATCAACCGGAGACATGGTAGTGTACATTCATTTATGTTGATCCTATGGCCAAGAAGAGGAAGAAAATATGGGAAATGTTGAAAGGCATTGCTAGGTCCATTGAGATACCATAGTTGGTCGCTGGGGACTTTAACACCATTGGTTCCTTGGAAGAAAAAGAATGAGGTACTTCTAGTAGCATAAAGAAGGTCGAGGAATTGCAACACCTTATTTCTGAGTGCTGTCTAATGGAGATGAGCTTTAGTGGGCCTAGATTCATTTGGTTAAACAACAAGCCAGGAGCTGCTAATGTTCAAGAGCAAATTGATAGAGTTCTACTGAATCCTGATTGGACTGCCCTTTTCCCTCTCCACAGTGGTGATTCATGAAGCTAGAATGGGTTTAAACCATTGTCCAGTTGTGATCAATTTGGGCTTAAATGTGAAAAAGGCCTCTCATTCATTTAAGTTTGAATGTATGTGGGTGGATGACACAGAATGTGAAGAGGTGGACAAGAAGAATTGGACTGTGAGGGACCCAAACTCTGCGCTGCATAGTGCTATGTGCAACTTGAATTCATGCAAAGACCAACTATTAGTTTAGAGCAAGTAAAAGGTTGGGAACAATAAGAAGATTATTCATAAGCTGAACAATGAGTTAATCCATGTCCAGATGCAAATCCCTTCAGAAGAGAATTTACTCAAGGAAGCAGAACTATGCTCACAAATTGATGTTGTCAAATGCAGGGAAGAGAAGTATTGGCTGCAAAGATCCAGGATAAATTGGTTAAAAGATGGAGATCAGAACACAAGATTTTTCACCTATCTACCATCCAGAGGCGGAATCATAACCAAATCCTTAGACTAAAATCTGAAGATGCTGAGTGGATTGAAGGGGAGGAAGAGATAAATGCCCATATCAGAGATTATTTCCAGACTCTGTTTAACACATAAGGGGATAGAAACTAGTCTGAGGCTCTGAGTGCAGTACAATACAAAATTACTGTGGAGATGAACCTTAACTTGTTGAGACCTATTTCGGAGATGAAGGTGCAAGAGGCAGTCAGGGAGTTGGAGGCATTAAAATCTCCTGGACCAGATGAATTACCAGGTCTATTTTTTCATAGATTCTAGCATATTGTGGGTCATGATGTTTTCAAAGTGGTTAAGGAATTTTTTGAAGGGGGCCAGATGAATCGGGAAATCAATATCACTAATGTGGTCCTAATTCCGAAGGAAAATGCCCCTGAGTCTATCATATAGTTTAGGCCAATAGCGCTATGTAACTTCTTATATAAGGCGATTTCTAAAGTGATGGCTAATAGGATGAAAGGACTGATGGGTTCTATTATTTCTCCAAACCAAGCTGCCTTCATTCCAAATCGATAAATCCAAGACAACATAGCTATAGCAAATGAGGTCTTCCACCACCTGAAAGGAAAGAAGAGAGGCAGAGTCCAGATATCGCCATTAAAATGGACATTAGTAAGGCTTATGACAGAGTTGAGTGGGATTTTTTGGAAGCAACCATGATTAAGCTGGCATTTGATCGCTGTTGGGTTCATCTTATTATGCAGTGTATCAGCACTGTTACACTTCAGTTTGTTCTGAATGGTGAGAGAATTAGGGTAATTACGCCTCAGAGGGGGATTAGACAAGGTGACTCAGTATCTCTATACTTGTTTATCTTTGTTGCTGATGTTCTCTCAGCCATGCTTTTGAATGGGGTTAAGGAAAGGAAATTGATGGGGATTAAAATTAAACGTAGAAGCCCTGCTATCTCCCACCTCTTCTTTGTTGATGATTCTTTATTCTTTCTCAAAGCCAAAGAAAAGGGAATTAGGGAGCCATTGAGGATTCTATAGTGTTATTGTGTGGCATCAGGGTAGTGTGCAAACTACCAAAAATCTGGGATTATTTTTCTAGCAATACATCTAAGGATCAAAGGTTGTTTTATAGCCAACTCATGGGAATGCAAGCCCTCCCACATTGCGCAAAGTACTTGGACATTTGTACTACCAAGGGAAGATCTAGAAATGAGGTTTTCGGGTATCTACTTGAAAGAGTGGCGGAGAAGTTACTAGGATGGAAGAGTTGCTGCCTCTTACAGGCAGGAAATAAGGTTTTGGTTAAGGCTATAATCCAGGCTATTCCAAAATATGCCATGTCAGTGGTGGAGCCTCTTAAGAACTTCTATGATAAGCTGAACAAATATGTAAGCAGATTTTGGTGGAAAGGAAGAGAAGACAAAAAAGGTATATGTTGGAGGAGTTGGGATAAAATGACTGTATCAAAGTCATTTGGGGGGATGCGGTTTAAAGATTGCAAGTTGTTTAGCCAAGCTCTTTTAGAGAAGTAGTGTTGGAGGCTAATCCATTAGGCGGAGTCGTTCTGGGCAAAATTTATGAAGCAATCTATTTCCCAAATGATGACTTGATGAAGGCGAAACGTGGAGCGAGACCCTCATGGGTTTGGACTAGTCTGCTATATGGGAGGGAACTTCTTGAAAAGGTCTTATGTGGCAAATTGGCAACAGCAATGATGTGTGTTTTTGGAGTGACAAATGAGTAACTCTTTTTCCAAATCTGGCTATCCAATCCTCGAAGCCTCTGGAGTGCCCCATTTCAAGGGTGGCAGATATTATTAAGGATAACCCCAAGGTTGGAAAACTTCTAATCTGGGCTCTGTTATCTCTAGGGGAAGTTAAATGCAATCCATGCTATTCTTCTGTCATTGTATGGGAGCAAAGATAGGAGAGTTTGGTGGCCTACTAGTAAGGGTATCTATACTGTTAAATTTGGGTACATGATAGGTAGGTAAAGATGCCACAGCTTAGTTAGAAGTCAGTTCTTTTGTCTCCCTTCATCCCAAGCTACGACATTCCATCTGGAATATGAGGGCAGTTTCTAAAGTCAAACATTTCTGGTGGAAAGCTTGCCAGAATATTCTTGCTACTCATGAAAATTTATATAAAAGGAAGTGTGTTGCAACGTCTATGTGCCAGATCTGTAAGTTAGCCCCAGAGTCAATTGAGCATACTCTATTTGAATGTGAATGTACCAAGAGGGTCTGATATGGTATTTATCTTCCTATATAGAGGGAAGACTCTGCCTTTATGTTTGTGACCCAAAGATCCTCAGCATTCCTACTGATGGTGAAAGAGGCACAAAGCAGACTAGTTTACTTGGGGAAATGGCCACAGTAGGTTGGATTATTTGGAAGGCAAGAAACTAGTTCATTTGTAACATGCAAGAGGTCAATTCCTATGCTACTATTCTTCGTGCTCAGGCAATGTAGAATGATCAACTTAGTTCTGGAGAAGAGAGGCCATCTGATAGATTACAGGGGGTGGAGGCGAGGGAAGTGAGACTATATGAGGATGAGGGTGGTTAGGGTCCCCCCCACCCGAGCTTACGGCTTTTCTGTTGGCTGATTGTAACCTCAATTTTCCTACTTAATATTATGATTATCCTGTTGGTTTTTGTTCAAAAAAAAAAAATAATGGTAGTGGTTCTTTCATTTGTGTAGTCTAGACCCTTTTTGTCACCAACATTCTTCCCTATAGACAACATTTTGTTCAATTTTTTTGAACCTAAGGAAAGTCTCTTGGTGAGCTCTTGTGACTCTTGAATGTCTATCAAGTTTTATTAATTTAAACTCAAGACTTTTCTTTGACTCTACAAGCCCATGACACTAACTTTCAACTAAGCTCAGCTTGTCTTTGAAGGACTTTTTATATTCCTTAGGCCCATAAACATGAGCTTTGGACTTCACCAAGTCCACATGGAGTGCTTTCTTATCATCTTCACTTGTTTTGAGCCTCATGCTCAACAAAAGTATCATTTTCCTTTGTTTAAAGCATTTTTCATATAATTGATTATATGCATCTTGGAGGTCCTTAATGCTCTCGGTCTCATCCTCACTCATAGAGACCTCGACGTTCAAGTCAGCCACCTCCTTGGTGGGACTTAAGAGTTCTTCTTCCAAGTCCTTTACCACAGTGGTAGGACTTGGTCTCTCTTCAACTTCACTCTTTGAAGTTTCTCCAGGGGGAGATGAGTATGAACTAGCAAAAGCCTTAAAATTCTCTTTATCCTCTTGAGAAGAAGAGTCCTCACTTGTGGTGGACTCACTTTTACTCTCGCTCACATTGGCCTTTATTGCCCTCCTCTTATCTTTGGGAAAATCTTTCTTCTTCCTATTTGGTTACTCCACAGTTATGTGTCCAAAACCTTGACACTCAAAATATTGGAAGACTTGCCCTTTCTTCTCAATCTCTTGTTAAGATGTTTTCCCCCCTTTTTTCTCTTCCCTTTTTAGGAGTTCTTGGCCTACTCAACTTACCCTTCGACCTAGAGGACTCAACACCACTTGCCTTGAAGTATTTTTTAAATTTTCTAGGAAGACAGGCTATGTCCTCTTCTCCTAATTGGAGTGACTCAAATTTATCTCCTTCTCTTGTTGAGCTCAAGGCTACCCCTTTCACTTTATTAGGTGGTAGGAGATTCATCTCGAATGTCAAAATTGACCCAACTTGGTTTTCCACCGACACTTCCTTCAAAGTGATGCTTGCTTCTAAGGTCATCAACTTAGTATGAAATCTTTACAACAAAGACCTCAAATAGATATTTAAAGAGTCAATATTCTACTGCGAAAGCTTTTTCTGTTTTGCTAAATTTGGGGCAATCCAAACCAAAATGCTAAAAGATAAAACAAAATAAAGATTCATTATAACGCAAAATTTGAAACTTTCATCCTCTTGCGTCCTCAAAGTCTCGAAATGAGAGGTTTACCTTTGGAGGTGAGATGTCTTCACCATTTGAGTCCCTTAATGGGAAACTTGCAAGATGTTCCTTGTTTCTTTAGAGGTTTTGCAAGTAGCTATTCTCTAAAACTCGTTTGGTGTCATGAAATTGAATATCGCATTCAAGCCTTTTGAGTTCCACCTAGACGGATCATACTCGGCTTCTGTCCAAGTATTTTGGGGTTTTAGTTCAACAACTGGCTCACCACTTTCAACAGGGGTACTGGCTGTCGGAGGGCTCCAACCCTCTAGCATGTACAACTATACTCGCTCATCAAGTGATTGAAGAAAAAACTCACATCCAAGCCTTCTAATAAGCATAATTTATCCCATAGAAAAGAAGTGGTCATGCTACTAAACCTCCATTAGAAACTAACTAGAAGTAATAATAGATCCCAAAAAACCAAAAACAAGGTAATGTAAGCAAATATGCAATGGATGCCTAACATAATCCTACACGGAGATCCACTCTAATACTAATTGAAAGGATAAATGATATCCTTCTACGGAATGGATCGTCTCTCACGATTACACACGTGACATGAGGACACTATCTAGAGGGGGTGTAGTTTCAATTTCCATTGAACACACACCAAATTATAACCTAATCTACCACAATTACCTATTTCTCAAAAATGAATTAATAAATTAAAATTTGTGAACCCCTTCACATGAACAACCATGAAACCCATGAAGATTAGGGTGGTAAATTTGTTGATTTTATCTATTAACAATCAATCTCTCACATCGATCCCTTCTGCACAAGGATATCATTTATCCTTAAAATATTAAAATGCTATGATTTTCAAATCCAAGACAGTTTCTGGGAAAGTCTTCTACCAAGGCAAGACTAAGAATGGGTTATATCCAATAAAAACCAAACCATCATAAGCAAATGTTCAAACTTCCACTCACAATGGCAAATTTTGGCAACAAAGTTTCTTAGCAAACTTGGCATGACCAATTGGGTCATTCCACTCATTCAGTGGTTCAACAAATTTTCACTACTTCAATTTTCATATTCTATCTAGAGTTCCACTCATAAACCCTTGTCTAAATAAGTGACATCTACTCACCACCGAAGTTCATCATTTTCCTACCACCAACCAAGACCAACAAATTCCATCTTCTCTCTAGTTCCTTGTTTCTATCGCTATCTCTGAATGGTAGAACCCAACTTTTCCTACTTCCAAAATCTATACTGCTTGTACCCATTAGTCCTTGTTATACAAAACCATAGCCTTGTTCTACCATATATCCTTCTAGTCTTCTGGCCAATTCCAACCTAATCAACAAATACTTTTCCAAATCATTACTATCCATCCCCCTATAAAAGTTTGTACCAATAATCATCCTAAGCAAACCAAAAATCTTCCTGACAACGGACACATCTGGAAGGCCATCTGGAATTTCGGATAGGCTTCCAGAATGCTTCATGATCTTCCAGAGTGTTTTGGTGGTCTTTCGAATTTGCATCCAAATTCTGAATCTCCTTTGCGGTTGTCTGGTGTTGTGCATTGCTCTAAATTTCAAAGATGATTTTGACCCAAAAAATGTTCAAATCCGGCAACACCTATTTCAGACAAAGTGTAGCACTTGAAGTCTACTTTTCAAATCCTTTTGAATCATGTTATGTGCACATCAGAGTAAAAAAATTATGTATAAATGCACTACAACTTCCATGCCATTGTTCACCTCGAAGATTTTCAAATCTAAAAATTGTTATTTCACACAAACTTATAGACCTTGAAGTATTCTTGCCAACCCCATAAGAATCAACTTGATATGACATCTGAATAAAAATTTATGTTCACATTATCAAGACTGTGTCAAATTGACTGATATTAACATTTTTTCTCCTAGGCTTGTTTATTCCACTCTGTTGCATAATTCTTTCACTCTTTTTCTCAAGAAACATAATTATCTTCCTAGCTTGAACAAGAATTATATAAGCAAGATCATTAACACCTACATGTTCTCCACTTATAATGATCAAATCGATAAGGTTGTTGCTTAAACTTCTCATACTCATTCCATCTAATTTTTCTTATCTTCAATCAACCAATTTAACAATGTTCATTCTTTTCATTTCTTTGCATCTTCTATTATCCAATTGAGAATTTAACTCACGCACATCTTCTCTTTTGACTATTTGTATTCGATTTATCACATTACTCATTCAAGCTTTCTCTACAAACCAGTGCAATGTTTTACAACCAAACTCACAAGAAGATGATCAGTAATACAAGAATGTTTGTTATCATCAAAATCTTACTAAACCAATCATAGGGTCAACAAAGGAGAGGATGAAGAAAATGAATGATGGAAATGGAAGAAATAGATAGGGACGTCTCTAATAAGTTGATAAAGCTAGGAATGCTCCAAGCTCTAAATCCCTCGAAGATGTCTACTCTAACTATTAAGGAAAAAGGTGAGAATAATATGAATAAATGCATGTCTTAATGGATATCCTAGGTCCCCTGTACACTCCCTGAGGAGGAAAAATGATGTTTATTCCTATGAAAAAAGGAGGCGAATAGCCTTGAACAATCACAATCTCCATGTTTGTCCTCTCCTAAAACTGTTATCTAGTTTGGAGATCCCAAATAATTCGCATGTTGTCGGGTTAGTAAGTACCCATCGCCCACCAATAGTTTTCCTAGTGGAGACTAAAGTAAAACCTAGAAATGAGATGATTATATTATCTAGAGGGCTAACACTTTGGTGGAAGGAGGAAGTCGAATTGGAAATTGACATTATAAACAAAAATGAACAAGGCAATTTGTACCCTGGTAAATGACAATTCACTCTAATGCTCCGTTTGGTATGAAGGATGAAAAGTAAGAGAGATACACTTTCTATCCTTTAGGGTCCGGCTTATCTGCAGTTGGAAGGTTACAACATATCATGCGGTTTAGTAAAACGGCAGCGTTTCAAGTATTTTTTGCATTTTTTTTAATATTCCTTACCAAAAATGATGTCATTTTTGTCCCTTGAAATCAACTTCAGACCCTTTCCTATCTTTCTCTGCTTCTTCTTCGTCAAACTGGAGTCCCTTCTCCCGCCTTCTTCACAACTCAGTCTCCCTCTTCTTCTTTGTCAAGTGCAGCTCAAGATGGTGCAGTTACTGGGTTACCACAAATGAGTCAGACCCAAGAGAGAGAGAGTTTTCTTATTTGTGCCAATTTGCCTTAACTTGCAATATGGGTGTCTTCTTACCCTTTCTCTTCTTTACCATTTTTTTGTGTGAGCTCAAAACTTTGCATGTGATTTCAAGATTTGTAGTGTGTTAAAGGGCTTTGTCAGAAATGAGCGTGTGTTTAGCAATTCACGGACACAACTGGTAGTCCTTTTCCATGGTGGTTTTCCTTTGCACTTCAGGATCAGGACACAATGGCGTTCACATACCTAACTTATTCTCGTAATCTGTGAGCTTCTCTTACCTAACTTACTTTTTCCTCTCTTTGAGTATTTATGTTCTACGTTTCTCTCAAACTTTTTTTTTTGCAAGATCGTACTTACTCTTTGATTCCATGTTCATAGTTCTTGTTTTTAAGGTAAGTTTAATGTAGGATTCACTTTATCTTTGGTCAATTGTGGTCTTACTTATTCACCTGATCTACTAGTCTGGGAATTGCTTGATTTTTCTTTTCTTTTGATCTTCCTTCTTGAAATTGCAAATTGTATCAACAAGATCTAACAAAATAAGTTGTACTGTTCTTCTGGTTGGGCCTTTGATCTTCTGTGCTTTTATGAGTTGTGACATAGGAGCTGTGAGGTTGCTGAAATTTTGATTTGCTTTGGGTTATGTGGAAATTGTGATTCTCTTGTTGAGTTGAAATATAAATCTCATAATACAATTTATGTCGGATTTGATTAATATTCTTAAGAATTATGTAACCTTATGTACATGACATCTAGTTCCATCTATGAATGCAAGTAGTCATAGAAGATGTATTTAACATATTGTTTTTTGATCTTGTTTCTATTTTTGTGGTCAATATTGTTCTAGTTTGATTTTTATTTTTTTTGAATGTCATATTTATATTAGATGTTTCATTCACCACATAATGTCATTTCAATTAAATTTTTTATTGTAGGATACTATGATGGATGATTTGGGATTTAATGAGACTGAAAATATACCTCATATTGGTATGCAATTTGATGCGGAGGAAGATGCTTATGCGTCTTACAATAGTTATGGAGGGTCTATGGGATTTAGCGTAAGAAAATATTTTCAGAATAAAAGTTTGAAATATGGCATTGTCATTTATAGAAAATATGTTTGTTATAAACAAGGTCAAAGAGGTCGTGATAAAAGAGAGTGTCAAATAAGGAAGCCTCGAGCAGAAACAATAACAAATTGCCAAGCTCATATGTGCATATTTCTTAATAGAGAAATTCGTAAATTTCTTGTGGTGAAGTGGGACGATAACCACAACCATACTTTATACCTTGCTGAATGTATGCATATGATGTCATCCCAACGGAAGGTTACCGCAACATAAGACATTAATATTGATATGACAGCAGATTGTAGATTGTCACTTAAGGCTTCCTATGATCTTTTAAGTACTTAGTCTGAAGGAAAGGAAAGTATTGGTTTTACTTGTCAAGACCAAAAGAATTACTTCCGTGAAAGGAGGCAACGAGACTTGAGGTATGGTGAGGCGGGTTGTTTGTTGAAGTATTTTCAAATGAAAGTAGTGAAAAATCCATAACTCTATTATGGAGGGCAATTAGATGCGGAGGAGCATATTACTAATATTTTTTGGGCCGATCCAGTAATGATTATTGACTATGGCAACTTTGGAGATGTTGTCTCATTTGACACTACTTTCAGAACAAACAAGGAGTATCAACAATTTGCTTATTTTACTAGCTTCAATCATTTCAGGGAGATAGTCTTATTTAGAGCTATATTATTATATGATAAAATGACAACATCATTTTAGTGGTTGTTTAAGACATTCCTACATGCTATGTCTGAGAAATATCCTATTACCATCTTCACGGACCAAGATCAAGCAATGGCTAAGGCTATTTCTATAGTCATGTCAGAGACATACCATGAGTTATGTACTTAACACCTTTGTCAAAATACTTTGAAACATTTGAAAAACAAATACAAGGATGGTTCACAATTTCCTATTAGATTTATAGAGTGTGTGTATGAATATAAGGAAGAGTATGAATTATTTGAGGCATAGGAATCGTTGCTTGTAGAGTATAATTTGCATGATAATATGTGGATGAAAGCCACTTGGGCATTGCGAGAGAAATGTGGGCTTGTGTATATGAAGAGGACTTTCATTGTAGGAATGAGAAGCAACCAATTGAGTAAGAGCTTGAATGCAGCTTTACGGAAGTACTTAAAGCCAGACCATGACATTGTTCAATTCTTTGTACATTTTGAAAGAGTTGTGAATGATAAACAGTATAAGGAGTCAGACTCAGAATACCAAACTAGGTAAAAATTACCTATATTGAAGTTAAAAAGAACTCCAATGTTAGTGCATGCAAGACAAGTATACATTTCTACTATGTTTGCACTGTTCTAAGAGGAGTATAATATCTTTTAGTGTGCTATTACAACACCATATGATGTGTTGGATGGGTGAGTGATATCAATTTGTGGTTCGATTATATGATGAGCATAAAGAGTATTTGGTCTTGGTTAAGGCTAATGAGGAATAGTCAATTGCAGTTGTCGGAAGTTTGAAATAGAGGGAATATTATGTGTCCATGCACTTAAACTCTTGGACATGATGAATATTAAATAAATTCCCGAGCAATACATATGTAAGAGATGGGAGACAAGATGCAAGAAAGAGTTGTAAGACAACCCCTATTTTAATGTCAAATTAAGAGAATTCCAAGTTAATGGTGGCGTCATGTTATAGACAACTTTGTCCTAGAATGGTACAACTAGTTGCTCAATGCTCTGGTCTTCAACCGGCATATCATTTGGTGTCACGTGGTTTTGAGGAATTGTTCAAACAAGTGGATAGTATGTATGCTTCAATTACTGATGGTGGCGATGATTCAATCCATGAAAATGTTGACCTAAGTGGAATGAAAAATGTTGACCCAAACCTTTTCCAAGTTAAAGGTTTAAAAAGAAAAGAAGGTGGTTACAGAGGTTGGGGTCAACTAAAATCTTGGCATGAGAAAGCAACAAAGAGAAAAAAAAAGGAGGTTCCCAACCATCACATATGTCTAAGTTATCCTATAAATATAATTGTAGATTTTTTTAATGCACTTCATAATTTTATTCATTTTATATTTTTATTCACTTCATATTTTTATTAACATAATTGTAAGTATTTTTTTATTCCAAGTACAAGGTTTTAGTCACACGTGTACATCAGCATATGGTCATTCGATGTCTTCTCAAGCTTCAAATAGTATGCAAAGTGTTATGGTATGTTACCTTATTGTTAATTTTATTGTTTCACATATTTATTAAGTTTCTTTGTCTGACCCTTTCTCATTAATGTAGGGTACTCCGACTGAGAGAACACATGTGTATTCTTTAAATGATGTTGAATCATTTTTCATGAATGGGGGATATAAGTTGTAAGGATGCTTGTAGGATCAGCAGTTAGAAGGATGCAGATGGAGACTACTCAATTTCTCATTTTGTTGAAAATTATTTATTTTTAATGAGACTACTAGTAGTTGTAAGGATGCTTGTTATTTTTTTTTATCAGGTCTGATCTTTTTTTAATGAATGTTATCTTTTTAATAAATGTTATCTTTTTTAATGAATGTGATCTTCTTAGTGAATGTGATATTTTTTGATGAATATGATCTTTCAAGTCACAACAATATACAAAACCCATAATTTTATTCAAATTAAACCTACAAGTTCATTTATAACACAAGTTTCATCACTACACCATTGCTCTTATAGTTCTACTTCACTAGAATCATAAATATAAGCATCATCACTACTAAAGTGACTACAAACATATTTAACTTCATTGAACCTTCTGTAACCTCAACATGTTGAACTACATTACAAAGTTCTTCAATTCGTCGTACATTGTCTTCTATTCGTTGTACATCCATCCTCTCATTTGTAATTTCCGAAGAGGGGAAAATAATAGGAGTCATCCACTTAGAAAAATGATTGGCATCGTCTGGACATTTGCAGTGTAGCTTCCTAGGATTTTTTTCAGATTTGAAAACTTTGATAATCACTCTTTTGCTACAAATGGGGCAATGCATATTGCGATATCTTAACTCTTTGTTGCTTGTTGCCGTGCTTGAAGATGTCATTCTTCAACACTACAAACATGAAAGGACAATGGTATTAAAACTCAACATTATAGCATAATGAACTTCATCAAAATGATATTCAACATAGTGAACTTCATCAAAATGATATTCAACATAATGAACTTCATCAAAATGATATTCAACCCATTCACCATTCCCATTCCTCCATGGCACATACATGAAAGGACAATGATATTCAACCCATTGTGCACAATGATTTTTCCCAGCAAGGCCATATATGAGAACAGTTTAGGATGTGGAACACTTTATATACTAAGACCATATATAAGATGGGCAAAAAATAGCATGATTCCTATAGCCATGACATATCTGAAAGAAAGTTAAGCTATATAACATTGAGACATGATATCCATTGACATATACATAACAGTTCTAGATGAGAGCAGTTTTGCACATGTAAACTAACTCTCATAACATCATATTAATTAGGCACATTTAATTATCAAGTGTAATTTTCCTTTTACCAAAATCATGCCTATTGAGTAATTCAGTCAACAAGCTTAACAGGTCCATCTGTTAAGAAGTTGAAATGCGGCATCAATTTTGCTACAGGACCTGAAGTTAAACAAAGATTGAAACAAAATAACTCACACAATAGTTGTCACAACTAATATGAGCATGTTTTAAAAAACTCAAACTAGAGATACAGAGAATGTCAAATTCAATGTATTAGTGCAGTTCAAAGACATACTCATTAGGCATATTATATAACAAAAATGTCAAGTGTCAAGGCAAAATCATCAAGCTTGGAGGGCACAATAGCTTATTTTGATTCTATATGCATTTGTTCACTTCTTGTTAGGTACCTTCTTTATGCTCTTATAGCATAATTCCTTCATAAGTGCAATCTTACTTTTATTTTTATGAGGCTGCAGCAAACAGGAAAGGACAGGAGCAAAATATTCATTATGAATAGCCATCACAACTCATATTCATTTTGACTAAAAAAAAATTGATTCATAGTACTGAATTCAATTTTTGATTCACAGTAGCAAAATACTCTATTGAATTCAATTTTGATTCACCGCAACAAAAATCGAAGCCAAATTTTGATTCATAGCAGAAAAAGAAAGAGAGTTCAGTCCACATCTCTATCCGAAACAAGTCCAAACTCAATCATTCAGCTTGAACCCATTTGAAAATTCTCAGCAAAGATCATTGTTGGAGATTTCAAAATCTAAAGTTTTCCACCTCTCTATTAAAATTGCTCAATCACTCGCTGCACATAATAGATCAAATGTAGCATTTCTCATAAAGTAACAATATGCACAAATGGTCTTTCCAAAAAATAAAACAATAAGCACAAATGGATGATATCTACAGAACTTAATTTGCTGAAGTAGTAATCAACTTCAGTTGTGCATTAAATTAACATCTTTACCTACACACACACACACATATTAATATCTATATATATACAAGATTGAACTTAACTATACATACACACACACACACATATAAATATATATACACATAAACCAAACATTGTTGATTTGGTTATGTTGAAGGACAAAATCTCTGTACACAAAATGGAGCTCAGAAATGAAGAATATCGAGTTCCTGATCTTGGTCTTGGATATGCTGATCGTTGTCTTGGCTCCTCTGATGTTGGTTTAGGGTTTTGGTTTATTTGGGTCTGCTCTTGGAATACATAAACGGTGCCATTTTTGGTGTCCATTTTTTTAATAAAAAAAGAAAAAATGCTCAAAAATGGTGGCATTTTATTAAACCGCATATGGTGCGGTTATTGGGTTACCACAGACGAGTCGGACCCCTATCCTTTAAGGAAGAAAAGAAGAATGATATATTTTTCTTCCTTTGTGTCTAGTTGGATGGATAGAAAATAAAAATGACCTTTTTTTTTTTGTGTTGGCTAAGATTAGTAGTGACAACCGAGTCGTATCGTGCTGTGTCAGATTCGTGTTGATTCATTACGGATTTGTGTCGAACATTAGTCAAACCAAACTCAACTCATTTAACTAATTATATCGTGTCGAGTTGCAGGTTGACTTGTTTATTTTTGTATCTCGTTTATATTCGTGTTGATCCACATAAACTTTGAATAAAAAATTTAACGCTAATATTCTATTTTTTATTTTTTATTTTTTTATTTATTTTTAAAATTTTTTTAATATATATATATATATATATATATAAATACATATTTTATCATTGTATTTTTATGTGAAATTAATGTATACGTAATATATGTATATATTAAAAGATATATAGATAAATAAGATATATCTAAACACAAATAATTAAATTTCTATCCACTTTTCTTTCGATTTTAGAGGGATTGATTTGGTGAGTTGGAAGGAAAGTTAATTCATCCACTTTTTCATTCTTCTTATTTTTCTTCCTTACCAAACATGATATTTTATTTATCCTCCAACTTTTCATCCTTCCATTTTTCGATCATACCAAACAGATCATAAAAGATTTTTAAATTCTCAATTGACATCCACAATATTAAAATTATTGCATCACATTCTCAATAAGTTAAAAATATAGCAATGTAGTTCAAAAGTAACAGTGCGTTTCCTTTTATGAGAAATTCTTTTTGTTGAATTTGCAATATTATTCTATTTCTATACGTAATTTTTTTTGCATAATACTCAATTTTAAATATTTTTAACAAAAATTTGGTACTCAATTTTCTTAAAATAGAACACATTGCTATTTTTTTTTGTTTGATTAAGGGTGCAAATATGATAATTTAAATCATTTAGGGTGTAAATTGAAAATAAGAAGAGTGCAAAGTGTCATTTGCCCTTTGGACTCTACAACAACCATCATGTTTCTTCCAAGGGACTTTGATATGTAAAAACCTAAGTTTGTTAGAAGGTAAAGGCTATGACAAGCAACAAAACGTCCTTGTTGTCAATACTAATTATGTTTAGATGATCAATGGAGATTTAATGTTACTAGCTCTGTCTAGGAAAAGCCAGGGGATAGTTTGACAAAGATCTGAATTCCCGTAAACGTAAAGATGATAAGACAGAAAAGAAAATTGAGGAATTACTTGAACTTATATGTCATGGCAAGCTAACGTTCAAGAGACTACTGGACGAAGTTCTGGTTAATTGTGTATAGAAAGCCAGATTTTCCTACGCACAAGTATTTCATCAAAGTCAAGATTGGTTCAGACCAATGTCGGTTTAGTATACATTTCGAATTTAACTTGAAATAAAATTCGTAAATTTCAAATTTGACGTCATGTGGACAGAGGATGCAAGCTGCAAAGAAATCAATATAAATAGATGGCTAGATAATACAGAAGGGTCTGCCATGTACATAGCAGTTAGGTGATTAAAGAATTGTTGTGAAGACATCAAGTCTTGGAGTAAAAAATACATCTGATAATAACAAATAAATATTAGTTGACCTACGTCCGAAACCAACCAAAGTTCATATGGAGGATGCATCAAAGGAAGTTATGATCAAAGAAGCAAAATCAACTCCCAGATCAATTGTAACTTGGCGTAAATAACATAAATTCTAGTTACACAAATCACGTATTAACTAGTCAGATGCAAGAGATCAAAATACAAATTTTTGTCATTTAACAATGCTACAAAGATGCCAATGGAACCATATTTTGCGACCTAAGACAGAGAATGAGACTTGGCTTGAGGATGAGGAAGAATTAAATGATCGTAAGAGAATACTACTAGGATCTCTTTCAAAAACATTTGCACAAAGAAACTTAAACAAGTCCCTTTGGGTAGTGCAAACTAAGATCAATGAAGACATGAACCACATGTTGCTAAGGTCCATTACCAATGAAGTTCACAAAGTTATAATGCAGATAGTCCTCATCTAATAGCATTTTGCAAATTCTTGTACAAAGTCATGTCGAAGGTGATGGCCAATAAAATGAAATCAATTTCAGTCATAAAGTATCCCCCAATCAAGCAGCCTTTGCTTCTCATTGGCAAATCCAAGATAGCATTGTAGTTGCAAATAAGGTCTATCATTACCTGCACATCAAGAAGAAAGGATGGACGCAAGACATGGTCACAAAATTGGACTTACGAAAGTATATGACTGAGTTGAATGGGATTTTCTTGAGTCGGTGATGCTCAATGGGGTTTAGTTTGAGATGGGTGTAGTTGGTTATGCACTGTGTAAGCATAAAAATTCCTAGAGATTATTGATAGGCTAATGATGTTTAAATCAAAGAAATGAGTTTAATTGCTTAAGTTGAAAGGCTCAAGGCTATAGAACAGTGATTGTGGTAAGAATGGTGAGTGAGTGAACAATGAATAGCAAGCCTGGAGGCTTTGTAGTATTCTATCGGAAGGGTAAGGTGAAAGAACAAGCTAGAAAATCTAGAAGAACACAAGGAATCTAGTGGTTCATTAGTAGTTTGGTTAATCCACTCTAATGGATTCTTTTGCTTCTTGAGGGATTTTCTATTACTTGGGCGAAGAAGATAACAGTCACAGCAGTTGAGATTATATTTCATACCTTGTGTGAGGAATGGTCCTCATGTCATCAATATGTGGTCCTCTACTTTGTTAGAATTTTGTTGGGAGAATATTTGACCGTTAAAAGCTATATTCTCTAGGTGTGACGTGACCTTATAAAATATGCTGATGTGGCCTACTAGAACATGCTAAGATGGCAACGTGACCTATCTCCGAGCTTGGATACGACGTGATCTTCCATATCTATGAGAGGTCATACTACTTGGGATGACCTCTTGTTCTTTTGGACAGCTCGTGAATAAAGGAACTTGATCTATACTCCTGATCTAATCTAGAAATGCTGAACTTTCTCGTGAGATGGCATGGACGACCTGAACACCTTTGCCTGAGGTTGTACTTGAATGACCTGGATACCTTTGCTGGAGGTTAGATATACAACTAGAAGTCGGGGGGGGGGGGGTTAGACTTTGTTATTAACCCTTGTCGCAGACGAGGTACTGAAATATTCTTATACTTATTTTTGGTATCATCAAGGACCAAACTGAGAAGGTGGAGCCATATTCTCTCAAGTAGCAAAAATTTTTTTGCATATATATAACATCTATTGCCAAGCATTAGTCCAAAGCATCAATCAAAAAAAAATGCAACATTATGTTCCCAAACAATACATTAAAGGAACAAATAAGGCAATTTACTCAATTCATGAGAATGTAAATGTAGCTTTTTCCACATAATGCAAAATATTTGTGTATTCCTACCTCTTGGGGAAGGCCAGAATCCAATGTTTTAGACTTTCTACTCTAGAGGTTATTAAAAAAAATTAAAGAGTAGAAAATCCTTTTTCTTTAACAAGCAGAAAAAGATATTCTAATCAAACCGGTTATTCATCATATTCTGAAGTATACAATGTCTTACCTTACTTTTTATGATAGTGTATCGAACATAATAACTTAAGGGTAGCTCGTCCATTCATATGATTTTAAATTGAACCCTTCCCCAAAAGTGAAAGAGAAACAGCAAGCCAAGCTAATTATAAGAAGCCTAATAAGGAATTATGAAGTGCTTGTGCCTAATTCATTGTGTAGGATGTGAGAGAGTGTTGATGTTGTAGTTTTGTATTTAGTACTTTCTTCGCTAACCTTGTCCATAAGAGAATGTATCACTACCATGAATGTTCAATTTCTTAGCATTTCCCAACAAAATCCTTGAATTAAGATGTTTTCATTTCACCCTTTATTTTTCTCCTAGCCAAACTTCAATATTTGAACCTACTACTAGCAAAGATAGAACTACATACATGGAGTTTTCTATAGAATTTCCCATAATTTTGAATTAATGTCATGAAAGTACTTATGTTTTTACTTATTATTCCCTATATTTCAACCACTCCCATTTTGAAGTTTTTTGTTCTAACAGTGCACCAAGTCAAAAAGAACATAATTAAACACGTCTTTTACTAAACAGGTAGATTTTTTACTCAAACGTTCATTTTAGAGTAGTGTGAAAGTAACTAAAATAATTGGGAGAACGACGTAAGAAATTCAATAATTCAAATTGACAAATTAAAAAGAGTCACATTTAAGATGGTTAAAATATAATTTATCCTACGATAGATAAAAGTCTCTAAGGCATAAAAAGGTTATTTTTGCCATATGACAAAATGAAGTGGATAACAGTATTAGGGTATATAAAATATGGTAAAAATAAAATAAAAGGCAAGTGGGGAAAAGAGGATAAGACTTGAGGTGGGGAGGGAGTGTTTGGTGTCACATGGCAAGCATATTGTGCCCAAGTAGAGTAAGATAGATATTGGTAGATTTGTTTTTATTAAATGGGGAAATGTTTTTGATATCAAACAGTTATAAGGGTCTCTCTCTGTCTTTCTCTCTCTCAGGTTTCTGTCTTCTCTCTCCTCTCTCCTCTCTCCTCTCTCCTCTCTCCTCTCTCCTCCGCCTTATCTTTCTCTCTCCTCTCTCCTCTCTCCTCTCTCCTCTCTCTCTGTCTGTCTCTCTCCAGAAGGGGAAAAACCCTAAAAGAGCTGTTTACTCACAAGTAAGTTCTCTCTCTCTCTCTGTTTAAAATCTGGACATTTCTCTCTCTCTCTCTCTAAAATTTGAATACATGTCTTATGCGCCCTTATTCTGTGTTGCGTGCCATTTCCATTTAGATCTATGTTTTGCCGATATCTGGATTGATAACATGGATCTGAATTTATCCCTTTTCATTTTAGATCTACGTTCAGAACCCTAAAAATTTCGACTTTTGCTTCTTGTTTTTGTTGGGGGTGGGGTGATTTGCATTTCTGTGAATTTCTAAATTCGGAGCATTTGGGTTCCTGTGTATTGATCTGTTTGGATTGTCTCTCCTGAGTTGGTTGGATTTTTTTCACCCTCGTGTTTGATTTCCCAGTTTGAAGCATCATCTAGGTTATGTAATCTCTTTTTGGTTTTCATTGTTTTGGATTATCGCGTGATTATAGTTGCAGGATCGTTTTGGATTATCGCGTGATTATCGTTGCAAAAATCTGGATTGCTACCAGATTTTTGCAATGCCAGTAATGGGTATGTTTGAATTAGTGTATTCATTCGATTCAGATCTTTCTGGATGTGGTTCTGGTGAGGCTGTTTGGATCTGGTCCCCCTTATATTTGTTTTCAGAGTATAAAGCCTTTGCTGTGTTTGTTTGTCTGTTGGAATTTCATGCTTTTGAGGTGTTTTTGTTGGGTATGGTTCATGGACTTGAAGAGTTTTGATTGTCACAGTATGAACACTGCAATGACAAGATATGTAAATTGATGGCCTAGTTAAAATTTAATTCTTTATGCTGTTGGTTTCCTTGATCTGTAGTTGTGATGGACGACGACGGATTGAATATGCGGAATTGGGGTTATTATGAACCTTCTTTTAAAGGACATCTTGGTCTGCAGCTCATGTCATCTGTGACAGAGCGCGGTCCAAAAACTTTCATATCAGGGCGTGACAATGCAGTTATGGTAAGCGCCAATGGGGCGTTTCACCCTCGGGATTATATGGTTTCAGAAGCCTCTGTACCCATGGATTGTGTGAGGGACAGTTGGATAAACCATAGAGATAAATTTCTTCACATGATACCAGGAAACCCCTATAATGCAGTTCTTGCCGAACCTTCTGGATCTCATCCCATGCAGATGTTACAGCAACCTGATACGTCAAAGGATACCAGGTTGGCCATGGAAGATCCAAATGTTAGGAAGGAAGCTGGTCCTGCAAAAAAAAGGCCTGGTGCTGCCACTCCGAAAACCCCTAAACCAAAGAAGGCAAAGAAAGCCCCTTCTCTGCCAAAGGATAATGGGAACTCCTCTGTTCAGCGGGCAAAACCAGCAAAGAAGAATATGGATTTTGTAATAAATGGGATTGACATGGACCTTTCAGGCATTCCTATACCAGTTTGCTCGTGCACTGGAACTCCTCAGCAGTGTTATCGATGGGGTTGTGGTGGTTGGCAATCAGCTTGTTGCACCACAACCATATCGACATATCCCTTGCCAATGAGCACCAAAAGACGTGGAGCAAGGATAGCTGGGCGGAAGATGAGTCAGGGTGCATTCAAAAAGGTATTGGAGAAACTCGCAGCTGAAGGTTATAACTTTGCTAATCCAATTGATCTGAGGACTCAGTGGGCCAAGCATGGTACCAACAAATTCGTCACAATCAGGTAGATTAAAAGTGTGGGTGCTGTTACTGGACTACCATTGCATTGGGTCCTGCTTTACTTGTATATATGTTTATGGCCTTATTCCGAGGTTTTCTTGGTACTTGTAGTCCAGGAATTTTCACCATCATGATACATGCTTCAACCTATAGCAATCTGGATGGTTCCCAGAACCGTTGTTTAATTTTTCTTTCTGTTTCTGTTTATGTTTATGTTTCAAGGCTATGAATGTTGTCTGGCCACCAAGAATGTAGGATTGCGGATTTTGTGCCTTTAGTTATTGGATGATTTTGAGATACATTTTTTTAAATTTCTACCATAAATTGCTGTCTAAGTTTCTACCATAAATTTCTCACTTCTTTCTTGTCAGTTTACTGACATGCCATAACTCCCTTCCTGTGTGTGTGTGTGTGTGTTGGTATTGTACTTCTTCTGAGATAGCATTGGATGTTCTTTATCCTTTTATTGCAATTCTAGTCTATCAGTCATGACAGTTTCTTGTTACTCACTTGCACCAAATAGGTTTTTCAAAGAATTACCCATGATCTGTAAGCCTGCGTATGCATTGATTGTGTTTCTGATTTAATGAAATTGATTGTTAAATTTCTGAAGAACCTTAGCTGCTGCTGTATATGTGTTTTCACTCCGGTAAAACTAGTTGGGGCTCCCCATGGTTTAGTAGAAGAAGAAGAAAAAGGAAGGGGGGGGGGGGGGGCGTTATTTTATGAACTACAAAGTTTAAGTCTGTTTAGTGAGGTCTTAAGAACTTCATACAATGAATGATTGGTCATTCCATTTGTGCTTTTAGCACGCTTTGTTTGGGAAATGGGTAAATTTTATGTGTCTTTTCTCCTTGGATTGTGTTTATGGAGTATTAAGAGTATTTGAGTTAGAAAAGAAGTTTAAAATGAAAGTGAAACAAAATCATTAAGTAATGAAGAAAGAGTTTTATGGTGAATCCCAATGGATTCTTCACCTTTTCAAGGTTCAGACCTTTATTATTGATTGGGAGATATGCTGTGCATGTGTCACATTTTTGGCAGTTTGGGAGTGTACTTAGCTTTTCCATTGTGGCCACAAACTTGATATATTCTGTATGATCACATAACTATTGATCCTGTTCCATATTTCTTTAAAATTATTGTAGCTTTCAAACTTTATGATTTTCTTCCGTCTGTTGATCTTGTGTTATGGAGTTTGAACAAATTTGTTTTAGTTGTACTTGGTCGTGGTATGTAAAATATAACAAAATAGTGCCGTTGTATAGTATTTAGTTTTTGGAGGCACTGACTGTTTATGTTGAATTTTCTTAGTTATCCAGGTTATTTATATATTCATAAGACCATTCCATGACATACTTGGATAGCATTCCACATAATATTTTCAAATCATTTCTTAAATACACATATTCTATACTTTATATTCTTGGGTATTGGTAAAAACCATGGCAGACTCAATAGGAATACAACTAATTGCTATGGTTTTGGAGGAATGTTTTATAGTTTTACTAGCAAGTATTTCTTAAAAGTGGAAACATTATTCATGTGAAGTGCAAGGCACATGCTGACAAGTACTGTCTGATTTGCTTATCAAATGTTGATGATTTCTTTATACATTGATGACTAGCATTGCAGGTCTTAAGTCAGCATTTGGACAGAATGCTTTATTTTTGCGATATTATTCCTTGCCCAATATTCATTTTAAGTTATTCCATCAAGTAAAAAATATCTTGTTCCCTGGAGGATTTTGAGAAGAGATTTCTTGCAATAGCACAAATGCTGAAAGAAAGATAAGAGACTTGTGAAGGGTTTCAAAGTGGAAAAGGAAGGATGTATGGTTTCACATGATGGATGGGTCGTGTGATTGTTCAGATTGCAGTATAAGAACCCCTTGTTCTCAGTGATCCACTTGCTTTAGAAATGCAGTTTGCCCTGGTAAATATAATGTTGCCTGCTTGATGTTGTGTAGAAGGATCATAAAGTACTTACACACATATTCAAGTTCTGAAGGAACTTACTTTATTTCGCAGAAGAGGGAAGGCATGGATTGATTCTTACCATGTGATGTATAATATGATCAATCCTATTACCAGTTGTTTTTAAGTATTGACATTGAATCCTGGTGGCTATCTGTTAATTTATTTGTGAAATTATCGAGTAGTGTACAGGCAAACTTTAATTAAAAGTTATTTGGGGAGTTGTTCATGTTCAAAAGAAGAACTTGCATTTGTGGGAGGAATCTGTTGTGATGCTGGATAGTTGTCACCTGACTATAAGATTGGAAAGTAAATTTGATAAGATGGAATAGATACCATCTAAGCTGTTTGTTAGAGAAGCTTGGGCAGTCAGGACGTAGCTTCTTTGTTAACATCGCTGAAATGAAATTTCAGAGATGGCTGATGCCAAAACGGGGAAATATGGAGTTTGATAGTGTTATATAGTCCAGGAGGATAAGCAGATGTGGAGAGGGCCATAAATGATGTGTGTTAAATCTGGAAAAGTGTTCTGACATTCTGGTCTGGAGACTGATGTATGTTTTATGAGAACATTGTGTTATATTGTTGGTAGAAAGGTTTAGGAAGATGAGAAGAAGGCAGAGCCAAAAATAATATGTGCTATACTGAATGGGCCCTCAAAACCTTGAGAGATCTTCAAAATGGAAACTCAAGAAGGAAATTGAGAAGCTTCATTATTGTTGAAGAATTTGAAGGCCTCTTCATTTTTATTCAAAAACCATTTTGATTTTTTTGATTGCATTTTGACATAAAGACATGAAGTGAAACGGAAGTTTGGAAATTTAGTTTCCTGTCACAATGGGCTGAAGCCTTAAGAATGTGGAGAGCAACTCCTGATTTTGGTGAGGACTTTCCCTTTCCAAGGGAATAGTTTCAGAGAAGTGCTCCTAAACTTTCTTATTCTCCTCTTTATTCGTCTATTTTGCTTTCAGATGAACTAACTTCAACAGGCTTCTTTCCTTCTCTTTCACTTAAAGTGTGACGATGCATAAAGATAGAGTTAGGAATTTCTATGGAGCTACCTTCAGATCTCATGTAATCATGTTTAGGGTTGAATTGGGTCCATAGAACACCAAGAAATCAACTTTCTGGTTTTGCCAGTTTGTATGCAGGATGATGTATCTTCTACTATGTTCTCGCTAAATCTCCTACTCAGTGTTGACTCGGGAGGGAACACATGACCAGGATTATTGTCTCCTGCCCAAAGGCAAGGGCTTTTGCTGGTTAGTATAATGTTGGGTTTATTTTTAATTACTTGATCCTGCAGGATGCGCCCAATTAAGTCTTACATGTGGAAGGAAAGAAATCGGGCTGCATTACATTGTCAGCAATTTTGGGATGACAGATTGCCTGTAATTCCCTTTTTGTTCCAAGTGAGAAATTTCCTAACTATCCTTCTCACAGTTGTTCTGTAAACCACAATAGACTAGAAACCAAAGGAGAAATGTTCAGGATTATCTACCTTCATTTCTGTCATTGCTTTATGAATAGTTGTCTCGTAATTCATTTTTTTTTTCCATTCCACGTGCTGAGGAAGTAGTTGATTGCACTCCAAATTACTTCCAGCTTCACTTAGTATTGCCATAAATTACTTCTGATCCTTCTATCTCTTCTTTCTCTTGACCTCCCTCACTTCCAAGTTCGCATTGTAAGTAGAAGCTGCTATTCTAATATTTGGGAGTTAGCTGTAGCCATATAATTCAATCAATTGTGTGGAGTGAATTGCCTGTCACTTTCTCCTCTATCTAATAAATAACTGTGATTCATTCTGCCTAAGACAGACTCTCATTTCCACTTGGACCAGTTTTTCCTTCTCGTGCAGACATCACAAACACAATCCCATTCAAAGCTATGAACACTATTTCCCAATATAACTCATTTGACATGACAATTCAGAGTAATGTTGAAATACCTGTTTATAAATGGTGTTGATACATTTCCTTGTCATATCTTGTATAGTTCATTTTGCTTGCTTGATGCACATTGTTTGACAACTTTACGTCCAGTTTTTCGCTTGTTCTCTCTCTCTGTTCAATTTTCATGTGTGGAGAGGGAATTTACTATTACCTGTGATTTTGTTTAGATGAACGTGGCGCTTTGTATCTGTATTTTGAACTTTTTAGGGTAATTCCCGTTGGTAGTGTATACATGTCTAGCTACGTGGTGTCACATGCTGCTCAGAATATATGTGGAATGTGTAAAGGTTCCTCGTGCAAATAGTTGGATCTCAAGTGTACGTTAGTATTTCAGATGGTATGTAATCGACTGTGCATTTACCTTGTTTGTTAACTGGTGATTGATGTGTGATGCGCTCTGTTATGTCTCCTTGCTTGTTTGTTAGATTGAATTCATGCTTTATTGGGAAATATGTTAGTTTAGCATTATTTTGTGGAACCCATTATTATAATTGAATTTTCAATGGGTTCCTCCTTTGAATTATGAATTGTTACAATTGTGCCACATATTATTAGTTCCAGTGACAACTTCAACACGTTTTCTTTGCCTTTTTTGTTTCTTTTTTAAATTTTATTTAAATTTCTGTGTCTTAAGGTTTCTAATTGCTGACTATCTTTTTCTTGCTCATCCTCCTCTCTTGATTTCTGGGCCTCTGGCTTATTCCAATGGAATGGGTACTTGTGATTTTCAGTCTGGTTGGTAATCAGCGTTTGGTGTTTTGCTTGTGTATATTTTATCTATCAATTAGGGGTAATTTGAGTCTGAAGGTGAAGGTATAGTGTAATGTGAATGGTTTTGAGAGAGATAATGATAGCCGTTGGATAAGTCTATTTGAGGCTGTCGGATGAACTTATTGAAGTTTGTCATGTTTTATAACAGCGTATATAGTTTGGCGCCATTTCACTTTAACCTTCGCCCCTCCCTGTGGTGAGTCGAACCAAACAACAGTTGCATGCACTCTCATTTTTCGCATACACTTCTATTTTTTGTCCTACGTATCTCTCTGTAGTAATGCTTTAATTTCTCTGATCTTCTACTTTAAAAAAAAAATTATTGTGTTGGGGCCTTGTTTCTGTTGCCGAATGAAAGCTTGTATGAATTGATGTCTCGTAAAGTGGATTGTGGGCAGGAACACAAATAAGTTTAGTGGAATAATACTTTGGTCTCTAAAATATGATTGTTTTGTCAATTTAATCTTTAAGAGATTTCTCAATTTAGTTGTGAAAGTGTTCCATTCGTGTTTAAAAGATCTCTAATCAGACGGCCTGTTATGTGCTTTGACAGAAGTGATCACGTGTTATTCTTTAAAATAGTATTATGTGACTAACACATGATCAACAAAAACTTAACAGACTGTCTGTATAAGGATCATTTCAACATTAACTGAATGTTTTAGAGGTCAAATTAACATAACAAAATTGATATAATGAGGATTAAATTGATAAAACATGTATATTTTAAGGACCAAAAGTATCATTAATTACAGTATAGCAATGGAAATAAATAACCTCAACCCAAGGCTCCTGGCCACCCAACCTGTGCGGCCAATGCCCCCACTGCCAGCGTTGACCCCTGCACTGCCAGCGTTGGAACATACCAAGAGGTATGAAATTACAATATTACTCGATAATCAAGAAATAATCCATCTCACCCCCGCCTTTCTTCTTCCTTTTTCCTATTGTTTTGTAGGAAGAGTCATGAAGATTAAATAAAGTTGATAAAAGATAATTTCCAACTGTATTGCATAATCAATCATCCATTGTTGGGCATCTGGGTATTGTAAGTGACTGATGGCATAACCTCTATGTCTTTCTAATGCCTTTGAAAAAAAATTACTACTTGGTTTGATGATATAGGTATAAGATAAACACTTGAATTATAACTGTCTCTAATAATTTAACTTGTTCCAACAGTTGTTAATGAACATGGTATTCAAACATAGAGTTTAAATCACACGGGACCTCCTCATTATTTCACACAATATAAACAAGTGGAACATCACCAGGAGGGGCCGCACGTGGGAATAAGTATTAAATAAAATCCTTCAGTTATACATTTCTCTAATATAGCCTAGGATTTTAGAATAGCAGATGGTCTAAAAACACAAGTGGAGAGCTCAGCTCAGAACCCCCCCCCCCCCCAACAACACACACACACACACACAGAGTATTGTAAAGGCATTGATTTCAAGTTATAAAGTATTTCACATATTGCATAGATCAACAATGACTGTGAACTGGTTTAATTCTTCTTCTGAACTCAATATGTCAAATGTCTTGGCTCCATAGACAACTTCTTAACCTATGTCAAACCTCTAGGGTCCCAACTCTTCCTACTAATAGTTGAAAAATTACTAGAGGGACACCCCCAAATGAAAAATGCGCTCTCATTGAAGTATAGAAACATTTACAACAATGGTGGACAAGAGATCCCACCATAGATACAATAGTGAAGTATTTAATAATGACAACTACGATACCAATATAGCACCTATAACTCCAACCGCGATTTAAACAAATGTTAAAATTTTTAATCCAAGGATTGGGACCAAACCAAATAGCCCTTAGTTACATCCCAAGTGGCAAAACTGCTTGTATTAGCATGCAAATCTACATTGTAATTCCAGTGTCAAAGTATAAGGTAATCTACGGTGATTTCATCTATAATAGTTGATTATGTCAAGCAACCAATTGCCACAACTGCATCACTTCTGAAAGTCTTCCATGCAGCCAATTTGATTAAAGCATCACCTTTGCCAATAAGTGGTGCAATACCACTTTTAGCATTTCATTGAAACGAATTCTCCTAATATCGCACTCCAAATAAACTCATTATAAAATTAAATTGTATAACGAAAATCCCCCGAACATAGTAAAAAGCATGAAAAATAATCAACAAATAAAACTTACTCAAATGATAAATAGGATATCGACAAGGGAGAAAGAGTGCATGCATTTCTTAGATTTCATTTGTCTCAGTATCTTAATGTGGATACTCTTCCTAATAAGAAATCAATTGGATTGGTCACAAATCCGATGCATTCAATGTCATTTATCAATTTATTGAATGTTAATGATTGTAAAATTTTAGTGTAAAGTTTTAGTGAATAGATCTGCAAGATTGTCATTAGATCGTATCTGGTTTACTTCAATTTTATGACTTTGCTGAAGTTCATGAGTGTAGAAGAACTTTGGCAACATATGTTTGGTTTTATCACTTTTCATAAACCCTCCTTTAATTTGTGTAATAAAAACATCATTATTTTCAAATAACATTGTTGGTGAATCTGTAATAAAAAAGAGTCTGCATGTATCTCGGATGTGATGGATTACAGACCTTAACTACACACATTCACATCTCACTTTATAGAGTGTAAGTATCTCCAAATGATTGAAAGATGTAGTAATCAAAGTCTGCTTGATAGATCATTATGTTATAGTTATGTCACTTCATGTGAATATACATAGTTTTGTAAACGAACCTTGTGGATATCTAATAGGTATCTAGAATTTTCATATCTAATTAAATGTGGACCACTGACTTATTGCTTTGAGTATAACAAACTTAAATCCATAGTTTCACGAAGGCAGTGTAAGACACGTTTTATGTCACTCCAATGTCGTCAAGTTGGTACATATATAACTAAATCTTGCGAATAAGTTGATTACAAATACTATATCATGCATTGTATATTGTCCTAAATACAACAAAACACCAATTGCACTTAGGTATAATACTTCAAGACCAAGAAGCATTTGTTTTTCTCTTTAGGACAAAAGGAATTTTTATTGACATCAAGGGATTGGACGACCATTGGAGTACTTAACAGATACATTTTATCCATTTTAAACTACTTCAGGATCTTTTTGGTGTATGTTCTTTGATGGATCAAAATTCCGTTTAATGTATGCTGGATCTGTTTTTCCGAGATCTTTCATTTGAAATTTCATTTTCAAATATTTAGCAACTTTTATTAACCCTTTCAAGAGTTCCAATTAGATTCATATCATCAACATATACTGCAATGATGAAAATTTCAGATTTTAATTTCTTAATAAATACAAATGGGTATGTGGGATTGCTAACATTCCTTTCCTTTATCAAGTAGTCACTGAGACGGTTATATTACATTCTTTCAAATTGTTTCAATCTACACAAGGATCATCTTAGCTTAATTGAGTACATGCTCCATGGTTTTGATGTGTTTACTTCAAGCAATTGCAATCCTTCAAGAACTTTCACATAAATATTAGTATCCAAATTTTCATACAAATAGATAGTAACAACATCCATAAGACCCATGTCAAGCCCTTCTAAGATTACTAGACTAATAAGATACCAAAATGTAATTGCATCCATTATAATTGAGTATGTTTCTTCATAATTGACTTGATAAAAAACATGTACACCCAAGTACAGACGGTTAAGTTGTAGTCATGGTCTCTACAGTCGGATCCACATGGAACTAATGTTAGTGTTTTGAAGTCAAAAGCAGTAGAGACAACAGTGCTTGGAACCCTTGACATTTGAAGTTGTGATAGTAATAGAGTTTCCAAACAAAATATAAGATTCTCTTAAATGGAAATAAAAGTCACCCTTAAACTTGAAGATCTAGACATGTACTTATTCATTCGATCGTTATATTTGTGCCTTATAGATTACTCAATTAACCCGTACGTCTAGAGCAAGTTAATTGGAGAATAAATATGGAATGTATGAATTAAGAACATGGTTGGTAGAGAATTGCAAAGATTATTTATGCCAAGACTTAACCCGTCTATAAATAAGCAGCCAGTTCTACAAATCATCCAGTAACTGTTGAGTTGTCCCATCATTAGCTAATTATTATGTAAATAAAGACTGAAAGATTATCATGAAGATTTAGCTTGAGTACTTGTAGTGAATCAATGAAATCACCTATGTCAAGACTTAACATGTCTATAAGTGATTCATGATTGTACAAAGCACTTAAGCTTTGTTAGATGCATTCAATCATTCAACATATAAAGGAAAGATAAAATATTAAGCATAAATAAAATATACAAATATAACTTCCGAATAATAATTAACATGTCCATCACCTCTTCCTAAAGAGTAAATAAGAAACTACTCACTCTTTATGGCTTTGAGAAAGCTAGAAAAGTGAGTGACTATCATCCCTTCAAGTAGAGGAACTTAGAATTACAAGTTAAAGATTATAAAAAAAATGTGCTTATCTCCAACAAATAATAAGTGAAACACTGTCCACTCTTCAAAGCCACAAGAGAGCTAGAAGAGTGAGAGAGATTCACTTATCTAAGTGAAGGAGAAAGCTTTATAATGGAAGCTAATGAAAGTAATATAAGAAGTAGAAGAAAACTAGATACATTGGAGGGATATTTCCACTTCCAAAAGATAAGCCCTTGCTTCAAGATAGTAGGATATTTATAGGAGAGGAAAGCACAAAAATCTGAATTTTGAAGTCTTGTCATTTTGGAAGAGGCATTCGAACCCTAGCTGGGGCGTTCGAACGCAGCCCATGGCATTTAATGTTGAGAAGACCCTTGTCTTGATGTCACTGACATTAGAGGGGGCGTTCAAATGCTAGGGCCAGTCGTTCGAACACTTCCAACAAACTCTGCTTCTTGTCTAATCTTGTCAAGATTTGCTCTTAACTTTTGATGGGCATTCGAACCCCTCCTCTGGCATTCGAATGCTGCCTCCTTCTAGAAGTTTTCCTTTAGCCATGAAAACTATTTTGCCCTACATTTCATGTCAGTGCTCCACTCTACCCATTTACTCAATTCCTTATTATTTATTTACAAATAAAATGCAAACCTTATGTAATTAATCATTACAAAGCATTTTAAAATGTAACGATTAAGGGTTAATCACTTCTCCCAACCTGTACATTACTAGTCCCTAGTAATCAAATAAAAATTAAATCAATATATAAACAAAAACCATTTTTCGCAGTTGATGTGATTGCATTTAACATATGCAATAAGCTATTAAACCCTCAAGTCATCCCTAGTGGAGAGTGTTGTCTTGTGAAGATTTTTAGTGAAAATACCTACAAACTTCAAAAATCATCATAATTGAGACAGTCCGCCATGTTAAAAATAATGAGATTATAATGATATCTATCCACACACTTGAATAAATCTTTATCAGCTCATTCATAAGTTTCCTTGATAAACAAGAATATTCACTTACCACATTATTATTTAAAACTTTGTAAATGCGATGACTATGCCACTTCGAAAATGTAATTAACAAGCTTCAATGCCAAACCTCTTGTAGGTGTACACTCCAAAGAATCACTTCAGTTATATTGACTTTACACTCAAGTGTCCATATGTGGCATGAATCATGTATTTTCAAAGCCAAGATTTTAGTCACATATGGAAAAAAAAAATCAAATAGTGGATATTTGAAACAAAATGATTTTGGCATAATCTCATGAAAAGATATTAGTCCAAAGTAACTTTGATTGTCATGTCCAATATTATAATATAGTTTCACACACGTGCACATTACCTGAGATAAATAGGACTTGTCAGTAGGTTGTAATGTGTCTTTGGGTGAAGGGTAAAGAAAAAAAGAGTGAAAAGGAATTCAAAAAAAGTTAACCCGAGAATGTTATTTCTTGAAACCGTTCCTCTTCTCTTTTCAAACACAACTTGATAGCAACATCCCTTTCATGACTTTCTCTTTTTTGTTTTTGTGCGTGCAGGATCTTGCACAATATAAAAAAACGAGAACAGATCTCTCCCTTGGTGAACTCGAGTGGGTCAGTTGGGTGATCAACCACGCTGCTTGGGACAGCCTGCGAGGTCCGGTGGTAACCTGGAAAGGTAACGGAAGGCCCTCGTGAATTGAAGGAATGATCCAGTAAGGCTGAGAAAAGATTCCTGGAACAAAGGAGAACAAGTTAGAAGGGCGCCGGAGTGTTTTCCGGCTTATCCCCTCCGACGATCAAGTCAGTTTTTGAAAGGGAGAGGAAGAAGAAAGCACTGAGTATCTTTCGTAGTCAAGAGTTTTTTTGTTGCATACCTTTTTGCCTTTTATGAGGAGTATTTATACCTCAAAAGCTCATGATTGCTGTCAGTGTTGTCAGTAGATGATCATTAGGTACAGGCAGTGTGCGCACTGATTCTGATGAGGAATGTCTTCCTTTCTTTAACTGCTCGGGGTGCCGAGCAATCAATGCTGTGTCATCGGGCTGCCGACTGTCTAATGATCTCCGCTCGGGGAGGATGCAATAAATGCCCAGCCTTAGAGACATTTATTGCCTTTCAATTCCGAGCCTTACCGCATTGAATGCGGTCTCATCAATGGAATGGTGTAATTAAATGTTTGCTTTCCCAAGTCGCGTGTCAGTAAGGGCATGCGGTCTTTCTGTCTCTGATGTGACACAATTTGCCACGCGTCCATCCCTTACTGGCTGTGGACCCTGCCTTCCTGTTCCTTCTGACACCAATTGTGTAAGACGAGACCATGATAGCTAACCTAGACTAGCCTAGGCTAGTGACCTGTACATCAATAACTTATACTGGAGCAGAGAAAAAGGCATCTTGGAAGGGTACATCTCGGTACCGAGGGAATGCACATCTCGGTACCGAGGATAGGTACATCTCGATCCGAGGGAAGCCGTACATGATGACCGAGGTACAATACAAGACCGAGGTACCATATTAGACCGAGGGATACGTGTCGGTTCGTAAAACGTACTCGACACGTATCAAGCACCTCGGGGCGAGGGATTTATAAGCCGATGGTACGTGATCTCAGTTAACAGGATTTTTAGTGACGCCCGAGGACACGTGTCTTCATCTTGGAGTATTTCAGAAAAGTCCCATCAACTGCCCCCCAGCCTTTGATCTTCTGACGCCGAGGACACGCGTCGTAAGGAGACGAAGGGTTTCCCAACAACCTCAACTGCTTCATCATTGCCTCTAGCCGCTTTCCCTTGCTTAGGGAGTCGTGCGCATTAAATGCGCCCTTTCGTGTTTCGCACCCAATGATGAGACCGGTACTATATAAATGGGCTTCCTCCCTCTTTTTCTCATTTCGTCATTCTGAACTTTTCTTCCAGAGAGCCCTTGCCTGAATCTTCGCCGGAGACCTCTTCTCTTCTGTCTCTTAACTGTCCAACCTTTTCACTGAAGCTTCAAAGCAAGCAGACCCATCCTTTGTTTCTGAACATTCTGGGAAGGAATCGATTCAAGTTTTCCAGAAAATACTTCTTACGCTCTGGTGAGTTCCAGTATCCTCCATTTCTTTGCCCTTCTGTCTCTTTTGGTTTTTCGATTACCGGAGGTGTTTTCTGGTTGCCATCCAGCGATCAACCCCCGGGAAGCCTTCTTGGGGATCTTTGTGGAAAAACCCCCTCTATTTTTATCACTTCTTGAACATGCCTCGTCGTCGTTCTGCCCCCGAGAATCCTCAGGCTAGTACCTCGAGGCCAGGGAAGTATAAAGTAAAAGGTAGTGAACAAATTAATAGATTTAGGGTTAGGTACGGCGTTCCACCGAATGTAGAGGTAGAGGATTATGATGCGGCTGTGCACCCTCGTACCCTCGGTACCGAGGATGCAATGCCATTTTTATTAAAGCCATTATAGAAGGCGGAATTAGGTTCCCTTTGCCCCCTCTGCTTCTCCAGTTCCTCTCTCATTTCCACCTCTTTCCCGGGCAGTGTTGCCTTAATGTCTTTAGGATAATTATGGGGGTGCTAGAGCTCAATAGGCGTCTTGGGGTAAACGTCGGGCTAGACGATATCCTTTTTTGTTATTCCCTTTTGAGAGTTACGCCTCAACAACACTTCTACCTCAAAGCCAGGGACCCATCTATGTACCTCGTAACTCACCTTCCTGACTCGGACAAGGGGTACAAGGATGACCTACTCATCTTCGGGGGATCTTGGCAGAGAGGTGTCGGTCCCGAGTATGACGGATTGTTATGTCCATTGGAATGGAGAACGACAAGTACGTCGGTTCCTTCGGGCCTTATTATTTTGTTTCTGAAATTTTCTACATGCTCATGACCCTCTCCCTTCTTTTTGCTTGTGCAGACATCTCCCCTCGGGAAACAGCACCTCCACCCCGATCGTCGGTGAATTTCGCAGACTTAATCACTGTTTGGAGTTTTACTGGCGACGACGGGCTCGGCCGGGCTGCCCACGTCCTCCTGAATTACACCCCTGGGTATAAAAAGTTTTCGCAGCTTCCCCAGCCTTTCGAGCCTTCTCGGTGGTCTGAACTCTTTGATCGGGCGACGGGGAAGAAGTCGAGGAGAACTTGGAAGAAGACCCTGATCGGGCCTCGGAGGCTGAAGAAAGCTGAAGACGGGGTTGGAGAGGACTTGGTTCCTTCGCACGCCGAGGTGGGGACTTCGGGGAGAGATTCCTGGCCGGACTTCCAAATCCTACAATCTCTCGACGTCGAGGACGCCCTTGAGGTAGCTATGTCCGGCGCGCCCCGTATTGATTTAGGGTTCCTCAGGCAGAGGCAAGCCCTCGCTGCTGGGAGGGGACGAGGATCGGCCGGTGGGACCCCATCTGCAGGGACCAGCGCCACCCCCTCCTCAAGAGTCGTCAGTCGGGGTCAGGTGCGTGACCGAGATCCTCAGATAGAGGAGGAGAGGAGGGTCAAACATAGACACGACGATCTTGGGAGGGGATCCAGGGCCTCCCCCGCTCAGCAGCAAAGTGGGAGGGGCCGTGGGTTACCTCCTGCTCCTCAGCAACAACAACAGCAGCAGCGACAACAGCAACAACAACAGCGGCGACAGCAGACTCCTCCTCTTCCGCAGACAGTGGAAGCTGCGGAGTGGAACCCTCGAGCCACTGATCACATGGACCGAGTGATCAGAGTCGACAGTTCCATTTTGCAGGACCCTCATGTCGCCAATGCAGTGAGTGAGACGCTGCATTTTGAGGCCGACATGGCGGCTCACAGGGGGCGATCAACAAACGTGTTGTTTCGCTCCATCATCCAAAATTCCTTGGTGGTAAGTTCATCTTTGCTTCAGTCTCTTTTAGCCCCAATTTTCCTTTAGTGACATGCTCTTTTATTTGCAGGCCACCCAACAGATTTCCATAATAGCGGCGCGGTACCATGGGACTAGGATGGACCTTCAGCGGGTTCGAGAGCAGAAGGAAGAAGCCGAGGGAGCCCTTGCCAGTGCTAGGGAGGATGTCGCGGCAAGGGATTCCACCCTCGCGGGGCAGGCTGCTCAAATCGAGCAACTCCTCAAGGAGGCCGAGTTGGCGAAGGTCGGCGCTGAAAAGCTAAGTGCTGCCCTTGCCGACGCTGAGAGGAGGATAACAGAACAGACGCAGCGGCTCTCTGCGGCAGAGGAGAGGGCTGTTGGTTCGGAGGAAAGCTGCCTGGCTCTGACCCAGGAGCTGGACAGGATCAGGGATGAGGCACTGAATAGGAAGTCCGAGGAGCAACTCCGAGAAGAGTTCGCCGATGACGTGCTCCCTGCTCTTGAGGAAAACAGTAAGGAGTTCTTCAAGAGGGGTTGGGACGAGGCGCTCCAGTCGGCTGGAATCCCGTCAGACTCTCCGCTTTTCCAGATGCACAAGTACGTGCCCTCGGCGGAGATGGAACGGGCCGAAGCAGAGATTGCTGCCGAGGGCGAGATTCCAACGCCGGTGCAAGTTTCGGTGGATCCGCCTGAGGCGGTAATAGTGGATCTGCCTGAGGCGGTAATAGTGGATTTGTCTGATGAGGCCCTGGCGGACCGGGACCCGGACCATAATATTCCTCAGGATCCTTCTGTCGCCGAAGTACCTCATGCTCCGCCTGCTCCCGAAGCTGCTCAACCTTTCTATGCCGATTCGGACCATAATATTCCTCTTTTTGAACAAAGTTCTGTTTAAAGGTTTAATATCGGATAGAATGTGATTCATGATTCTGAATTCTTCCTTGCGTATACTTTCGTAGGAATCCTTGAAATGTCCTAGGAGGCTTGCTCCTGTGTATGTTTCGGGGGCGAGAGTCTTTGTACTCTGTCCCCAGGGCCTTGCCCTTCCAGGAGGCTTGCTCCTGTGTTTGTTTCGGGGGCGAGAGTCTTTGAACTCTGTCCCCAGGGCCTTGCCCTTCCAGGAGGCTTTGTTTGTTTTGGGGGCGAGAGTCTTTGAACTCCGTCCCCAGGGCCTTGCCCTTCCGGAGGCTTGCTCCTGTGTTTGTTTCGGGGGCGAGAGTCTTTGAACTCCGTCCCCAGGGCCTTGCCCTTTCAGGAGGCTTGCTCCTGTGTTTGTTTCGGGGGCGAGAGTCTTTGTACTCTGTCCCCAGGGCCTTGCCCTTTCAGGAGGCTTGCTCCTGTGTTTGTTTCGGGGGCGAGAGTCTTTGTACTCTGTCCCCAGGGCCTTGCCCTTTATCTTTGTCGTTGGCAAGCACTGAGGTAGACAAATACTCAAAAATAGTATTTCTTTAGATTCATCACATTCCACGGTCGCGTTACAAGTTTTCCCTCCATATCTTCTAATCTGTATGACCCGGCGCCCCCGATAGATATCACTTTATAAGGCCCTTCCCAGTTAGGTCCCATTTTTCCTTCTGTTGGGTCTCGGGTATTGGCCGTTACCCTTCTGAGGACCAGATCGCCGATTCAGAATTCTCGCGCCTTGACCTTTTTGTTGTACAGTTGGAAAATCTTTTCCTGGTACTTGGTTATTCTTAAGGCGGCTGTCTCTCTTTTTTCTTCCACCAGATCCAGATCAAGCCCCAGTTGACGGTCATTTCCCCCCGTGTCGAAAGCTTGGGTCCTTATTGTCGGGAGTCCTACCTCAAGAGGTATGATGGCTTCCATCCCGTAAGCCAGGGAGTATGGGGTTTCTCCTGTCGAGGACCGAGGGGTGGTCCTGTACACCCATAAAATGTTTAATAACTCATCTGCCCACTTTCCCTTGGCCTTCTCCAACCTCTTCTTGATTCCACTGATAATTGTTTTGTTGGAGGCCTCTGCCTGCCCGTTGGCTTGAGGGTAGGCAGGGGTGGAGTAGAAATTACGGATTCCGAGTTGCTCACAGAAAGACTTGAAACGCCCGCCGGTGAACTGAGTCCCGTTATCTGATACCAGTGCCCGGGGAATCCCGAATCTGACGACTATGTTCTCCCAGACGAACTTCTTAGCATCTATGTCGCGGATGTGAGTCAACGGCTCCGCTTCAACCCACTTGGTGAAATAATCTGTGGCCACAATGAGGAACTTCCTGTTTCCAGGAGCCTTGGGCAGGGGCCCAACTAAGTCGAGTCCCCACTGGGCGAATGGCCAAGGGCTGGTCAGGGGGTGCAAGTCCCCCGCGGGTTGCCTGATTGCAGGGGAGAACCTCTGACATTGGTCGCATTTCTGGACGTATGTACGCGCATCCCTTTGCATCCGCGGCCACCAATATCCCTGAGACATGATGCGGTGTGCCATCGATCGCCCCCCAGAGTGCCCCCCGCATATTCCTTCGTGTACCTCATAGAGAAGGTCTTCCACCTGGTCTTCTTGGACGCATAACAAGTAAGGTCCTGAGAAAGACCTCCGATACAGCTTCTGGTCCGGAGAGACCCAAAATCTCGGGGCTTTGAGTTTTATCTTCCTTGCCTCTTTTGAACATTCCGGGAGGTCTCCTGTTGTTAGGAACCTGAGAAAGGGATCAATCCAGCTGGGCGGCTTGTGTTCGTCCTGGACGGCCATTACCTCGGGAGCGTGGTCTATGCAGGATGCGGGAAGATATTCTATGGTGATCCTGCGTGACTGGGAGGAATCCACTGCCGAGGCTAGACAAGCCAGGGCGTCGGCATGCGTGTTCTTGTCTCGGGACACTTGTTTGATCTCAATCCTTCCGAATCTTCGGATCACAGCTGTTGCCTGGAGATGGTAAGCCTTCATCCTAGGATCCCTTGTCTCAAACTCTCCGTTAACTTGGTTGACCACCAGCATGGAATCGCAATGCACGATCAAGTCCGTAACTCCAGTTGCCTCAGCTAACCGAAGTCCTGAGATGAGGGCTTCGTATTCAGCCTCATTATTTGATGCTTTGAATCCCAGCCGAACGGCCTGCTCTGCGACAATCCCATCTGGAGAGATCAGCAAGATACCGATCCCGGACCCCTTACTATTTGACGAACCGTCCACACACAAAAGCCATGGCGATCCTTCACAACTCATTGGAGAGGCTATGTTGAGAGGAGGCGGTGTTTCTAGAACGGGGTGCTCCCCGGTAAACTCAGCTATGAAGTCCGCCAATACCTGACCCTTTACTGCAGTTCGAGGTTTGAAATGAATGTCGTGTTCCCCCAACTCCACTGCCCACTTGGAAATCCTCCCGGAGAGCTCCGCTTTCCTCAAAATGGCCTTTAAGGGCTGATCGGTAAGGACGGTAATTGGGTGTGCCTGGAAATAATGCCTCAGCTTTCTTGCAGTGGTGACCAGGGATAGAGCCAATTTCTCTAGGGGCAGGTATCTTGTCTCCGCGTCCAGGAGCGCCTTGCTTATGTAATAAATCGGCTTCTGGCGGTGCTCGTGCTCACGAATAAGTACCCCGCTTACCGCAAATTCAGACACGGCCAAGTACAAGAAGAGCATTTCCCCCTGGATGGGGACGGATAAGGTCGGGAGAGTCCTTAGGTATTCCTTGATTCCAGCCAGGGCATCTTCGCACCCCTGGCTCCACATTTCCTTCCCCGCACTCTTGATTGCTCCGAAAAAGGGTTTGCATTTGTCTGAGGAGCGTGAGACGAAACGGTTAAGTGCTGCTAGCATCCCCGTGAGCTTCTGGACTTCTCGGACAGTTCGGGGGCTCCGGATGTCCAGGATCGCTTGAATCTGATCCGGGTTAGCTTCGATTCCTCGTTGGCTGACCAGATATCCGAGAAATTTACCCGATTCCACTCCGAAAACGCACTTTGCCGCGTTCAGCTTCAGCCCGTACTCCCTGAGGGTGGAGAAGGTATCGGCCAAATCTGCCAGATGATCACGACTTCGTTTGCTCTTTACCAGCATATCGTCAATGTAGACCTCCATGGTGTTGCCGATCTGCTTTTTGAACATCCGATTCATCAGTCTTTGGTACGTCGCCCCAGCGTTCTTTAGTCCAAACGGCATCACTTTGTAACAGTAAACTCCTTTCGGAGTGATAAACGCCGTTTTTTCCTGATCTGGGGGATGGAGAGGGATCTGGTGATATCCCGCTCGGGCATCCAGGAAGTCCATGCGTTCATATCCGGCAGTGGCATCCACTAGCTGGTCCACCTTTGGTAGGGGGTAGTCATCCTTGGGACATGCCTTGTTTAGATCTGTGAAGTCCACGCAGACACGCCATTTTCCCCCCTTCTTCTTTGCGCAAACCGTATTAGATAGCCATTCTGGGAACTGTATCTCCCGAATGGCGTTGGCCTTCAGGAGTTTGTCGATTTCTTCGTTGACCGCGCAGGCATGATGCGGGGCCATGCGTCGTGGCTTTTGTTTGACTGGCTTGTGCGTTGGGTCAACATGCAGCTTGTGCGTGATTATCTCGGGGTCTACCCCCGTCATCTCCATTGCGTTCCAAGCGAACACGTCCGCATTTCCCCTTAGGAACTCAATCATCTCCTCCTGTTCGGCTGTGGGCATTGCAGTTCCAACTAAGAAATATCTTTCTTCTTCTCCCTCCATCAAGGGTACCTTCCGGAGGTCCTCTACCGACCGCTCAGTTGGGTCTATCCGGGGGTCATCCATTCCTGGACGCCCGGACTGTGATTGCTATTTTTCCATGATCTCTTCCGGTGCTCGTCCCTTTTCTTGGGTGAACGCCCCGGCTCTAACGGCTGAATAGAAACAATTTTTTGCGGACGCTTGGTCCCCCCGGATCTCCATGATACCTTCTGGCGTGGCAAATTTTAGTTTCTGGTGGTAGGTGGAGTGCACCGCTCCCAACGCATGCAGCCATGTTCGCCCCATGATCACGTTGTAGGGAGAGTCCGTATCAATTACGACGAACTCGGTGTTGATGACGAAGGGACCGGTGACAACTGGCAATGTGATTTTGCCTATGGGTAGGGCGAACGAGCCGTTGAATCCGATGAGAGGTGTTCTGACCTTGGTGAGGTCCTTGAGGCCAAGACCCATCCGTTTTAAAGTCTCGGAGTACATCACTTCCGAGGAACTTCCAGAGTCTATCAACACCCTTTTGACGTCGAATTTTCCTATCTTCAGGGTCAAGACAAGGGCGTCGTTATGAGGAGTCACTACGCCTGTCAAGTCCGCGTCCGAGAACGTGATGCTTGGTTCACCAGTCCTGGCCCTTTTACTGGGTGGCCCTCCATCATCCTCGGCCACCTTCCTTGTAAAAGCTACCCTCTTGAGGTCGGACTCGAGTTCCTTGGACGTGGGGCGATCCAGGGGACATACATGGATGACATCTATGACGTTGTCCGGTTCCTCGGTCGGGGCAATGGTGTGTCTCTCTTCTGGCCTGGGCTCTATGTATTCTTTCAAGTATCCGTCTCGGACCAATTTTTTCAAGAACGATTTGTACACCCTGCAGCTTTCGGTGCGATGTCCGAAATCCCGGTGATAGGAACACCTAACCCTTTGATCACGGGTGGAGGGATCGCTCTGCATCTTGGGCGGCCATTTGAAGAACGGCTCGTGCTTGATCTTATGGAGCAACTTGAAGATGGGTTCTTTGAACAGTGTGAACTCCTTTGGACGAACCCCCTGGAGGGGGCAGCAACCCCTTTCGGGGAGTATCTTCCCGCTCCCTCTCTTTTCTTTTAGATTGCAGGGTTCGGCCTTTGCTGCTTCCTATCTCGTCTTCGATCCTTGAGTATTTGTTTATCCGAGCCATCAGCTCCCCCATATCCGAGGGAGTCTTCTTGGTCAGGGATCGGTACAGGTCCGTGTCCCTCGCCAGGCCGAGCCGGAAAGACGCCGCTGCCATGACTTCCGAGCAACCTTCTACCTCATTAACCTCTTCCCAGTATCGGATGGCATACTGGCGAAGGGTCTCAGATTCCCTACGTCGGAGGGTCAGCAATGATCCAACGTCTTTGGGGCGCTTACTCCCCGTAATGAATCGTGCCAGGAACTGCCTCGTCAATTCCTTCCACGACCCAATACTGTTTGGGGGAAGCGCCTCGAACCACTTCATCGCAGAGTCCCCCAAGCTCATTGGAAACACTCGGCAGAGAAACCGTTGGTCCGAATGATAGAGGGACATCATCTGCTTGTATTGCCTGAGATGGGCTTCGGGATCGGACCGCCCGTCATAAGTTTTGAACCTCGGCACGATGAACTTTCTTGAAACCTCCATCTCTCCGATCTCCCTGGTGAAGGGTGTTTGTATGACCTCGTCTTCGACCTCATCCTGGATAGCCTTACTCTTTCTCTTGGATTCCAGCCGGGCTCTGAGATCAATTTCCTCCCTGATGGGATGTCTTCTGAAGTCCTTGAGTTCATCAATGGGCCCCTCATTTCCTGGGCGCCGTGCGGATAGGGAAGAATCCTCCTCGGACTCATCCCCCTCCCTTCGTCTAGACAATCCTCGCCGGAGGTCGTCCAGGGCTAATGGTCTTGCCTTCCTTGAATAGTCGTTAGGAAGGTGCTCGTTGGCTCTCGGTCGTTTTGGAGCCCGGGAGCTCTCCGCCTTGTTGTTCAGATGATTCCTTAGATCCTTCGTTTCCGCCTCCCGGGCGGGGAGCCCACGAGAGAGGAATGAGTCCCTCGATCCTTCGCCGGAGGCGGCGAATTCGTTGAGCCGGCTTAGGACGTTTACATTGTCCTTTTCCAGCTGTCGTAATCTATCGCCAAACTTTTCTTCGATCACCTCCGCCAGCTGACGAGCCAGGGGGGCTGACCCTCCTGACCTGATTCCCATACTGGTTTGAGGGGTAACCCCTCTGGACTGAGTGGAGGCATTTTTATTCCCGTCAGTGTGATCCCTTCCTCCGTGGTGACAGGGAGCTTGTAGTTCGAGACTTCTTTGGTGGGGACCTTTCCCTTTTTGTCGAGTGTTCACCATGGTCACTGTTCTTTATAGAGAAAAAACTAGGAAAACTAGTCGTTTCCCACAGACGGCGCCAGATTGTGCGTGCAGGATCTTGCACAATATAAAAAACGAGAACAGATCTCTCCCTTGGTGAACTCGAGTGGGTCAGTTGAGTGATCAACCACGCTGCTTGGGACAGCCTGCGAGGTCCGGTGGTAACCTGGAAAGGTAACGGAAGGCCCTCGTGAATTGAAGGAATGATCCAGTAAGGCTGAGAAAAGATTCCTGGAACAAAGGAGAACAAGTTAGAAGGGCGCCGGAGTGTTTTTCGGCTTATCCCCTCCGACGATCAAGTCAGTTTTTGAAAGGGAGAGGAAGAAGAAAGCACTGAGTATCTTTCGTAGTCAAGAGTTTTTTTGTTGCATACCTTTTTGCCTTTTATGAGGAGTATTTATACCTCAAAAGCTCATGATTGCTGTCAGTGTTGTCAGTAGATGATCATTAGGTACAGGCAGTGTGCGCACTGATTCTGATGAGGAATGTCTTCCTTTCTTTAACTGCTCGGGGTGCCGAGCAATCAATGCTGTGTCATCGGGCTGCCGACTGTCTAATGATCTCCGCTCGGGGAGGATGCAATAAATGCCCAGCCTTAGAGACATTTATTGTCTTTCAATTCCGAGCCTTACCGCATTGAATGCGGTCTCATCAATGGAATAGTGTAATTAAATGTTTGCTTTCCCAAGTCGCGTGTCAGTAAGGGCATGCGGTCTTTCTGTCTCTGATGTGACACAATTTGTCACGCGTCCATCCCTTACTGGCTGTGGACCCTGCCTTCCTGTTCCTTCTGACACCAATTGTGTAAGACGAGACCATGATAGCTAACCTAGACTAGCCTAGGCTAGTGACCTGTACATCAATAACTTATACTGGAGCAGAGAAAAAGGCATCTTGGAAGGGTACATCTCGGTACCGAGGGAATGCACATCTCGGTACCGAGGATAGGTACATCTCGATCCGAGGGAAGCCGTACATGATGACCGAGGTACAATACAAGACCGAGGTACCATATTAGACCGAGGGATACGTGTCGGTTCGTAAAACGTACTCGACACGTATCAAGCACCTCGGGGCGAGGGATTTATAAGCCGATGGTACGTGATCTCAGTTAACAGGATTTTTAGTGATGCCCGAGGACACGCGTCTTCATCTTAGAGTATTTCAGAAATGTCCCAACAGTTTCCTTAGCTTATGGCTTTCAATTTTCAATTATGCACATTTTCTTCTTCCTTCTTCCTTTCATTTCTATTTGCATAGATTTTTTTTTCTTTTCTTTTCAATTTCTCATTTTCAATAGCCTTCATCCCTTGATAGAATATACCATAACAAATTCAGGTTAACCAAGGTAAGGGAATATATATATAAAGTGATTTCGACTAAGAAACGAATTTACATTTTAGGCTCAAAAGTGGTTTCTAGGGATAAAATTCTTAAGAAGAATGGTTTAAGACTTAAGAAAAAATTCAAAGATGGCCTATAATCATTTCATAGAGAATATGCAAGTAAATTAGAGCATCTCCAACCATGAGTCAAATTTTACTCAAATTTAAATTAGCATTTGAGTAAAAAACTTGATTTGATATAAAGAACTCCAATGGACAAACTCAAATTTAAAGAAGAGATCCAAAATTAAATAAAGACAAACCCAAATTTAAAAGGGAGTAAGGATGACCATTGGATCTTTAAAAGATGAAAAAATCTCACCATTAAATATGTGAGTAAAGATTTGAGTATCCCTTAATTTGAGTAAAAAAAATGAGTTTTTCTTGATTTGATATAAGTTTGAGTCAAGAGTTAGAGCAAATTTTTTAGACTTTTTTACTCAAATTTAAATTTGAATTAAATTTGAGTAAGGGTTGGAGATGTCCTTACCCTTATTGGTTATTCAAATGACATAACAATCAATTACTTTACTTGTCCTAATCAAAACAATAAAAATTATTCAATTATCTTTAGCAAAAAGAGCTTACTTGAGTAAAGGTATGCTAACGCTCTAAAGAAGAATGACATAAAAGCTCAACAGGATAACTTTATTCATTTCCGCTTTGTGTTTAAAGCTTTCAAAGAAGAAAATTATTCACATGACAAAGAGGCATGGTCATATGCAAAAATTTTGAGTTTCAAACAATAAGATGAAATCGAGGTACAATAACCACCATAATAATCTCATATTTAACCCAGATTTCAAGATCATCCCAACTATGCATGGAATTTATTAAGCCTAAAATATAACCAAAACAAACATCCTCCTAAATATTAGATCCTATTCAAATTCTAACATAAATTCAATAAACCACAAAAACATAAAGCAGAAAACATAACTTACTAATTTTAAACAAACTTCAAAGAAAAACATAAATAAAACATCCATATGTTAGTCTAATAAAGTTCAACTAGCTACACTACGCAAATACTAAAAAAAATTAACTAATACCAACAGTAAATGTAAGATAAACATTTGGGTTGCCAAAAGAACTAACATAGTCACAAAAGTGCTAGCATGACGCAAAATTTTTCCACAAAGGAACAGTCACTATGCCGAAGAAGATGATTCAGCACCACGTCCTCGCCTCAAAAGACAAAGGATCTCCAGTTGATTGTCCTCGAGGCGACCCATTAGTGCCCCGAATTCATTCATCTGTGCTTGGACACCCAGTAATATCTCCCTATCAGTTCCTGGCCTGGCTGATGTTTGTTCCTCTTCAAGTTGTTCTTCATTATGTGTATCATCCTCAACTTGCCTAATCACATCCTCGTCACCAAACACATTACTTGGTATATTTATTTCCTGTTCAGCTCTTCATTCTTCTTGGCTTGCCACATGCCCAGCACTCCTATGGAGTGTAGCCTTATCCAATTGGGCTAATGCCTCCACCACCTTCCAACTTGGGTCTATCACAACACCCTTCTGTTTACATAACTCAGTGACAAGAATCCCAAAAGGCAGAGTGGGCCTCTTGTTCTTTACAACCAACATCATTTGATCAACAATAAGATTAGGCAAATCAATCATATGCCCCACACCAAAAGCATGTAAAAGTATAGCTCGCTCCTTATATATTTGATTTTTTTTTGGCTTGAGGCATTAGATTAGCAACAACAATCAAATTTAGAATTTTGTACTTCTCGGTAAGGTCACCATGCTTAATGCATTAATCCTTTGCTCCCCTTACAAATTCAAGATTTGAAGTTAAAACCCTTCCTATCACATTTTAGTTAATTGGAGGATTAGGAGGGTACATTGCATCATTTATCCTAGTCATGGGCAGTTGGTACATGTGAATACAAATATTCAAAAGAAGATATTAATGAAGGCATCCAATCTAGAGACAAACGTGACATTGAAGCCCACACACTTTGCAAGATAGTGAAGATGATAGTATATATTATATAGATATGTATAGATTTGTAGAATTGATGTTCATTAATGATTGTGGAACTTTAGTCAAATATATACAACAATAAAGTGTATATATTGGGACCCTTCTCATAGTGCAAGGTGTGGAAAAATAATAGACTTTCAAATCTCTTGTTTTACTTTCTTTACAGAAATGTCAATTCTTCTTTATGGTGTCGGAGCTTTCAGTCAAGTGACAAAATTTCTCATTCTCTTTTATTAAACTTTCTTTCAACTTTATGGCATTTTCTTCTTCTTCAATTGAGGTTGTGGTACCCAGTATTTCAAATGTCTCTCACCTACTTTCAATCAACTTAGATCGAAATAATTACGTCATATGGTTAACACAAGATCAAACTATTCTGATTTGGATCAATGCTACACTTAGCCCTACTATATTATCAACAGTGGCACGATTGTCTATTTCTCGTGCTGTTTAACTTTCTCTTAAAAAAACGAGATGCATCTTAATCTTAAACTCAAATTCTTCATTTGAGAATTGCAAAATAGTAGCTGGGGAGATATGTTTATCTTTGATTTTATTGAAAAAATCACGCATATTGCCGATAATTTGGTTTTTATGGGAAAACCAATTGGTGATGATGATTACAAGCACGAGATACTCCAATATCTCTTGATGATCTCATTGCCCTCCTTTTAAGTACTGTAATGAGACTTAAGGCACATGATGTCTTACCAACTGAGTCAATACACTGCTTTATATTCACAAAAAATCAAGTTTATCCTTTCATGGACGTGGATATAGTCGAAATTGCGCAGTCGTGATAGAGGCCGTGGCCATGAAAATTCCATAAATCAGTGGTCTCATGCTCCACATCCATCGAACAAGACTCCACAAACTATGTTTAATGATGAATCAAGGTTTTGGAAATGGTTCAAGTTTGCACATATCACATGTTGGATCTTCGCAACTTCTTCATAACCCCTCCAACTTTTCTCTTGCAAATGTTTTGCATTGTCCCTCTATTTAAGCCAATCTACTATCTGTTAATCAATTTTTCAAAGATAACTAGTGTTATTTTGTGTTTGACTCTGATGGTTTGTGTGTGTGAATTACAAATGCATGGGAAAGACGTTTTTCCAAGGCAAGGGTGGTCATGGCCTTTATCCAATCAATTTGATTCAATTTCAGAATAACTCACACATCTTCCTATTGCATTGATTGGTGTTCATGCTTCTCACCACATTGCCATCATCGTCTGATATTCCTGTTTTGAAGTCTATTGTATCTCAAAATAATTTACCTTTTGTTGGTAAAATAACAAAAGATTTTTTTTGTGACAAGTGCCTATTGGGTAAGACTTAGTGACTGCTGTTAGCTCTTGGAAAAGTATTTATGACAGCTACATATGAATACAAATATTCAAAAGATGATATTAATGAAGGCATCCAATCTGGAGACAAACGCGACATTGAGGCCCACATACTTTGCAAGCAAGTCAAGATAGTATATTTTATATAGATTTGTAGAATTGATGCTCATTAATAATTGTGGAACTTTAGTCAAATATATACAACAGTAAAGTGTATATATTGGGACCCTTCTCATAGTGCAAGGTGTTTTGTTTTAACAAAAATATTAATTCTCTTTTAGCTTGAGTATACCAAACTCGAAAAGCTTAGCCTAATTCTCACCCTGGAGATGAGGTGTTTGCTGTTGGTGGTGACTTGGGTCGTCAATATGCCAAAACTTAGAGAGAGAATTTTTTACAGAGCCAGACCAAGTTATAGATTTGGGCATTGAAGCCAATCCATGGGATTTGTTTCTTTATATATTGAAGTTTTACCTCAAAAATTGCAATTTAGAATACAAAAGTTTATAACTCATTGCTTATTCCTTAGGAAACTTATGAAATTCTACAACTTAGAAACTATACTCATCAATTATCAAGAGAATGTTTAACAACTCAGTCACCTTGACAATTAGACTATTGAACAAGGAGCACTTTGGGCTGTTGTTGAGCTATCCATGGCCCAGTTGGCCGCCGGGTAATCAGGTTGAGCTCATAGGATCTTAGAAAGACTCTATTGGGAAATTATTGTATTAGACTTTAAAATGTTAGTTATAATTAAATGACCATGAGATACTAAGTTTAAAGGCATATGGCATGATCCTATTTGAAAAATATTTCATTAAAAAAAAAATTTAAGTCTGACCTCATTCAATTTAGGGTTTATTCCAACTTTTTTTCCTTAGGTTTTAGCCTTATATCACTTAAACAAATATAACTCAAGTATAAGCATTGAACCCTCACGTGGTTTGGCAATATATATATATATTTTTTTGAGTTTTGCAATAAATTGCCATCATCATGATTTCCATTCAAAACGATAGAAATTGTTACACACACTTAATTCAAAATTGACATGTGAAAATTTCGAGTCATAGTCAAGTTGTAATATAAATCTACAAATATGCCCTTGTTTGTGTTTTATGAATAACACGAGATTTTGATTGTTAATTAGTATTAAATTTCAATGGATTGTTCAAGTGGTAACAGAGACAAAATATAAATTTAAATGTTTTGAGTTCGAATTCGAATTTTGACAATTCTTTGAGATTGGATTATGAGAGATTTAGCTCTCATGAATATTTTAGTCCTGCGTGAATAACTTGTCTTTGACTAGACTGAGGAAATGATTAGTCAAAGTGCGTTTAAACTAGACCAAACACCTTTGACTATTAAACAAATTTTTCTTTTAATTAATATTTGAATAATGGTGTCCAAGTCACTTACTTACCAGATGACTTAACAAACTTGTTAAGAAGAAGAGTTACTTGATGAATGTCCTATCTAGCTGACGTTTTTATAGTTGACCTTGACCTTTGTGTTGGCATATGAATAACTATGAGCTGAGCAGTTTTTTTTCTTCTTTTTTAGGGTATTATCACACTTGATATAGGTGCAATTTTTAAAGGTGGTGCGCCTCTGTTTATTTATGCTTCGTTTGGTAGGAAGGGTGGAATGTAAAAAGAATGAAAAATAGGAGATACATTTTCTATCTTCTAAGGATAGAAAATAAGAATGATACAATTGCTTTCTTTTGTGTTTAATTGGATGGATGAAAAATAAAAATTACTAATTTTTTTTTTAATTTTTTTTTGTGATGGTTAAAATTAAAGTTGACAATCGAGTCGTGTCGTGTCAGATTCGTGTTGAGTCATAAAATTATGAGTCTTTTATATTCTTGTTCGCGTGTCAGGTCATTTTCAATTTCATGCCATAAAATTTGTGTCAAGTTAGAGTCGTGTCATCGTGTTCAGTCTAAAATATTTACCCTTAATTAAGATGAAAAAAAATATTTTTTTTAATTTAAAATTTTTATATATTTTTTTTAAAAAAATAATATATATATATATATATATATATATATATATATATATATATATATATATATATATATATATATATTTTATCATTATATTTTTATATGAAATTAATGTATACATAATATATATAGACAAATAAGATACATCTCAACACAAATAATTAATTTTTTATTCACTTTCCTTCCGATTTTGGAAGGATTGATTTTGGTGAGTTAGAAGGAAAGTTAATTCATCCACTTTTCTATCCTTCTTACTTTCCTTCCTTACCAAATATGATGTTTTATCCATCCCTCCAATTTTTCATCCTTTCAACTTTTCATTCTTGCATTTTTCCATCGTACTAAACGGAGCATTATAGAATTGATGTAAACCATTTGATTCTAGGATTAATCTTAATTTGCACCTTAAAAGATTATTTAATTTTAATTTATATTCTTAAAGTTTAAAAATATTAATTTATATCCTAAAAAACATAAATTCGTATCAATGTGCACCTGAAATTAACTGTCATATATTTTTCCATTTAAAAAGTTTGGACTAATTATAAATTACACCCTTAAATTTTAAATATTTCATATTTATGATCTAAAAAGAATTACTTCCATTAATACTCGTTAAATAGCTATCAATTCTATCGTGTCATAATATTTTCATGTCATGTTCGAGTCAATAAAAAATATTTTTAAAAATTAAAAAATTTAAATAACCTATTTTTTGTTTACAACACTTTTTAAATAATTATTTTTTGTCTACAGTTAGACACAAATCTTTTGACTGTTAGATCAAATTATAGTTAAATAAAAATAACACAACTATAAATCAAAAATAGCTATTTAATTATTATTGTAGAAAAAAAATAAGTATTTTTATAATTTTTAAAAATATTAAATAGTATTATATAATTTGTCTAAAATGTAAAACATACAACACAACGCAATTGACTCGACACGAAAATATTTTTTGTTAAAAATATTTTTTTATCGACTCGAACACAACACAAAAATGATACGACATGACACAAAATAACACGATACGACACAATTGAGAGGTATTTTACGAGTTTTAATAGATGAAATTTTTTTTTGATCATAAATGTTTAAACTTTGGAGTTGCAATTTATAATTATCCCAAACTTTTTTAACAAAAAAATGGATGGCAGTTAACCACCACCGGTATATATTTATACAAATTTATATCTTTCAAGATGTAAATTAATATTTTAAAAATTTAAGATATAAATTAAAATTCGACAGTGGATGAATACTTACTGCATAGCACAATGGTATCAAAGTGATACCATACTAAAATTAATTGTCAATTATAGATCTTGTCTATATTTGTTTGTAGTTATTGATTGTAAAAATAATAAAATTAAACCAAATTACAAAATATAAAAAATTTTGCATGTGTCTTACTTTGATTGGTGGAAAATAGGTACAACACAAAAAAAAAAAAAAAATGGCCTTTTGGTGCCATTATTGGATCCTTACTGAAGATAGACATCGAGTAAAACTAAGATTGGGTTGGGACCTCGGTATATGCATTTTAAGGATGCACTTGGTATTTTTTAGGGGAACGAGAAACTTCTTTATGGTAGGGGCACATTGGTCTCACATGGCAATCACACCCTAATAATAGACATTAGTTAAATTCAAAATTACCAATAAAGATCAAACTTAAGATGATCGAGTTTGTGGTTCACCTAAATTTCAAACCACTAAGAGGTTGTTTGATAAAAGGGTACGAGGAGATTTTGAAAGATGGATTTGAGAAAAATAATTCAAAAATTTCTCAAATTCCATATTTGTATGAAATTCAATCCTGGGTTTTCAAACCCGCTTGTAACTGGTCCGAAAATTAAACTCATGATCATGAGTTTCGTCAAATTTAGGGGAGAGGTAGGTTTGAGAAGATGGGTAAGAGGTTAAGAATCTAAAAGATAATCATACCCCTTAACATGGATATGAATTTGATTGATTAAGGAAAAAATAGTCATTTACAGGAGAAATAATTATTACTAATTATAATATATTCGTGAGTACTATATATGTATGTGTTACATATCAAATATTGATATGAACAGAATTGAATGTTGCATCTCATCTTTACAAAGAAGAATTTAAATTTAAAAGAATTTAGCGAAATCAATGTAAACACTGCCTTAAAATTCATCCAAACAAATACACGAGTTAGTGCACTTTTGGTGCTAAAATGTGAAAATTGTGGACCGACCAAAAATCTCAAATGCTGCAAATGGATTTTGGCTTTGAAAAGTCCATCCACAATTTACCCCGCCAAACGCACCCTTATAATTGTGTGCTTAGTGTGACCACATTGCCAAAGTTCCAATGGTTCGTGCTTTTATATGTCAGAACTAACACTATAAGAAAATATTGATGAGTAATGATATGTATTTTAAATTTGTAATTTAAATTTGTATTCTAAATTAAAGAGAATTATTGGATCAATGGGTCTCATTTAAAAAGATTGATGGTGTTAAAAAATATAGGGTTATTGGTTATTTTGTTTATTAAGGGTAAAATAGTTATTTACTTTCTCTTTGTTTAGCTTATATAAAGTCTCTTTGTATTTAGGTTAAATAACTTCTTTATATTCAATTGAATTATGCAGTATCAATAAAACTCTAGCCTTCTCTTTTATTACCTCTTGTATTTCTCTTTTATTAGATTGTTTAACATGGTATCAAAGCAAAGTTTCATGGGACAAAACTTAATCTTAAACACAGTTTACACGGATCCAACTGATTTTCGTTTCGTTTTTACAATCTAATTTTCTTTGTTTTTTGATTATGGCTACCAACATAGACGATTCACTTCAGTCTGTGAGTGTGAGGTTGGATGGAAAGAATAATTCGTATTGGAGTTATGTGATGAGAAATTTTCTTAAGGATAAAAAGATGTGGGGATATGTTAGTGGAACTTCTGTGAAACCTAAGCGTACTGATGCGGGTTATGCTGCTTTGATAGATGCCTGAGAAACAGACAATGCAAAAATTATTACTTTGATTAACAATTCTGTTGAGCATTCTATAGGTACACAGTTGACAAAGTATGAGACAGCAAAGGAGATTTGGGATCATCTGCAAAGGTTATTCACTCAATCAAATTTTGCAAAGTAGTATCAATTGGAGAATGACATAAGAGCTCTTCAGCAGAAGAATATGAGTATTCAGAAGTTTTATTCTACTATGACAGATCTTTGGGATCAATTGGCTCTTACAGAATCGGTCGAATTAAAGGCATGTGGTGCCTATATTGCTCGTAGAGAGCAGCAACAGTTGATACAGTTTTTAACGGCACTTCGTAGTGATTTTGGAGGACTTCGAGGTTCAATTTTACATCGTTCTCCACTTCTTTCTGTTGACTTAGTTGTCAGTGAGTTATTGGCCGAAGAAATACGCCTTAAGTCTTATTCTGAAAAGTGAATTTTTTCTACTTCTAATCCTTCTGTGCTAGCAGTACCTTCTAAATCATTCTCTAATAATCAGAATAAGCCTTACACAAGGACTGTCTTCGACGAGTGCAGTTTCTATAAGCAGAAAAGTCATTGGAAGGCTTAATGTCCTAAGTAAAGACAGCAGAATCAATCGCAACAGCAATCTCAAGCTTGGAAGCCTAGCAACCAATCACAATCTAATGCGCATAGACCACCTCAGGGTTACAAACCACCACAATCTAATACTGCAGCAGTGGCTTCATCAAGTCCTTTCACCGATTATAGTACTTTGGCTGAGTAATTTCAGAAATTTCTCTCCTTACAGCCAGAAATTATGTCTGCTTCTTCTTTCGTAGGTCAGTTACCTCATAGTTCTTCAGGTATGTCACATTCTGTATGGGTCTTGGATTCTGGTGCTTCACATCATATGTCTCTAGATTCTTCATCTTTTGCTTCTGTATCTCCTTCATCTTCTATTCTTGTTATGACTGCTGATGGCACTTCTATGTCTTTAGCAGGTGTTGGTTCTATTGTCACACCTCACGTGTCTCTCCCTAATGTTTATCATATTTCAAAACTCACATTAAATCTTACTTCTATTTGTCAGTTATGTGATTCTGGTAATTTAGTCACCTTTTCCTCTTCTTCTTGTTATGTGCAGCATCTGCAGTCTCAGAAGCTGATTAAGACAGGTCGTATGAAGGGGGGACAATATATTTTGGATGAGTTAAAAGTGTCAATTGTTGTTGCTGCTACTAGTGTTGATTTATCTTCTTTTTATTTGAGTCCTTCTTCTAGTTTTTATTTATGGCATTCTCGTCTAGGTCTTGTTTCGTCTTCTCGTTTGAGATTTTTGGCATCCACAGGGGCTTTAGGAAATTTGCAAACTTGTGATATTTCTGATTGTAGTAGATGTAAACTGGAAAAATTTTCAGTTTTACCTTTTAATCGAAGTATTTCTATTTCTTCTTATCCATTTGATTTGATTCATTCTGATGTATGGGGACCTTCTCCTGTTGCCACAAAAGGAGGGTCTCGATATTATGTTTCTTTTATTGATGATCATACGCGTTATTGTTGGATTTATTTAATGAAATATCGTTCTGAATTCTTTGAGATATATACAGTCTTTCGAGCTCTTGTCAAAACTCAAAATTCTGATGTTATCAAATGTTTTAGGTGTGATTTGGGTGGGGAATACACTTCTAATAAATTTGATGAGTTGTTTGCCTTAGGTGAAACTATTCACCAAACTTCGTGTACAGATACTCTTGAGCAAAATGGTGTTGCTGAAAGAAAACATAGGCACATTGTTGAAACTGCTAGGTCTCTCTTATTGTCTGTTTCTGTTCTTAGTGAGTTTTGGGGTGAAGCTGTTCTTATTGATGTAGGTTTGATTAATACAATTTTATCTTCTCATATTTCAGGTGTTTCTCCTTTCGAAAAGTTTGTATGGGTATGCCCCTGATTATTTTTCCTTTAGAGTTTTTGGTTGTACTTGTTTCGTTCTTCGTCCTCATGTTGAACGCAGCAAGTTGTCCTCTCGATCTGCTATTTGTATCTTTCTTGGTTATGGTGAAGGTAAAAAAGGGTGTCGTTGTTTTGATCCAATAACTCAGAAACTTTATGTGTCTCGTCATGTTGTTTTTCTAGAGCATATACCTTTCTTTTCTATTTCATCCACTACTCATAGCTTGACTAGATCTGATCTTATTCGTATAGATCCTTTTTCTGAGGATTCTGATAGTTTGTCATCTCAGGTTTCTAGTACTTCAAATACCCTTTCTCATGTTCTTACCCCGTTACCTTTACATTATAGTCGACCAATTCGTATTGATTCTTCTGGGTTATTGATACTTTACTCTCTGGCACCCCTTAAGCTACCTCTTCTCCTATGGTCTCTCAAGCTCCATTTGAGATTATGGATCTACCTCTACGTCAATTCATACGCATTCGTAAGTCCACAAAGTTATCAAATTTTGTTTATTCTTGTTATTCTTTATCTTTTACTTCCTTTTTAGCTTCTATTCATTGTCTCTCTGAGCCCTCTTCCTATAAAGAGGCAATTCTTGTTGGCAGCAAGCTATCGATGAGGAACTTTCTACTTTGTAAAAGACAGATACTTGAGATTTGATTCCTCTACCTCCTGGTAAGAGTGTTGGTAGTTGTCGTTGGGTGTATAAGATCAAGACTAATTCTGATGGATCTATTGAGCGATACAAAACTAGGTTGATTGCAAAAAGGTACTCTCAACAGTATAGTATAGATTATGAGGAGACATTTGCTCCTGTTGCAAAAATGACTACTATTCGTACTCTTATTACAATTGCTTCGGTTCGTCAGTGGCATATCTCTCAACTTGATGTTAAAAATGTCTTCTTGAATGGAGATCTTCAAGAAAATGTTTATATGGCGCCCCCTCCTGGTATTTCACATGATTTTGGGTATGTTTGCAAGCTTAAGAAAACGTTATATGGTCTCAAACAAGCATCTCATGCTTGGTTTGAGAAATTTTCTATTGTGATCTCTTCCCTTGGATTTGCTTCTAGTAGTCATGATTTTACTCTTTTTGTTAAGTGCACTGATGCAGGTCTTATCATTCTGTCTTTATATGTTGATGACATGATTATTACTGGTGATGATATTAACAATATTTCAGTTTTGAAGACAGAGTTAGCTAGACAGTTTGACATGAAGGATTTGGGTTCTCTACGATATTTCTTAGGTATTGAGATAGTCTGCTCACCTAGAGGTTATCTTCTTTCTCAGTCGAAATATGTTGCAGATATTCTTGAGCGAGCTAGACTTACTGATAATAAGAGTGTAGATACTCCCAAACGCAAAGTATTATTCTTCTGATGATTTACCTTTGTCAGATCCTACTTTATATCGTACTATTGTTGGGAGTTTGATATATCTCATTATTACTCGTCCAGATATTGCATATGTTGTTCATATTGTTAGTCAGTTTGTTACTTCTCCTACTACAGTTCATTGGGCAACTGTTCTTCGTATTTTGCAGTATCTTCGGGATACAGTCTTTTACTTTCATCCACCTCTTTCTTGGAGCTATGTGCATACTCTGATGCTGATCATGACAATGATCCCACAGATTGCAAGTCTGTTACTGGTTTCTGTATCTTTTTGGGTGATTCTTTTATTTCTTGGAAGAGCAAGAAACAATCTATTATTTCTCAATCTTCAACCGAAGTAGAATATCGTGGTATAGCATCTACTACCAAAGAGATTGTTTGGTTACGTTGGTTACTTGCAGATATGAGAGTTTCTCTTTCTCATCCCACTCCTATGTATTGTGACAACCAGAGTTCTATTCAAATTGCTCACAACTCGATTTTTCATAAATGAACTAAGCACATTGAGATCGATTGTCACCTTACTCGTTATCATCTTAAGCATGACACCATTACTTTGCCCTTTGTTTCTTCTTCTTTGCAAATTGCAGATTTCTTTATCAAGTCACATTCTATTTCCCATTTTCGTTTTCTAGTAGGCAAACTCTCGATGCTTGTAGATGACGCATCGTGAGTTTGAGGGGAGATGTTAAGAAATATAGGGTTATTGGTTATTTTATTTATTAAGGGTAGAATAATCTTTTACTCTCTCTTTGTTTAGTCTATATATAGTCTCTTTGTATTTAGGTTAAATAACTTCTTTCTATTCAATTGAATTATGCAGTATCAATAAAACCCTAGCCTCCTCTTTTCTTATCTCTTGTATTTCTCTTTTATTAGATTGTTTAACAGATGGGGCCTACTGATCCAATGGTCCTCCTTGATTTGTGGTGCAAATTTGGATTAAAAATTTGAGATACATAACATTACTCAATTGAAAAAATATGAAACAAACATTAATCAATAGAATAGTTGTTTTGTTAAGGGTATTATAATCAAATAAATTTTTTTCAGTTTTGTCCACATATTATTTGTATAGATAGGTTAGTTCATGTCTTGGAACCGAAGAATATCAAGAAGAAAAGCTAAAACACTTAACATATGATGGTGCTCAAAATTATTATATCCAAGTGCAGAACAGGGACTGTGTGAGGCCCAGTGGGGTGGGGGGGGGGAGGGCTTTGTGAATGTCGTGTCAATAGAGAAATAATTGTTGATGTTGGATCAAATTACAAAATGTAAGTGGTTTACCTTAACCAAATGATTAGGCTACATCTACTATAATGAAGACTCTTGTTCCTTAATATTTGTATTGCTTGAAGTAGAAGATAATATTTACAATAGGTTTTTTGGCTTAGAACATTTCTACACTATGCATTCTAGGTAAAAATTTGGGACCCCTCATACAGTGCTTTCGTCTTTTATTTATACGTGTGACCTTCTAAGGTTTTCTGTGATTCCTCCTTTTTCTTAGCTGATTTTGTGGTCCCCTCTCCCTTTGTCCTGTAGCGGTGTTTGCCACCCTAACACACATTATGCCCATGATCCTCAAAATGGTATGTGTACAAATATTCCTTTTATCAAAGGATTTTTTGTTAGGGGCTCCACAAGTTGTCCCCTGGACACGTGGCACAAAGAGAGTGGCTTGAGATCTATCACATACCGAGCTTCTAGTTCCCAAGCTAGTCTACTTCGTCGAACTTGATATGACCGAACAGACATATATTGATTTGGACGTCATTAGACTCATTTCCTTGGATTGAGGCCCACTCTTACGATGGGGTGGATATGTTGTGAATGGACTATTTAGGCTATCAAGTATCTAGGAGGTCCATTGAATCTTTTGAACTTTAAATGGACAGACAGCTCAAGCCGAAATCCATCATTATCAACATAAATACTAAGTTGCAAAGGAGAATCTCTCAGCAAAACACAGAGAAAATATTAGTTGATCTCCCTCGTAATTTGTTTACATCACGCCTATTTATACCGAATAATGTAAGAGGATTCCTTTACAGTGTGATGCATTACATTTGATTACAATCTGTTAATATTAACAAAATTAGTTGGATAACTAAATCCGATTTGATTATGATTAGATCTAAATTATTTATATATTTTTATATAAATAATAAAAAATTAAGTGATTATTTCCAAAATTAGTTGAAATTTAGGCATAATTTATTAAAATATAGTTAATTAAGCTATTCGGATTAGATCGAATTCCAGATTATTAACAAATTCATATATGGACCATGAAAATAAAATTCGTCAAATTATGGGACCGGCCTTTTAAACGCGGATTCGGATTTGATTAAGGAAAATTCAATCTAAATCCGCTCCGTTGACTGGCCTACTTGGAACCCAATGTATATAATTATATTTAAGAACATGCCAAGAATCTATTCCATGTTCTGCTTATTTGTCCTTATTACACATGATTTTATTAGAGCATCTCATCCTTTACTTTTTTTTTTGAAACTCAAATTTAAATTAAGGTAAAAAAAATTTAAAAATCTTCTCTAATGTTATAACCAAACCAATATCAAATCAAAAGAGATTTAAATTTTTAACAAAATCAAGGGAGACTCAAATTTTTATCCAAATTACCAATTATTAGATTTTATTCTCCTTTAAAGATCTAATGATCATATTTTATTTTCTTTTAAATTTAGATTTGTCTTCATTTAAATTTAAATTTGTCTTCCTTTAAATTTGAGTTTTTCCAATACAAAATCAAACATTTTACTATTTTTTTACTCAAATTATGATAAAATGTTTGAGTTTCTATTGGACATAGTCTTATATATTTATTCCCGGTGTTTGAATATGATATATTTGCTTGGAATTTTCAATAGTTATTTATATAATTTTTTTCAGTCTATAACCTCAGACCAATCAATCAAATATTGATTAATACGTAATCGATGAGGGACGATGAGGTTCAAACTTTTAATTTCAAAGTCCAATAGCGGAACGGTAGCCATTAAGACAACTTTTTAGCTTAGCTGTTTATGTATTTGACTTTAAATTGTAGGTACTTTGTTTGGGACTAAGATATTTCAACTCTAAGCCGTCCACTGAATCCCATTTTACTTTCTCTGGTAAAACTCATTTAACAATTATTACTATTTATAATGATTTGGATATTCAAGTACAAAATGATATATTAGTATTTATAATTTTTTATAAAGATATAATAGTAAATAATTTTTTTTTCATGTTAATGTATTTTTTTAGTAGTATAGATATAAATAATATTGAAAAAAAAATTCTTATTTTATTTATTCTATTAAGGAAAAATTACAGGTTTGATCCCCTAGGTTTGGACCATTAATTACATAATCCTCTTATAACCATTTATCTTCTTAAATTAATTATTTACATAACTCTTTGATGTAGATGACTAATAAATGGATAACCCATTTTTCAAAACACAATGTACTCTAACCTCCCAAGTGTCAAACCTTTCCAACTTCCCATTGAACACGTCTTTCCTCCTTCCTCTCCGACCTTTCCAACTCCCCATTAGTTTATGTCATAGTCTTCCATTATCCATTATCTCTCTCTCTCTCTATATATCTAGATTCTCCAATTCAGGTGAACATCTCAATGATTTGTCGGTGACCTCTCTCCCACTTTTTTGTATCTCTTGATTGATTTAGGATTTTGCCAAGGCCATGCAGTTTTTTAGTAATCAGATCACCATGTATGGCATGGTATAACGTTGACATGTGCACATCCATTTGGCTATTTCTTTTGTATCACGATGTTTCCATTTTCCCTTACCTTTATGGAATCATGACTCTATTGGATGCCATAAAGATCCAACTTCACAAAAAAATTTCAAAATATTAGAGATATAAAGCTTAATGTATTCCATCAACCACAAATTCGAGTACTATATTTCAACAATTACAAAGACCAAAGGTACTTGTTCCTTTAAGATACCTGAGAATACTTTTGACTGCCACAAAATGAATGTCTGTAGGCTGCTCATGTATTGACAAACATGATTAACATCATAAGTAATATCTGGTCTAGTGATTGTAAGATACTGTAAGGAGCCCACTAGACTTCTATACAACGAGGGATCTGGTAGAAGAACACTAGCAGTCTTGCTAAGTCTAGAGAAGGCTGCAGAAGGTGTTTTGCAAGGCTTACAATCAACCATCTTGGCTTTGTGAAGCAAATCAATAACATATTTCTGCTGAGTAAGAAAAAGTCCTGTAGAGGTGGACTGAACTTGTATTCCAAGAAAGTAATTAAGAGGACCTAAGTCTTTCATCTCAAAAGATTTATTATGATTGGACTTAAAAGTTTGAATGTATGTGAAATCATTACCAGTGAAGATAATATCATCCACATAAATAATTAAGATGGTGAGAGAACCTGAAATAGATCTAATTAAAAAATATGGATCAGCTGGAGAAGTATGAAAAAAATAAGTGTGAAGATGAGTAGTGAATTTCTCAAACCAGGCTCTAGGAGCCTGTTTGAGACCATAAAGAGATTTGTGAAGTTTGCAAACATAATGAGGAGTAAGAGGTTCAAGGAAACCTGGGGGCTGGGTCATATAGACATCCTCATGAAGAGAACCATGCGAAAAGACATTCTTGACATTCAACTGGTGGAGAGGCCAATTAAAATTTGTAGAAAGAGCAAGAATGAGTTTGACAGTGGCATGTTTCACCACAGGACTAAAAGTTTCACTGTAATCAATGCCAGGTTCTTGATGAAAGACTTTAACTACAAGTCTTCCTTTGTATATAAAGATTGAACCATCAGAATTTTATTTAATGCGATAGACCCATTTACAACCAATAAGATTCTGATGAGGAGATGGTGGAACCAAGGACCAGGTACCTTGTTGCTGCAGTGTAGAAAACTCTTCGGACATAACCTGTCTCCATTCAGGAGACTTGGATGCTGAGGTAAAGGAGGTAGGTTTAGCCAAAGTTGTAGTAGCTGAGTAGACCTTTGGTTTGAAAATACCAGACTTGGATCTTGTTGTCATGGGATGAGTAGAAGGAATTGTGGCTAATAGAGGTAAAACTGGAGGTATAGACACTGAAGACTCTGTGAGTACAGGACTCTGTGATGTAGTAGGTGATACGACATTAGAAAGAGAAGATGGTGGAATTGAACTTGAAGACTGAGAGGACTATTGGACTGAAGATAAATGATTAAGAAGAAAAGGAGACACATCATGCTGGACAGGGGAAGGATGAGTAGAAGGATGTGGTCCCAACACTGAAGTTGGAGATGAGGATATGTCATTAGAAGAAGAAGGCAACCAGTGATCAAGATTAGGAGGAGTAAATTGTGGAAAGTGAATAGAATCAGAAAAGAGAAACAATGTTTCATCAAATATTACATGTCTGGAGATAAAGATCTTGTTGGATTTAGGATCATAGTAGAGGTAACCTTTGTAATCAAAAGGATAACCTAAGAAAATGCATTGGGTTTTTTTAGGTTAAAGTTTATGTTTGTTATAAGGTTTGAGAAGAGGATAACATGCACATCCAAAGATTTTAAGAGTTGAATAATCTGGTTTGGTGTGATAGAGAAGTTCAAAAGGTGACTTGGATTTTGTAGTTTGACTAGGCATTCTGTTGATGAGATAAGTAGCTGCAGCAAATGCATGAAACTAAAAGGATGGAGGCAAAGATACTTTAGACAAGAGAGACAAAGCAGTTTCAGTAATATGCATGTGCTTCCTCCCAACAATGCCATGTTGTTGAGGGGTGTGAGGACAAGATTTTATATGATGAACATCATACTGACTTAGATACTGTTGAAGCTGATGACCAATATATTCACCACCACCATCAGAGTAAAACACTTTCAATTTATGAGAAAATTGATTCTCAACATAAGGCTTGAACTTGGAAAAGACAACAAAGGCATCAAATTTATTTAATAATGGAAAAATCCATGTAAATCGAGTACAATCATCAACAAATGAGATGTAATATCTAAAACCATGAAGTGAAACTTGAGGTGCAGGGCCCCAAATATCACTGTGTACAATCTGTAAAGGAGACATAGAAAAAAACTTAGAAAGAGAAAAAGGAAGCTTAAACATCTTCCCATATAGACAATGCTCACAAATACATGAAGTAGATTTAGCAGAAGAAGTAGGTAGATTTAGCTAAGAAAGAATCTTTTGTTGAACAGAAGTAGATGGATGCCCAAGGCGATCATGCCAAGACTGATCAGTGATCCTTGTACCAAGATATGCAGTAGGAGAGGAGTTGAAATTGGTGAAAGCATTGATGGGATACAAGTCATTGCTACTATGACCTTTGTAGATGACTTGCCATGTGGCTTTGTCCTGAATGACAAAAGAAGTAGCATCAAATATGAATTGACAATTTTTATCAAGACATAGTTTTTTGACAGAGATGAGATTTGTAGCAATTGAAGGTACTCGAAGGACTTTGTTAAGTTTGAAACAGTGAAAAGGAGTTTGAAGACGAGATAGACCTGTATGAGTGATAGGTAACTCGTGTCCATTGCCAATAGACACTTTGTCTTCACCAAAATAAGGAGAGGCAAGAAACAGATCTGTAAGGTTTGAAATGATATGATGGGAAGCACCAGTATCAATAAGCCAAAAATTTGGACTCTGTTGACCAGATGTAGCAGCCATAGCAGTGTAGGGTGAAAATTCAGGTGTACAATCATTGGGATTGAACTGCTGATTAGAAGAATAGTCTGAGGTAGCAGTCATAGCATTGAATGAAGCTGAGGATTGATGATTTTGGCCCTGATAAGCAATATTCATGCGATGATAACAAATTGCAGCATTATGACCAATTTTGTTACAAATCTGACAAGTAACTGGTGGAGATCTATTCTGGTTGTATTGATTTGAGTTAGACCTCTGCTTCTGTGTGTTGAATCTGTTATTGTAACCATTCTGATTTCTGTCTCCTTTGTTACCATTACGACCTCTATTTCCTCTTCCTTGACTTGAGTAGTTTCTACCATTGTTGTTATAAAAGGGCTGTCTGATTTGTGGTGCTATCATGGAAGTAGGATTGAAATAACTCACTTGTGACTTTGAGTTGGCTTTGATGGATAGCTCTTCAGCCTTAAGAAGAGAGTGCAAATCTTCCAAAGAAAGTGGTTGTGATCTGGTTCAAATTGCAGTTCGGAAGACACTATACTCAGTTGGCAATCCATTTGAGGTGTATATAAGCAGATCTTCATCTTCTACTAGAACTAAAACTGTTGCAAGCTTATCTCAAGACTCCTTTATTTTATGCAAATACTCATCTGTGGATTCTGTTCCTTTCGTAATTGTTTGCAAAACAGTCTTAAGCTGTAAAATATTTGCTCAAGATAAAGAAGAAAACCTTATTTCCAAAGCTAGCCAAACTTCTCAGGAAGTTGTGTATCCTATAACATGTGTAATAGCTAACTGTGAGAGAGTAACATTTATTAGTGTCATTAGTGCTTGATCTTGGACAATCCACTGCTGATATTGTGGATTGATTTCGGTAGTAGCTGTACCATTTCCATCAGAAAGAAATTGCATTGGACATGGATTTGATCCATCAAGAAAATTGAAAAGAGAATGAACACGTAATAGTGCAGAGATTTGAAATCTCCATGACACATAATTTGTGGAATCCAGACGAAGAGATATCAGGTAACAAATGTTTGACAGAAGGTAGATAGGAGACTAAGATGAGACTGTGTCTATAGTAGTTGAAGATGAAGAAGAAAAGGATGAAGGAGAAGTACCTACTGAATTTGTTGCCATTGATACAGACGTTTGTCTAATTTACAGCTCTGATACCATGTTGAAATACACAGTTTTAGAAAGATGAAGACAGAGAACTTTCATTACTGATTTATTTTTCATTACAACTTAATTTATACATGATGTTGTATTTATACACAATTCTTAAACTAACAAACTGTCAACTCTGTTACAGATCTTGCTGAGCTAGACAGGAGTTAGTTACAACAGTTTCACATGTGTTGATCAGTTGGATTTGGTTGAACTGCTGCAGTGTATTAAGGTTCATTGTAACTAACAGTGAGGAAGCTCAATTGGTTAATAAATTTAATTACATGTAGTGTGTCTTACCTGAATTCTTAAGTGGATGATCTACCTACAAGAGAAAGTATTCTTTTCTTTTTCTAAACTAAAAGCATAATTGAGGTGATCAAAATCTGACATATTAGAACAATTACTCATAATATAAAAATAATATGATTACATAGTTATTGTCTGTTGAATATTTTAAAAAATATGATATTTCCTCCTAATTCCATCTATAGATGTGTATATTTTTGGGCAGTCAATAAGGCTTCTCAATGGGAATGCAAATCCAATTTGAGCTATAAGAAACTAATCAAATCTGGAAGATCTTCACTTTTAGCATATACATGGTGGTGAGCTGAAGGAATCAAAGAGACTGCAAATGGGTTTTCTCTCACCATACTTTTTTCCATGGCAACTGAACGACTTTCTCCATTGATCTTCATTGAGTCTTCATCAAACACTTCCCAATTATCTGTAACAATAGTCTTCAGAGAGCTCTTGGAATACTTTTTTTCATCTTCCCTCAAAACAATGGCCTTTTCCTCTTGTGGGACTGAACGATTCATATCAGATTTCTCTGAAACTCCATTGATTATGTCCTCGAGTTCTCGAATATCTTCTTCTGGAATTTGCTCAATCTTGGGACATTCCGACGCGTTTATAACGCCAATATCTCTGCAGACCTCGAAATACAACGACAGCTCTTCGCCCTGCTCGGTTGCTTTCTGTAACACCTTTAGCGCCATGGCTGCTTCAACCTTCCCAGCTGAATAAATCCTCACGAGAACTCGTGCAATCCCATTGCATACTATGCTATACATGTCGAAAATTTCAATGATAACACAGTCCATGGCTTCAAGGACAAGAGTCCCAATCATTCCATGGGCTTGTGGCTTTATCTGAAACAACATATCAACCAAACCTTGCAGTTTCTGCAACCTCACAAGGTCTTGCATCAAGGTTGATTCTTCTGATCCTCGTCTCCTTCCTTTACGTTCCTGCGAATTTAAGAACAGAAAGGTAGATTTTCGATCGAGAAATGCATAATAGGCGCGAACGAAAACGTTAAGCCCCCATGTTTTCCCAGGATTAGAGTGTCCATCTTTGAAGTTTGATAAGTCAAATGGCAACCTTCCGATCATTTGAACCGCGGGCTCTTTACAGCAAAAAACGCCGTGCATTAACATCAAACCTTTGAGTGCCACCACCCAGCTGCGAGTCTTCTCGAGTCGTATCGATATCGACCATACGATAGGTTTGAGGAAAGCAGGTGACATCCGGACCCATGTGTAGATCCTCTGGGCGTTCCGGTAATCGATGGAGGAGTCGTTGTGGCTGGTGGCTCTGATGACGGCCGCCTCTATATCGGGGTTCCGGAGTGCTGTCCGCCGTGAAAGGCCGGCGATGAAGATGCTATTTTGGTCCTTCAGCGCTCCGGAGGCCCTTTGCCATAGCCTCATTTCCTGTTTTGATGGCCTTCCTGATGGGGCTTTCATTTTTTGCGATTCACAAACGGTTTTGATATTCAACGTTCAACTTGCTTTGCGTTTCTTTCTCTTGGACATTTCATCAGTCAACATTTGGACGCGTGGAAATCACTTAAAAAAGTCCCAATCACAACGCACCACTGCCGGCCTGCCCAAAATTAGGAGGATCAAATTCAAATACTTTCTAATATATATAGGATTAATTACAAATTATATCCCGAAAGATCGTTTTATTTTCAATTTATATTCTCAAAGATTAAAAATTTTAAATCGTTAGTTTGTCATCAAAAACAAAATATATATATATATATATATATATATATATATATATATATATATATATATATATATATATATATATATATAATAAACTATTCATTGTAAATTAATAAGAATCGACTCTCGTGATAAATAACTTATTATAAAAAAATATTGAGAGAAAATGTATTGAATAAATCAAAACTTATGGGTGTATCCTTTTCATTTTCATGTCAATTATAGAAAATATGTGTAGTTCTTATATGGTGGACATAGAATAGCTGACTTTGTCAAAGATCTTCTTGTCACCAAAATGAGTCTTGTTTGGATCCGAATCGTCTCAATTTTAGCTTTTGTCAATTCTCATCTTATCGGCAATCGCTAACAGTAATGTTATAGTGATTAAATTTTGAGATTAAATTTGAATCTTAAATGACTTGACAGCATATTATTTTAGAGTCTTTATTGGGGCTTAAATGACATAACACTAAATAAAGAAGCACAAGTCAACTGTCATGTCATTTAGACTTCAAATTTAATCCCAAAATTGGTCAATATAACATTACTCCATAGTTAAACTGTTTAGTCCCGTAACAAGTGGTCTTATAAATAGTAAATGTAATCTAATATAATTAAAGGCGAATGACATTTTGTTTCCTCGAGGATTCTCAGAGAGCTAATTCATACCCTGAAAGATTAAAAATTGTAAATTGCGCCCTCAGTTATTTAGAAAAGTAGCAATGTGGTTTGGTTTAATAAAATATCTTTCAATGTATAAAACGTCGTTCGCCCTAAAATGAAAAATAAATAATTAAGTTTAATTGAAATTGGCAAAATTTAAAACTGATAGGATCCAAATCCATCATTTGTTGGGTGTTTGGGCAGATTGTCAATTCTCTTTGACAACCAAATGCTGCATAAACTCGGTAAATCAAAGACGAAAACACTTAGTTGTGCTTGATTTTCGTCCACACCACACGGCTTTGACTACTCTTCATAACACTTGTATTGCTGTCCAAATCATGAGCACCTAGATTTGGACTTTGGCGGTCTTTTGGAGTTAAACTATGAAGAACTTATTTCTCATGAATACCCTAATTCCGGTGTTGATAGTCTGTCTTTGACGGACCAAGAAAGAAATTAGTTGAAATACATATAAGTTGGTCCAAACATCCCTGAAGAAAAAAATAATCAAGAACTATATCCTGAGTGAAGTGAGGTGGTTTTTAGCTAATGAAATGGCTGGAGTTCTGTTAAGGTGCAAAGACAAATTTTACGATTTCACATTGGTTTGAGTCAGTTTTGAGGGTGAATTCTACATGAGTTTTCATGACAACAAACATGCCCCCTTTTCAACTGAGACCTATCAGTCTAGGCTTTCGTCTAGATACATGGACAAACAACAGTCATCATGTACAGAAGTTTACAGATCTACAAAGAAAAGGGGCAAAGTATGTGAAGTATCAATGAAAGAGGCTCATGATAGGGTAAACTGGAATTTCCTAGAAGTAGTTCTTCTCATCTTAGGTTGTACAGAGGATTCGATTGAAATAAGGCTGATGAAAGGTATCCTACCTTTTCTTTGCGGATGATGCCTCCCCCTTTTGAAAGTTCAATGTCCAGAATGTGAATTTAGCATACATTCTAAACATGTTGAATTCTTCAAATTTTGAGGCCTTATGACCTAAATTACTGATTATCACCTACTTTCCCATAACAAAAATTTCTATATTCCAAGATTTAGTGTTGGCATGATTCTGTGAGTCACATCGATAGAAAAAGATTGTATAGGTCTAAAATTGAGTTTGGTGATTGAAGATTTGAAGCAGGCTAAAAAGCAAGTTGAAGATGAGCATGTTGAACACTTCATTAGATTTCTATCTTGGTTTACGTTGAGACCTAGAGACTTAGTGAACCAATAAGTGATTAGTTTGAAAGTTTTTATTGTTTTGGTTTCAATCGTAATTTTTAATAGCGTGGTTGTTATAGTTGACGAGTGTGGCCTAGACCAAGTTGAAATCACAGATGATAGGCCTGGCCTCCGGCCTAGACAGACCCAAATCACATGGACAGGCTAACAAGGGTCAAGCCCACCGTCTTGAGAGACTTAGTCTATTACTAGCGCATGTGAATTTTTATTTTAAGAAAGGAATCATGGAGTGTAATCGTCAAAGTGCCCATCGCCAACTTCAACCACCACGCCCGTTACGCCGCATAGTTAACATTGTATCAACGATTGATAGTATTCAATGCATAACCTACTACTAATCCCTTAATGGTAATTCCTTGGGTCCCAACTTAATTCGCGATAGCATTGCTCTAAATTTTTGCACATGAATGATACAAAATAACATTCAAAATGGCATAATTTTTTTTATCTATGGGCAAATGATTCTTTATACCCCGAAAGATCTTCGCATTCTGAATTTACACACTAAAAGATTACAATTATCATATTTTACCCCCAATCAAACAAAAAGGTAGCAATGTGTCCCATTTTATGAAAATTAAGTGCCAAATTGCTATTAAAAATACTTAAAACTGAGTTATGCAAACAATTGTGCACAAAACTAGAATAAAGAGACAAATACAACAAAAAAAAATTATCAAACAAGGTAATGAACATTAACTTTTGTACTAACTACTATTTTTTTTTATCTGATTGAGGGTATAATGTGAGAATTTAATAATCTTTTAGAGTGTTAAGCATCATTTACTTGTTGTCTAATTAATAACAAACGTTTACGATTGGAAGAATGAAATTCAATAACTATAGTTAAAAGGTGAGAAATATGGCAATTAAGAAGATTAGGTATCCACAAGCTCATAGTGATGCCTTGTTTCCATATGTTTTTTTTTTAAAGTAAATCTTTGTTTTCATATGTATGTCAGGGTATACCAGATGAATGAGGACTTGGACATGGCTCAACAAAGTAGTTTGCAACTACTTTGCCTCTTTTATTGTATGACCTAATACACCGGTGATAGACATGAAGAAACCCAACAGGTCTCCTAAAGACAAAAATGTCTTCTTTTTCTATGTTTTAACAACAATACATGGGTGAAAATTTTCAAACTAACCTAGAACACTTGTCGACCCCGATGATACGTGAATTTGACAAAAAAAATTTCGTGTGCGAATTTGACAATAGTACATGAATTCAAAATTGGAACAATCTACTGATACCAATAGTTTATAGATTTGATTAATTATAAACATAAATAGTTGAATTTGACACAATAATCAATTTATTTGATATTGTATAAAAAAATCTATTTGTTTATGATACAATTGTTTTTAAAGGAGTCAGACTTGTCTATATGGTTGTTTTTAAACATTCAAGGACAGAGAGATGTTGTCTATGATCAATACATGTAAGACTCAAATATTCCATATCTATTTTGCTCATTCAAATAATGAAACATATTGTTTTGAGGGGGCCGGTATGTAAATTTTCAATATTTTAGCCAGGGACAATGTATCAAATTCAATGGAGAAATGGAGTTATCATACTATATCTAAGAGTTCTTCAATGGGCCAAGTGCCCCCACACCAGTAATTGTTGTCTTGCCTATGTCAGAGCTAATTACAAAAGTGTTGAAACTCTGTTATTGGCAACTCTTGGATCACATCACGAGGAATTTATTCCTCGTGAATATTTTGTTCTCGACGTGGATAGTCTGTTTTTGACCGGATCGAGAAGGACATTAATTGAAGTGTGCGTAAACTGACCTGAATATCCCGACCGTTAAACCAAAAAAAAAAAAAAAAAACCTGTCATTGGCATGCATCTTCCTTGTATAATCAGGGAAACAAGGTAGATGATTCAAGATGCTCAATCCAAACTTGAAATTCTTTGTCACTGAGGAGATAACTGGAATCTTGGTTGCAAATATTCTATTATAAGTTGCTCTGTTTTATGTTTTTTGTTTATGTATTTGACTATCCACAATGGTGTTTTCTGGGGGGGAGAAACAGTGCTAAACTAGGATCATACTGCACTACTGATGAAGAAATTTTTAGTCTCGTATCAAATTTAATTTATAGTCGTAGATTTTGGTCGGATTGATTTGCCGCTATTGATTATAAAAATAAAATAATACACAATAAGAAAGTTTTACATATGTCACATTTTCGTTGAATGAAAGTTGGAAGTATAGCACCGAAAAAATTTTGTACCATTGTTGGACCTATTAGATTATAGTTTCAATCACACTTCGCCTTTTTTGGCTACTTAATTTGTCATACTATCCCCTAGAGTACTGATTTGGTTTCAAAATACTCCTAAAACAAGCCGTATGTTATGATCAAAAAATGTACATGTGTTATTAAATTTTGTAATGATACTATTGTATGTTCTGGGACTTGATGCATAGTTATAGTTACATCGACAAATAACTATATTCAATGTTATGACCTATTGCTAATCTCTTAATGGAAATGCATCAGGACTCAATTTAGGTCACAATTGCATTGCTCTAACTTTTCGTATGAATAAAACAAAATAACGGTCAAAATGATAATTTTTATCTAAGGGCAAATGACTCTTTATACCTCGATGTATTTTCAAATTCTCAGTTTACAGCATGAATTATTGAAATTTCTCATATTTAACTCTCAATCAAACAAGAGGGTAGCAATATGCTCCATTTTAAGAAAATTAAGTACCATTGTACTATTGAAAATTGTAATAATAGGGCTTCAGGATTGGCTAAATCTATTAATCGACGGAATCGTCGAAATCATGCAAATTAGATGTAACGCAGACAAAAAAAGGTTTATCAGGGTCCGTCAATCTAATACGGACATATTGAACAACGATGGGATTTACGTTAATGTAAGTAAATATGTTCAAAAAAATTGAAAATTTCCAAATTGCCCCTCCAAGCGCATCACAGGGCACATGGAGGAGGTGTTGCGAGAAGGCCAATATTCAACCCATGCAAAGCAATGGTCGTTCTGCAAGGGATAACCTCCACCATCAATGGGCTTCTAGGACTCTTAGAGAATCGTCAAAAAAATATAGTAAAATAGGGAAGAACAATTAGGAAGAAGATGAAGGAGAAATTGGGGATTTCATATATCTATCACTTCAAGCACAACTAAAAGCTTAGGTAAGCTTCTAAACTTACGTAGAAACTCATCCATACCCTTTAATTTGTGAAACAACAAGTGGTGAGAGACAAACCATAGGTTTTAACAGCATGTGATCTAGATTTCATATTTCTAGCATGTATTTATAGCAATTAAAGTATGAAGTTATGTTACATTCCGTGTATACAACATGTATATGATCTTGATTTGAACAATCGTAGTGTATAGATGAACAAATCAAGAACCCTCGTTTAGTCCTTGAAGTTGAACTTACGAGTTTTTAAAAACGCTTACTCATTTACAAAGTCAAATTAGAGTAATTTTGAGGTTTGAGGGGGTTACAATGGAAATTTCGAGTCTGACCATGTTCTAAGTTATGGTTTTTGACTTATTTTTGATCAAATTTCGGAATTGATAGAGGGGTTGAAAGGAAGAGATTGGCATTTGAATCACAAAATTTGGACAAGAATTGAGTGAGTTATGGTAGAGAGAAATTGGGGTCATAATATAATTTACTTGAAAACACAAAGACACACGAACATCATACAAATCTTTTATTGCGAACTCTATTAAACTATTTATGGACCATCAAGATTTCAAAGTGAGCCCAAATGTTACGAGTGATCTTGGCAATTTCTTTTTTCTTTTTTGTTTCAACGGTTAATGATATTCGGATCAATTTATGCGCACTTTAATTAATGAAAAAATTGAAAAGGAGTACACCAAATTGGAGTTAATTGTAAAAAAGTACAAAGAAAAAATTGTAGGGTAAAAAAATCCTTAATTTTGATACTTATTTATTTCCAAGTACATTATTTGAAATTTTCATATTTTTTTTACCTTTATATTCTCCCTTGATCCATGCATATTTTTTTAAAAAATGGTGCATTAAATATCTTTTAATTTTATGGGAGAATTTTAATATTCCATATTTTTATGTCTTCCCTTGATTCATGCGCGTTTTTTTTTTTTGAAAAGTGGTTTTGTTTTCAAATTATATTTAATGTACCATGATTCATGCGTATTTTTTTTTTAAAAACGGTTTTATTTTTAAATTATATTAATATCCGAACTCCATTACAATGTAACAATAACAGTGTAACAAGACATTTTCACAAAATATTGTATTATTACATTTTGTCAAACATATATTTTCATATAATTTCATTCAAAACAGTCCATTTCTTTTTTGAATTTATTACCACATGCACAAAATCACTGAACACTGTTTTTATTATAGTGTATTATTACACTATCTTTATTACAGTGTATTGTTACACTATTGCTTATAGAATTTGTTACGTTTTTGTTACAATGTAAATAATTTTATATTTCAAATTCTAAAAAAATAATTAACAAATTTTAAAATTCAAACAAAGTGATATATCCTAAAATAAATGGAATATTAAAGTTCTCTCATAAAACTAGGTGATATTTAATGCATAAATATAATTTGAAAAAAAACCTCTTTCCCAAAAAAAATACGCATGAATTAAGGTGCATTAGAGATTTTGAATTAAATAACCCTAAATTTAAGCGCTTAAGATAAACGTCTTATTACATTTTTTAAGAAAGAAAATTTTACAAAATGGGCATTTACGCCTTTGTATCTCAACTGTATACTTTTTTCCAAAACATTTATTCTATGTACTTTTTTACAATTATGTCTAATTTTGTATACCGATTTTCAAAGGACCCTTAATTAATCTTCTTCTTAATTCGGTTAAAGATAGATCATTTACGCTGGTACTAAGGTATTTATGAGGGATAAATCCCTCATAGTATAGCTCCAATGAGTTGCCAAGATTCTTGTTGGCTCAAATGCAACCTAAGAGGGGATGAATTAGTTTGAGTGATTTAATGACTAAGTTTTTGCTTTTTTTAATTCATATTAAATATGTAATGTAAATGATTGTATGATCAACAAAATAATGTGTGTGATAGGGAATTTATATGATAAGTAATATAGTGTGAATCTTGCAATTAAGTAGTAATAGGAAAGAAGAAGAACATATAAGATTTATAAAGGTTCGACCCCAACCAGAATGGCCTATGTCCTCTTTTACTTCCTCCACGAAGCATTTTTTCACTATCTCGATCTTCTTCACAGGTGAAGGTCAAATCCTTACAAGTTTATCTTCCTCGATAGGTGAAGATATCTATTTACAATATCACTCTTCAAATGACATAGCTTGAAGGCCACTTAATACAATAATTTAATTTTCACCTCTTTTTATAAGCAACAAATTACTCAAATAAAATCAAAGAGAGAGAAAAATACAATTAGTCTTATAGCCCAAATTTCATAACTTTGATTTTTCCTCAATATGTATGTCACACTTAGAATTTTTAATAACATTCCAAAAAGTATTGCTTCAATAGCCCTCGTAATCATCTTTTAAAGAGGAAGCAATTGGACAAGTAAATGAGCCAAAAATTAGCCATTAAAACCTTTAATAGGCACATCCGGTATGCCGGTTGTTTCAATCGGCATACCAGTTCATTTCAAACCTTTGAAAATGGGAGATGAGAATAATTTAGGTTTGTCGGTTCCAAAACCGATATATCGGTTCAGCCAACCGGTATACCTCTTTATCCAACTAGTATGCCTCTTCAAACATCCAGCATACCAGTTCTGTACATTTCCACCTTCCTCCAATATAATTTTGACCCTCAAGACATTAGAATTGAAAATTTATATCTGATAAATTGTAGATATGGATGTCTTATTTTCAATCCAATTTGAATCAGATCATTTGGATATCAAAGTAGAAATTTATGTCCCCAATTCCGAGACATGTCTGAAACTTTTCACTATCAGCCTTCCATACATTAGCTCCAACTTCCATGCCATTTTTCACTTAGAAGACATTCAAATCTCAAAATTACTACTTCACACAAACTTATAGTACTTAAAGTCTTATTTCTATCCATACTTGAATCACATCAATTGGAGATCTCCATCAAAAATTATTCCTATTTTATCGATTTCAACATTCTTACTTTTTATCTTGTTTCTTTCACTTCTTTTCTTTGATCTTCCAAGTCTTCTTCTCAACTATTATAGTCACATTTTTAACTTGAATAATGATCACATAACAATAATCTTTAACCCCTCCAGGTTATTCTCATATGCACATCAAACTGACAAAGTTGTTGAAGACGATTCTCATGTCATACTTTTCTTATTCAATCAACTACTTTAACCCACTATATCCATAATGTTCATTCTCTTTATGTAGTTGCATCTTCTCATCTTCACTCAAACAATATTAATGTTGTTTTTTCTCTTTCTTTCTTTACATCTCCAATCATTGAATTAAGCATTCAACTCATGCACAACTTCTCTTTTAGTTCTTCATACCACGTGTAGCTCATTGTTCATTCTTCCACATTTCATATCAAACCTATAAAAGACTTTTAGCCAAACTCACAAGAAGATAATTAATAATACCATAATGGTTGTTATCATCAAAATCCTGTTTAACCAAGCATATGGTCAACAATTCAAACTCAGAACATCTAAATTTCTAATTCGTCCTTATTACATTTATTTCTTCCACATTTCTTTCTATCCTTTTTGGTTGTAACTGATATCCAATTTTTTTTCTTTTTTTGGAACATGAAGTGATGTACAATCCAAAGAGACTTTTATTGGGGGGATTTTGTGACACCCCAAAGTCCGGGTGTCTGTAATTATCCGATTGGTTATCCATCGACCTGTGTAATACTGGTGGATATCATGTAATTTGATACCACACCGTTATGCCCCATTTCTTGGGATCCATAACTTAACAAAATTTGGACAGAGTCTCCTTTGTACAAGGAGCTCTACCCAAAACGCAACCTGTACAACATTGACCACACCGGGTCTATCTATCCATTCACAATTATATAGTCTCGACTACTACCATAATTATTATCAGTACATACATTTATTCGTAAAAGAATAAATGTCCCAAAAGAGTCCCATATACATGCCTTTGTAAATATAAACAATGTTTGTTACAAAAATTACACAAGGCCAAAAGTAAGTATAAACAAGGGACTACAATGTCAAAAGAAAAGCCACAGACCGGCTCTGTCATCAAAGCGGGCCCATGGCCTCGCCTTCGGTGGAAGCCTGTGCGATACCTGAAAAATGTTCCCATAAAGGGTGAGCTAACGCTCAATAGGGTAACGCCTATAGAGAATACCTCTCAACCTAAATGAATATGGAATGTCACATGCAACAATCATTTGATACATTCATTTAAATATGTCTATTATGATTGAATGTTATAGGTCATGTCATGCCATGAGATGAGACTCACGCAAGCAATACCAACCCCGAGCCCCATCCTGAGCTCCCATAACACATGCAATGTCATGCGTATGTATCCGAGCATTCCAAGCCCCCATCATTGGTGTTATGTACACTCAATGCTAATTAATTCATTTTCTTGTGTCTTTGTGGGGAGATGATTTATGGTATTACACCAATGGGACACCAACCATCAACGGATCTTCAGGACATCCCACCTGCGGCTCCGTTTCCGCCGTTACACTTTTTTGGAATTTCACCGCCGGAAAGTGTATAAACCAAGTAAGCGGGTCTTGCACCCGAGGGAGAATCTAGCCCTTCGTGCTGTCCCCAACACATTTATCCATTTAATTTCTCGTGCGACTCAACCGAACCTTGGTGCGACTTTTCCGAGTCCACGTTCAACCACCTACGTGGTGATTGATTTCATACCATGCATACACTCTCACCCATGTCAATGCCCATGAATGTAGTGCAACCCATGCATAATGAAATACAATGTAATGACATTTTAACACGATTTCAAGCATGTTATGTAAGATAATCAACTCAACTAACATACTTGTATTCACCTAGGCATTTAATCAAATACCTAAAGAGTACATCAATTTGCACAACTAGCATGCTATGACTTGCAACATGATAACATGTTTAACATAAGCACAAAGTCCACCAAAATAATCATATGTTAAATAATCATTTAACATATATATATTATTTCACAATCATATAACAAGTTATTAATTTTATTAAACTTGATCTTCCATTCAAATATAAAGTAATGCTAACATACAATTAACATGCTTTAAACTACATTAACTTATACCAAGTTAATCACAATAAAATTTTATTAATCACAAGATTAATTATAAATTCTATATTTGACCCACTAGTCAAAACCTAACATGTGATATACACTCATAATCTACTCATTCCATATGTCATATTTTAAGTTGAAATTAAATCTAAATAGGGGAAACCCTACCTCTCGTAGCGTGAGACCACTTATAAGAACGCCAAGGAAGCCCAAATTTAGCTTCCTAAGTTTTAGGTCTGGATTATCGGCTTTGAGATACCTTCGAAGAAAAATACGATCTTTGGTGTGGTTGCGTAGCTCTCGCTGAGTAGAGCAACTTTAGTTCTTGGCCCGAAACGATTAAACGGTTAAATTTTCCTAGATCTGAGAAGGAAGAAAAGAGAAAAAAAAAAAAAAACTCTCTGTTTATTTTTCCTCACTCCCTCTTTCTCACCGGCCGTAGAACACCCAAAAAGTGGAAGACTTGAAAGTCTTCCACTTATATATATATATATATATATATATATATATATATATATATATATATATATATATATATATATATATATATATATATATATATATATATATATATATATATATATATTTATTATTTTTTTTTTTCAATTTACGTTTTTGACCCATAATTTAACAATTAATTATTATTTTACCCTTTTATTTTTATTAGGATTAATAATATATATATTTTTTTTTTTTCGGGTTTTACAGATTTTCATTTGACTTTGATTCATAAAAGCTATAGTGACATGCAGGCACTGGCTCAACCGTAGAAAAAAAAAATCAAAGATTAAAAACTCAATACAATTAGTTCAATAAAAACACTCTCCAAACAATAAGACAACAGAAATAATTTTAAAATTTAGGGCTAAAAGTCGAACCCATCTTACACAATCAAATTTATTAAAGGACAAAAAATATTAACAAGAAAGTTTTGACATCATCAATCTTTTTTTTTTTTACTTTCTCCTATAAAAATATATATAATAAGCACCAATCTCTCTCTCTCTCTCTCTCTCTCTCTTTCCATGTATAAAAGTAAAATTAAATTCAACACATTCTCTATTTTTTTCAATTTCGATTTTGTTGTATTTTAAGCACAAAAAACAAACCAAATTATTTATTCTCATAAAGGATTCAAAATAAAAACTTAATTTAATTTCAAAAATATCTTTTTAATAAAGTTTTTGTTTGTAGCAAATAAAATATAACAAAAATTTATGCAAAAGTTACAATTATAAACGAATAAATGATCATTAAAATTTTGAAGATATTAGAATAATTCAACAAAAAAAATAGTAATGAATGTATTTGTAATAGCAATCAATCATGTAATACCACAATTTCAATGAAGAACATCCAAAAAAACAAGAACCTAAAAAAATTAATAATATTAGCAAAATATTTGTGATCAAAAGTCATACTATCAATTAAAAAGAGATGTTAGTATAATTTGAAAAATTAATTAGTAAAATTTAAAATATAAATTAAACTTTTAAAATATTATTAAAAATAAAAAAAAAATATTAATACTTACTACTTTAGACAGTGTATATTCTACCTACTGACATGAGATTCTAGTTCAAGAGATTGCCTTCGGTGGGAGTTGGTGGTATCTTGGAATCCTTTGTTTTTCTGACGTTTGAATAACATCCTAGGATATGGTTCTTTTACTTTTCTCTAAGAATAGCAGGCCCTGCTGTTTGCCCAAAACGGCAGCATTTTGTAACTCTTTTTTTTTTATTCCTTAACCAGGACCGTTCCAATTTATCTGTTTAGTCCCAAACAAAACCTTCAGCTCCTCTCCAAATTTTGAACAGAACTTCAGCCTCTTCATCTGAGTAGAAGTTGAATAGCAGTCGAGCGCCTCGCCTCACCTCACCATCGCCATCAATATCCATCGTCATCATCATTCAACTGGGTTAAACTGAAAACACATAATGGACGAGTTGGGGCATCGCCATCACCCAACGGTTTTTTTTTTTTTTTTTTTTGCCCTAAGGGGACGAGTTGGGGCAAAATAATTCAAACTTTTGATTGCTGATATGTAAGTTTTTCTCTACTCAATTTGACATGATTATTTTCTTTTGGATTCTTATTTGTTTGATTGGAAAATTTGAATAGTTTTTAGCATAAGAAACAAGACATGGGTCTGTGTTTGACAAGTCTATTTTTTTATTTTTAAACAAGAAAAATGGATTTCTTCCACTTACGGGAAGAAAATAAAAATGGGTGAAAGGTCCTTAAATTCACAAAATGGGTTTGTGGCTATGGGTAATGGGCCATTTTCAGACTTTAATTATGATTATAGTTATAAATTTGTATTTTGAATTTTCAATTATGGTTATCAATTTATAGTTATTAATATTTTGGTATTGCGACAATTTTGGTTTTTCTTTTTGTGGTGTTTTGATTATTGGGTTTGTGCTACATCAGCATTTTTGAATTTTGATTTTTGAATGTTGAAAGGTGGTGTTGCGATTCTCGGTTTGCAATTGAAAAGTGTTGTTATGATTATTCACTGAGCATGAGATTGAAGATAGGTTTGTGCTTAATGCAGCATGTTCAGATTTTAAATTTTGTGTTGTGCTTATGGTTATGTAATATAATTTTGCGTATGGTTGATGCAAATTAATTATGCTTGATGTAGGTTGTGTTTAATGCAGCAAATTAGTTGTGCTTAATGTGGCATGCTCTACTAAAGATAATACATGAAAGCTATGCAACAATTGTGCCACGAGGGTGGGATGCATCTGCTACAACTGTGCTTGAAATTTCAAGTGTTCTTAATGAAATAAAAAATGGTGAATAGGTTACAATTGAGTGGAACGACATGATGGACTTTACAGTTGAGTGGAACAGCTTGAGTTGTTATGATACATATTCATGTTACTTTCTAACTTTAATTTAGTAAAGTTGTTTGAGGTTGTAATGATAAAATGATGTAACAGTTTACTTTCATTTATGGGAAGGATCTTTTCTTAATTATGTAATGGTTTATTTCATTTAAGTAATGCTACTTATGTGTTGGTGCGATAACTTTGGATTGTTGAATGATGGTGATATTGCATTAAAATGAGATGTTTAATCATTGTGTGCATTGGATAACTTAGCATTATGTTAGATGATGATGGTGTAACATAGTATTTATTGGATTGTTAGTGTAACGGTTGTTGGATGATGGTATTGTAAGCATTATGTAATATTTGTTTGTTGGATGATGGTGGCATTGCATGTTGGATGTTTATGGATTTAAATTTAACCATCAGCATGCATAAACATCAACTCACATTCATGTACACAGGTGTTTCCAAAAAGATGGTTGATCTTCTAAAACAAGACAATAGAAGATCCACCGTCCCATAGCAAAAGAATACATTATAATTTCACATTTCAAAATGATCAAAAAGAAAGTGTCAAGATCAAGCATAATTGGACTTAAAAACTTGAACAACAATTTGAAACCCCATCCATCACTATAGTAGCAACATCAACTTCATTGCAAATCCATCAGCATCAAGCAATAGCGAAAAACAGCACTAACAACTCAGCCACCTGCAACCATGAAGGGCAGCACAAACACAACTTTTGCCCTCTTGTTTTTCAAATATCCTTAAATAAATCATAAAAATTCTTGTTCATGAAGGAGGATTCCTCACTGAATAAATGCATTTGTATTGCATCAAATGACATATATGAATATAAATTAGAATGGATCAATGAGAATATAACATTAAAATCAATGTAATCAATATATGAATAAACTAACGTACCTGAGTATTGGATGCTTGTGAACATACAAGTTGTGTAAATAATAGTTGTGAAGCTAATGATTGTAGACATACTGGTTGTGAAGATGAAGATACTTTAATGACAAATAATCCTAAAATCAATATTTTCGTATATTAAGTAAATTTAAAAAAGTCATTTAATGTTCGATGTGTCATACCTTGGAGGAATTCGAATGTTGTGTGACTACTTTCTTCTTCTTAAATGGCTTCTCATGCCACGGCTTGAGTCTACCCCAACCTTTGTAACCACCATCCTTCTTTTTTATGTCTTTCACTCGTAAAATGTTAGGGTTCACATTCTCCATTCCTTCATTATCCACACATGTGCTTTCAAATGAAGCACTACCTTCATCTATATGTGATGCAAATATTTTCTCCACTTGTTCAAACAAATTATGAGTGGCTGACTGATGTGTAGGTCCAAGATCAAAGTAACGAGCTGCTAATTGTACCATTCTAGGACATAGTTGTTTTTAACGAGATGCTACCACCAACTTAGGATCCTCCACATTTGATACACTATAATCTGGTGTATGAATATTCCTTGCATCTCGTCTACATCTTTTTATTATGTATCCTTCAGGAATTTGCTTAATATTCATTGTATCCAACATTTTAAGTGCATGACTACATAATATTCCAACCATTTCAAATTTTTGACAACTACAACTAACAAGTTGTTCTGTAACATTTATCCACGCCCCTCTCTTTTTCAAACAATTTAACAACAAATTGATGTTGTTGCTCCATAATATTGCATGATTTCACAACAGCACACTGGAATGTATCATACTCGTCATGAAATAAATCAAACATAGAAGGAGTGTAACATTGTCCAACTTGCACCAACATGAGAGGTTTTTTGAACTTCATTCTTGGAAACTTTTGCCTAGGATGATACTCTTCTTCTAACTTCACATATCTCTTATCATTTACAGCTCTATCAAAGTGAGTAAAAAATTGAACAATATCATGATCTGACTTTAAGTATTTTCGCAATTTTGCATTCAAACTCTCACTAAATTGGGTGGTCCTCGTACCTTCTGTGAAAGTTCTCTTCATATACATCTTAGCTCATTTCTCCCTCAAAGTCCAAGTTGTCCTCATCCAGGTGTTATCCCGCAAATTATACTCATCAAGCAAAATATTCTAACTCTCAAACAATTCATATTCTTTTGTATATTCGTAGATGCATTTTTGCAATTTGGTGACAAAGTTTGAACCATTTTTGTATATATTCGCTAGATGCTTTAAAGTATTTTGGGAAAGGTGTCAAGTACATAGCCCGTGATAAGTCTTCGGCATCACTTGGGTTATTGCCTTAGTCATTGATTGATCTTAGTCAGTAAAGATAGTGAATAGGCTTCTTCCTAGACATTTCTTGCAAAACTGTCTCAAATAACCATTGAAACAACACTGTCGTTTCATCATACAATAATATAGCACCAAAAATCACAGTCAACTTAAAATGATTAAAGCCAACAAAGCTTGCAAAAGGCCGATAATCCTTGTTTGTATGAAATGTTGTGTCAAATGATGCAACATATCCAAAGTGACCATAGTTAATAATCATTTTCGGGTCAGCCTAAAAAATATTTGTAAAATGCTCCTCAACATCCAACTGGATACCATAGTAAAATGATGAATTTTTAACCGCTTCTAACCGAAAGTAATTCAACAAACTACCAGTTTTACCATATCTCAACTCTCGTTGCCTCTTATCACAGATGTAATTTTTTTGGTCTTATCGAGTGAACCCCAAATTTTTCCTTCCACTTGCTTGGGTACTCATAAGTTCATATGAATCTTTAAGTAATATTCCACAATCCAATGTCATGTCAACATGAATGTTTTGCACAATAAAAACCTTTTTGGGATGACATCATATGCATACATTCCTTAAGGTGCAATGGATGATTGTGATTATCCTCTCATTTGACCACGATATATTTCACAATTTCCCGATTGAGGGATATGCACATGTGAGCTGGACATTTGGTTCGTGTCTCGGCTCGCGACTTTATCACTTTGCAATCCCTTTTATCCATATCTCTTTGTCCCTCTTTTCAACAAACATATTTTCTATAAATCATGATCTAGTCTTTCTTACTTTTATTGTGATAGTCTTTTCTCATACTAAATCCGACCAAACCTCCATATTTGTTATAAAACTCATAAACATCTTCATCCGAGTCAAACTGCATACCAATACTTGAAGTGTTTACAATTTCATTAACCACAACGGACTTCATTATAGATGTCAGTACCTGCAAAAAAAAATGGACTAACTAGTGAGTACCTAGGCAGATGTCAGTACCTATAAAAAAATAGACTAAAACAAGCTTCAATGTATTTTTTTTTTAACAGTATGTTACATGGAGAAGGTGACGATGAGGTTCGAACTCACGATCAATATAAATTAACAACAAACTAAAACATCACAATTAAATCATATCATAAAATTTAAAAATGATCAAAGAAATCAACAAAACAATCAAATATTCAAAATTTTAAAATTTAGATTTAGGTCAAGAAAAATCTAACTGATAAAAATATAAATTTGTGGGTGTGTATATGTGTGTGTTTATACATGTATCTACTTAAAAATATTTGAAACGTACGTAAGAATACCCGAAATTGACTAAGGAAACGAATCGCAAAACCAAACGTTACTTTTGTGAATAAACAAATCTTGATTCATTTTTTGGAAAAGGCAAGGGTGAAATTTGAATTTTTTTTGTTGCAATTGTGCACCAAGAATCGCAACAAGCAAAATTGCAGAAGAGTCGGATGGCACCAATGTTCTGTTTGGGACTGAACAGATAAATTGGAACGGTGTCGTTTAAGGAGGAAAAAAAAAAGAGTAGTCAAACGCTGCCGTTTTGGGCGAACAATAGGAACTGCTGTTCTCAGAAAAAAACAGAGGAGCCAGATCCTAACTTCCTATAAGAGGTTATCTAATGACCCCCACCCCGTGGCCTTCCCCTTGTAATAGTGTTTGACTAAAAAAAATATTATAATACATCTGAAAAAGAATATCATTCTACAAATAAATTTTACGGGGAATCACATTTTTTTATTCTAAAAGACTCTCACTTTGTATTTTTAAAGATTAAATTTTTTATATTGCATCATTAATATATTAAAAGTATTATAATATGATTATTTCGTTAACTTTCGTTACTCATTCGGAAAATAATCACCTCATTAACGTTAATGGAATGAGCAACGAAAAATTGTCATATTATAATATTTTTAATATATTGAAGGTAGAGCAAAGAGGAATGACTTAATGGTTAGTGTTTTTCCCGCCTTACTCACCAAGTAACCTTCCCCTGTATGAATATATAGTGACCAAAAAAAAAATATACATTGAAGGTAAAATATGAAAAAAAAAATAATTTATAAGGTTACAAAATAAAATTTTTAAAATTGTTTGACGTACAAAATGCAATTTGTCCATAAATTTATACAAAACAAAGGTAATTAATCATAAGTTGTACAGACCAATACTATTTAAACATAATTTTGTCTTAATTTATTATAATTATTGGGTTTAATTAGCATTGTTTATTCATACACAATGTGAAATCAATGATCTCAAGCTGATAATCTCCGCCAATGTACATATCTCTTCGAGAAGAGTAATGATATGTAAATTTAAAAATGACCTAATTTGTTGGACTAATGATATAATTTTATTAGAGTCATTTTATTAATACTCAATTTTAATATTTGATAGAATCTATCCAAAGATCATAATACATGATATCAATAAATTAAATCTCCATATCATCCCTCCTTTGAGAAACCAAATGCAGCCGAGTAAAGAAGGCTAAAGACGGGCTTCAGTCTCGCGCTTTCCGCTAGTATCGTCGCTTTCTTGGGTGGCACAGCCACACAGCCAGCTGCTCACTTTTTTATCAGTGCTCTCTCTCTCTCTTTCTCTCTCTCTCTGTGCCAGCATGCATTGTAGAATTTGTAACAGCACGCATGTTTGTCCCTGTTAAGCAACTTGCCAACTTCTGCAAAACCGAGAAAGATGAAAAGTGATAGAGTGGTATATTTTTCAAACAAACTGGTACTGTTCTTAAAGCAAAAAAAGTGAAAAAGCTCCCTCTCTCTCTCGATCCCTCTCGACATAGACACCAAAAGAGAGAGATAGGGACCCAATAAAGGAACAAAAAGGTTAACTAGGTGGAGAAATGGGGAGAATCTTTTCTTATCTTTCACTGTTCAGGGATCCCACCATGCCACCTCTCTCTCTCTCTCTGGTAATACCCTTTTTCACATGCTCTCTCTCTCTTTCGCTCTCTCTCCCTCCCTGTCTGTGTGTATGTGAGTGTGTTTATTCGATACATTTGTCTTTCATTGCTTGGTCATTTTCTTGCATAATCTAATGTCATTTCTCTACATGGGTTTTTCATGTGGGGAGAATTGTGTAAGACACCTTGTCTTCTCTCCCTCTCTCTCCCCCACCCACTCTCTCCCTCTCTTTACACCATGTACACAAATATGTGTCTAAATACATATATACATAATAGCTTTGGTTAGAAATTTTTTAAGCTTGCTCGTGTAACTTTGGTTTGTTTTTGAATTATAGGATAAGAACGAAAGCATAATTCCATCGATAGATGAAACCGGGGAGAGAAGACAGACGGGTGGTATGGATGTCCGTCTAAATGAGTTCGAAAGTGACATTGAGTTCTGGCCAATTGAACACCCCCTTGAGCCACTGGATGAAGATCGCCCTTTGAAGTGCCCAATGCCAGGCTCTTCTGTCACAAATGTAAGTGGGTTTTACATTCACTTGGGTCTCTACCTGTGCTATCTCATCTTATCTGATTTTCACATACGTTGAGTTGTGTTTTACCGTAGTGGCCAGGGATGATAGTGCACGTGGTAAAAATGGGTATTCGTCTAAATACGTTTCATTTAGGTTGGGACAAATCATATGTATTGAATGATGGACGTATATACAGAAATATACATATAAACCCGTGCAGGGATGAAGGCAGGGATGGACTGACGCTTACCCCACCCCGCCCTACCCTGCCCCACTCCGCTTTATCCGTTGTTATTATTATTATTGTATTTATATATGTATATATATATATATATATATATACACACAAATATACGTGTTGATGTGAATACAAATCTACATATTATTGACTGATTTTTTCTTTTGAAGATTGTTTTGTTTTTTAATTTTTTTTCATGGTTTTAGCTTGTAAAATTGTAGATTTTTGTGTTTTTATATTTTTTTAATGTTGGATTATGTTATGTTACATTAAATGTGTTACATGATATTGTGTTGGATTTATAAAGAGACAAACTTTTAATTATATTATGTTGGATTATGTTGTAGACAAAGTTTTAATTATATTATATTGTAAATGACAAACTTTTAATTATATTATGATATTCTATAATTATGTTGAATTATTTAGAATATTAAATTTATTTAGAATTTTGGATTATATCGGTTTGAGCTTAGGCTTGGGCTCGGACGAGAAAAGTAGACGAGGGTGGGGGCGGAGGTGAAGGCGGGGGAGGGGATTTCAAATTTACCCGAATGGGGATGAGATGAAAACAATATCTGTTAATGGTGATAGACCAAAGATGAAAGGAATTTTTTTAAGCAGGTACGGAGATGGAGACTATACTCCCTGCCTTCGCTTCAGTCCACTATCGTCCTTAGTAGTGGCCCTACACTTGGGAGGTAAAGTTAGTTCAATTGATCCTCTCTTGAGTCCGCAATGATAGAAGTTTCGTATATTAGTCATCTTTTTTTTTTAGTAACCCGGGATTAAAAAGGGAGAGAATAATTGTCTTAGCTGGTGTTAAATTTTATCTCAAGCACATTGTCACAACTATTTTGGGTTTGAATGTAATTATAAATTTTTTGTGCAATAATGCCAAAGGTTAAAGTTTGAAATAAATTCACTCCTCTTAACATTTTTAGTTGAGGTGTTAGGAGGAAGAAATGATGTTCAAAAAAGAACACAGTTACCGATAAATAGAGTTGTGTTTAAACATGTTATCAAAGTTATGTTGAGTTGCTGACCAAATACTTTTATGAAATTTGACTTCTGAAGTGAGGTGGCACACTCACCATCGTCAAAATAAGAGTTCTCGAAAATATCTGATGGTTGTGGGTTGGTGTCGCTAGGATCAAATTACATACAAATTTTTTGTCTTAGTGATGACATTGAGATTCCACAATCAAATGAATACGAGAGGGTCACATAAATAATATATTAAACAAGTAATGAGCAAGAATCAAACACAAACACAAACACAGCAGGCACACATGAGTTTATAAGACAATGTCCCAACATTTTACTTCTCAACAAGCACAAAGGAATCCAGCTAAAGGTCTATTACAAAAACGTGTTAAACTCTATTGTTAGATACTACCGACCCTAGCATCTGTATTTAAACCTGCATAACAATTACATCCCCCAACTGTTAGGATTGTTGGCACCAGTCAGATTCGCCCTCAAGGATGGAGTGGTTTTGTCACACCCCTACAATGTTGTTTAGCCAATTAGAAGCATCTGGCATGGCTGTAGCAGTTGTGCCTTCATAACTGCTGCATGAGTCAGCCATTGACTGTCCACAACTGCCCCACATGACCAGCACATGTCATCCTTACCAGCACATGTCATCCTTGTCAGCACAATTTTCCTTGCCAACGAGTCAAGCCATGCCCAGCCCAGGGCTTGGTCTTCCAAGCATGCAATGCACCTCAATCGAAGTCCCACATGGCTATGCCTTGCTTGCTTGTGCCCATGCATGTGGTGCCTCCCTCAGCCATGCATGGGGATTCCACCAACAACAGATCCCACAAATCATCGATCCTATAGGGAGCCATCTTTGCAATGCGGGAGTGCTTGTCCAAGTACATCACCACCTTGACTAAGGCACGAGACGCCATTGGGCGAGTCACCCTCAAGCAATAGCCGTGCCAATGAGCTAAGGGGCTAACAGTTAGCAACTTCACTTGAGAAGTAAAAGTTGGTAAGTAGGCTATTTTGGCTTTACCAAAAATTTTAGGCTGAAGTGGTTGCAGTGCAGTTAGATACATAAGTCATAGAGTTTTTGCTGCTGAGTTCAAGGTAGGCATAAAGGCATTTAACTAGAAGGTTTTTGGCCTTAGCATGCTTTGAACTCCACAGTGAGACTTAGGCCTCTCTAACTTGACCCCCCTGAAATGATGGCATTGTCTATTCTACACATTCTGGATGGATTTTCATCCAAATCCACAAGCCTATCAAACTTTGACTGGACGTTACTGTGTGAAATTTTTAAAAATCAGTTAAGACATAGGAGACATAAATGTTAAACGAGATGTGAAACTCTAGGAGGCATCACAAATTACAATGAACAAAGACATGGTTTGTCCATAGGTAACAATACATACCCGCTTGCTAAGGGTTAAGACTGTCAAGCGAGAAAATGAGAACAACAGTCTGTAGATAAACTTACACTAACCCGTCAATTTAAAGCCCCCAAAGAACTTGCCCAGAGATGAGGGAGTGGCCCAATGGAAAGAGCTCACTCCCACCCACAAGTGGTTGTGGGTTCTACCCTCTCCCAAAAAAATTGAGCATTCCAAAATAAAAAGAAGCTACCGTTAATCAGATTTGGTGGAATTGCCACAACATGCGCCTTCTTATGAATGAGAATGGATTCGGTATAGTGGTCGTGATAATGTAGTGCTTCTATCCTCCCCTCTCTTCCTCCCACCCTCCTCTCTATGAAAATTGCTTGAACAAGTTCTCCCTTTGCAAGAGGTCCTCAGTCTTCCTAAATTAGGCAATTAGAGCACGAGGACCGCAAGGGTAAAATGAGAATTTCACTCATTTCACCTCACCATCTTAAAGTTCTTAGCAGATACAATAGTTTACAGCATTCTCTCCAAGGAAACAGTTTCTCTTTCATTATCCTCTCTTTACTCCCTCCTGCTGGTGGCAAAAGAGAAAGAACAAAATGAACAGGGAATCGAACCAAGCAGAATCTGGTAAAATTCCATTCTTTCCCCGCCCAACCAGCAGTTATCCACCCATAATCTGCATAGGAAATAGGCTTGGTGTTGTTGTAGGGGTGAATAGTGGGATTACAAAGTCAACTGTATTATTCATATGGACATTGTGATGGAAGAATTTGATACTTTTGGTGCTTTGACAAGTATTTTTAATGGGATACGGCATTGTGGTTCATTTTGTTTATAAGGTAGAACCTATGAGATTTCATATTATTTTACAGCACACTCAACTATCCTAGACCTGTTAATCTTTCGGATGTCTCTGCACCAAAAATATTAGATTTGCATGCCCATCTTTGTTATTGCATATTGAAACTATTAGTGAGACCCATCACCTACTAGCAGACAATCACAAATGCAACTTTCTTGACTATAGTAGCTTCAATATTGAACATGGTTTTTAACGTTCGTTACATATATTCGATGATGACTTAAGACAGAACAGAAATCTAACCATCTGACTTTCTGACTTTCTCATTGTGCACTTCCAAAGGATAATAAAATGCACGATGAAGGACGGAATTCAGAGAGCTTGGGGAGGAGAGAAGAACAACCAGCATTGATGAACAAAGAAGGAATGGTGGTGGTGGCTGCAGAGCCTCCAGTTCGAGCTGTTCGCAAGAGGCATCACACACTTACCCACTCGGACAATACTGTAACCCCCTTATTGAGAATGCCACCTTTCTATCCTCTTTCATCCCAGAATATTACAATCTTCCATATGCTTCAGCAGTTCAACAATTTCGAATCGTGACCAATTATCCCTAAGGTGATCCCCATTCTCTTCATCAAGTTCAGTCCATTTCTTTGCATTATGGTGTCATGAGGATCATTCACATATCGTATAAGGGCTAAAGAACTGGTTTATTCTAGATGTAGCAGGGATTCTTCCTTAACTATGTAAGAATTTTCGAATTCCGTTAATGTATATTATATAAACTTAATTTTAGCTCAGGCGTATTTTGTGTAATTTATAGTCAATAATCCTTCGTATTATCGTATATGGGTGCACTTGTTTGAGAGTTAAATTAACCATGTCACCTTGACAATGATGCTTCAAAACCGAAATTCAGAGAGAGTTCATCATTTTGTGCTGTATGCTGCTCTTGCAGTTCAGACTGTCATAGTTGCATTTTTTATTTTTTTTTTGGAAAAATTACAATTTGGCTCCCTCAACTATGCCCTTTTTCAACATTTTCCCCTTCAACTATCATGTTTTCCATATTGAACCCTCAACTATGTGATTAATTTCACATTGCCCTAATTATTAACCTCTATTATTATACATTTAACGGAAAGTTATTTCATTTGTCCATTGAAATATGTAAATTTTTCCACTTTGCCCCAAAATATTGGCAATTTTTGTCCAAAAAGATAGTGAATGTTTGTGATTGGGGCAATGTGAATAATTCAAGTAGTTAAAAGGACAACGTGAAAAATTTAATAATTAAAGAGGCAAAGTGAAATCGGGTCAATGGTTTAGAGGGTTGAAGTATAATTTATGCTTTTTTTTTTTAATAATTTCCAATTAGACTTCCTCAATATTTCATGGCCAATGGGTTTATGTAGTCACTTCGAATTGCTTTAACAGATTCTCCAATGCTGAATTATTATGTAGGGTTATGCAACTTTGAAGTTGTTGAAAATGAAGCAACTGCATCGCCATATGGGATTCTCTCTAAATAACTAAATCCATGTAGAAACCACAAGCATTTAAAGTAGATTCTTCCTTCATTCACGATGGAATCGTTTGGTTGTCGTATTAGAAATGGTTAGATTAGATAGAGTAATTCAGTCTAATGCAATACGGAAAGACAAAAGACAAGATTAAATAAAATATTAGAATAATACAAAATAAATTTTATCTAGTGTTTGACAATACACAACATAAACGTTGGATAGTAGTTATTTAATCTAATTGGTTGTTTGATTAAAAAATCATTTCATCATATTAATGTTGAACTAAAAAATATCTTCAATCAGTGCTTACTAGATTGATGACAACTTGATTTACTTATCAAACAAAGTATTAGACCCGATTAAACAAAAAATAATACAATTCAATATTTAATCCCCTCATAATACGTCTACCAAACGTGTCCAATGGGAATCTAGCACTGATAATGATAAAAAGGGAAATAAACAAAATTTTGTTTGAAAAAAAATTATATTGTGCCAAAATTAATCCATAATCATTGATTGTAGTTTGATTAATTTAGCCATTGATTATAAAAATAATATAAATTAAAAAATAAAAATAAAAAATCTTACACGTATCTCGTTTTTGTCAGACAATAACCAGAACCATAGTTGGACAGCTTAGGTTTTTTTTTGGACACCTTAGGTTAGATGTAACCGACAAAAAAAAAGGTAATATTTAGTTTCCAAACAATGCCCCATCCACCGTCAATCTAACTGACTGCATATTTTCCTGCTTTATGAGGAGAAAAGTGTCCGGTAGCATCATGAGCCGAAACAGAAGACATTAACCACCGAGGTGATAGCCTAATTCACTTTCTCCTTTCGGTGGTCATGAGTTTAAACTTGTTTGCGATAATAATTTGTAAACCAAATAATACTATAGGGATTGAATGTCCGACTTACCCTTGAGTGAAAACTTCAAATCGAGCATTTTACGACGAGTGAAAACCTCAAAATAAAGTCTTGAGGTGGTTGCTCCGTCTGGAAGCCCCTGACCACTCTTTTAAATAACAAACAAAAGAAAAAAGAAACAGAAGACATTCATTCTTCACAGCCATGAAGATAACAAATAGCAATACACGCGCGCACACACACACACAGTAGTCTCCTATCCGGATATACATATGAGGAGTTTGCTAACCTCCGATCTACAGATGTAATACGGAAGGACCATAAGCAATTGATAGGTCCAACTTGGCAAGCGAAAAATGGGATCAGAAGCTTCTCAACAAAATCTTAGTCTCAAAAATTAAAAGAAACCATTAGGATCAATCCCAAGCTAAACCAGGCAACCCAGTTATTTTCCGGAAGTACTCTCATATTCGAGAAACCATTTTAACAATCACTTGTTAATTTGGGAGAGAGCATTCACTATGATCAAGTAGCCCAAAAGAAGAGTAAGAAAGAATATTGAACCCAAATATCTCTATATGCCACCCTTTATGTAGCATATATTACTAATTATAAGGCATGAATTTTGTTACAAGTTAACATGATGAGGCCTTATCTTTGGAATTTAGTGCAAGACTTGACAAACCCCGCCAAACCAAAAGCCATTTACTTGGACACAAGAAAAAAGCCCAATTCACTGAACAATCCTAGCTAGCTATAGAGGGCCCCTTTGGACTTCTGCTCTGTGCATGTATACCTTTTCTGATGGGCCATGGACATGAGAATATAGAATTGACATCTTCATAATGCTGATTTTAATTCGGAATACACCTACGTGATTGTGGAGCTTCGTTTAAATCATCTAATTAGGCACTGCCGTAATCAGGTGCCCCTATTTCTATTTTTTGCTAGTTGTCTAGAAGACATTTGAATTAAGGAAAACAACAGCATTGGCAAGGAGATCGAAACAGACAATCAACTTTTTATCTCACATTGACCTGTAACTCGACTTGTGACATTGTTATAAACAGAATTTCATTCAACAAGGGAAATACATAGAGCAACAGACATTCCTAGCATCAAAGAGGTTACTTGGATTGCTGTACTTCTCAAGGCAGAGCTGCCATTGTTCATTTCCGCCAGCACTCCAGCAACAGCTATATAGATAAATCCACCTGCTGTAAATCCCTGCAAGCCACCAACAGAAACAGAATGAAAATTATTCAGATTATCACACCCTAAAGAACACACTGACATATTCCCTGAAGAACAAGTCTTACCTCAATCAAAGACGATTGTCCTGGATCTTGTCCCAACATCAAAGCCTATATCGCAACAGCATTAAATTGCTTTGTTTACTTCTAACTGATGAAGATAAAAATTGAAAAGATTCAAAGCTTTCACCAGCCAAACACTACTAACCAGCGCAGTTCCTGCTAGAGCTACCAGTGCAGAGAGAAAGTTGAAGAAGAGGGCTTTAGAGACACTAAAACCAGACCTTACCAAGATTCCAAAATCACCTATCTGCACAAGAAGATATTATTATAATGGGCAAACTTCTTTTGAACCCCCTTTGTGGTTTTCCCGTCAAGCACTTCACCCCTATAGTTCAAAAATAAGCACACAACCCCCATTTAGTTTTGGACTAAAGTGCCACAACCACAAATTCCATCAATTTGGACAGAATTTGTGACACATGCCTAATTAGAAAGTGGGTATGAAAAAAATTTAGCTCAAAGTCAAATTTTAATGTTAAATCACGAAAATACCCTTGCACTCTTAACAAGAGGGAAAAACACATTTTCTCAGTCACAGCCAGCAACTCTCTCCTTCGTTTTATCTCTCTCTCTCTCTCTCCAGTACGTAAAGGTCTGTAGCACATTCGTATGAGTTGCAGACTTCCTTTTTTGAAAAAAGGGTGCAGCTTGTAACATTAATTCGAAACCAGTTTGAAGCTGCCGAAAATACCAAGTCTTTGAATTCAGTAACTACCCAAGAATACTCAAAAAATCAAATCCAACAACTCCAAAATACCCGGTCACAGGCAATTGATAGATTGGCTTCGGTGTCTTCAGCCTCTTTGAGAAGAATAGAAGATATTCAATTCTTTCTATGTCTTGGCTTCAGCATCTTTGGCAATTGAAGATTTTACTCCGCTAAATATCAATCTTCAATTTTGCCAAACAATAGCAAGAATGGAACAGATTGATCTTGTAATGCTGATTTTGGTGATGATTGATCTTGAAAGCTGGTTGATCAGTCTTGGGCACTCACAGAAGGGCAAAAAAAGAAGAGAGAGAGGAGATGTCTAATGTCCTCCACAAGAGATCTGGTGGAGGAGGTTAGAAGAAGTGAAGAATGCTTTGCTAGCTGCTGCTACTCAATTTATCTTTTGATAGGAAACTCAGCAAAACATGTGTGTTATCTTTACCTTGTTTCTCTACGAAATAAATTTATGGTCAAAAAATGGTTTTAATTTGACAAAAAAAATATTGGACCAAATCTCTATCAATATTTAACCCCAAAAACAATCTCTACATGATATCGAAGTATAAAAGAGAGAAATCACACCTCTTGAGGAAGCTCATGTGCAAGTAAAAATAGAGTTCTGGACCACCCACCAACAGATCCATAAAGGAGGAAAGCACTTCCTAAAGCCATCCCATCAGTAAAATTGTGCTGCAGGTTAACAGATATTGCATTTAAATACATCAATTTTTTTGTATCAAATATATCATTGACATGACTATAAAAACATGTTCAAGACATAATTCCAAGGTACCCCAAATATCCAACTTTAAAAACAAATGTTGCTAGCAAAAAGAAAAACAAGAATAATTGAGGAAACACATACTACACCATCAGAGAAGAGGTTGAGATAACCAAACACAAGATTAGTTGGCGATTGATGGGGTTCAACTAATAAAACAGAGTTAATATTGCTGGTGGAGCCATTTGCAGAATCCAAATCGGATCTATCTTCGCTAGCACTGCTGGTAGTGTTTCTCTGCAGAAGCAAGCATGTTAGATAAAGTTAATAACAAATGTTGCATGTATATGAATCTTGCTATGCCAGCATCTCTTGATCAAATTAGTTTCCAAAATTTTACATTTAGTAGTAAGCATAATAGCTGAACGTATGTAAAACTATGAAAATACACAGTGCGGTAGTTATTCTAGAAGGCAGTATCAATGAAGCTTTTGTTCCTCCTTTTCATTCTTCCAGTGAAAAAGGGAAGAAGCTTTATAGAATAACTTTTCAAAATCTTGGATCCATACTAAAGCAGTCCTACAAGTATCTTCTCATTTAATAGAAGATAAAGTATGATTTTATAAGTACCCTGTCCGCTATAGAAGCATGTTTCATCTGGAACAATCCCACGCTTCTACACGACTACGAATATTTGCTAATTTGTTTGCATCTTGATGTGATACCATCTGTCAAACATTCTCTCTTATCAGGGCCTGATTCATTATTATGATACTTGAACCAAATGGAAGGTTAGAATACAAAATAAGAACAAATTACTGGGACAGGGAAGTTAACTTGTCAGGAAGCGAGTGTGCCATCTTTTCCATAGTGCAATCAGGATCTCGGCTCATTGGCATACTCTAGTAAGCACAACATAATAATCTGTTCTCCGAATCAGAACTTAGCTCATAGGCATACTAATGAATGAGAGCATAAGAATCTGTTTTTCTGAGGGCATTCGTACAGATCTTTGATATGTGTCTCATGCATATTTTTGCGGCGAGGCACATCTACCTCTAATTCTACCAGGCATTGATTCTAGGTTCACATCTGAATAAGAACCTGCCCAGCAGTAGGACCAAATTATATGTCTAAGCCTGACAGGAAATGTAGAAGTAATTGTAGAATGCAAACTCCTCATTTACCTTCCGAAGAACAGCAGTTTCACTTTGCTTTTCTCCATTCAGAGCATCATCAGACACTCTGTCCACTGCTTCTCCTTGAGTTGATATTTCCGATGTACTTCCATTTTTCTCCTTTAGAGAGAGTTCCTGCAGATTTTCATGGGCGTCACTGTCATTCTTCAACTTTTTACTGTGCTTGTGATGATGGTGATGGTGATGGCCATGACTCCATCCATTAACTCCTCCAGACATTTCTTCCACATACCTTACAAGCCTCTCAACAAGAAGGAAAAGTACAATTCCAGCTGCAACATCAGATATATTAAATAAGAATTCAAGCTGTTGTAATCCAGTTTGCAAATATGTCAAATATAAGTTCTTATGACATTCAAATGAATTATAGACCAAGGCTACAACTTCAAGCTCGGCGAAAAGCTGAAATCGATCCATTCCCATTGACCAAGTGATAAATGATTTGGTTCCAAGTTTTAGCCTTTGAATGCAGAAAGTCCTTCATTGGTGCCCTCATAAAAAACTTAATGTAAACATATTCCTGACCCCTGTTACATCCTTGGCAACAAGGTGGGTATTTCAGAAAATATGACAAGTTATTTCATTTCATACATCATGTTCAAAAACTCAACCAGATTGGTTATTTCCTTAACTGCAAGATAGTGTCTTTCATACATTCTGAAAAAGATCCACGAAAGCTCAGTCTACTCTTTTAAACATGATTCCATGAAAGCACAATCATCAGCAGCCCCACCAAGTAAGATCATGGCCTTCAACATCCAACTATTAAACCCTCTATTAAACAGCCGAAGTGAAAGTGTAGAAAACCTAGATACCATATGACCTCGACAGGGTTCCCTAAACTAGGAAAATAGAAAGACAAAGAGGAATGAAGAAAGAGCAAGAGACGGTAAATAAGAAATACTAAAGAGTTATTTTGTCATTTTACCTTTTGGGACTTGTTTGTCATTTTGACAATTTATTTGTTTGAGTTTGCATTCCCTATATATGGGGGATGTGGTATTTGCTTAGGAAGACTTTGATTAATATTGAATATTGATATTGTTTGCTCCTAAGTTTCCTTTTCTTTCTTCTGATTTTCTCATTCCCGAATTCTTCCCCTTCCTAGTCTACATCACTATATGAAGGTTTTTTGAACAATTGTAAAGTTTCCATTGGATTTTCCAATAGAATTGTTTGTTCAATTGTTTTTATTGCTAGACTTGATTTAAAGTCAAATGATCTAATAATATAAACCATATTAGGATTGATTTCATGAAGGTGACAATTTTGCAAAATGTTCTCTATATTAGAGAATTCAATTTCTGAGCTGTTCTTAACAAACTCAACATTCTTTAAGAATTTTCTAAGCATATATAGTGTATTGTACCTTACCCTCACACTTCTATCAATGATTTAACAAAATTCATTGGTCTTTCTCCAGATAAGAGCTCAAGTTTCAAGCGAGACTTGGGTAAAGAACCATGAAAGTTGAATAGAAAAAACAAATAGATAAATTATTCTATAGAAACACTGATTAGAAATATAGAATTACAGATCTACCATCAAAAACACATATAACTCATAGATCTACATATACATTAAAAATAAATTTAAGTTGCCATTAAAATGGCTGTAATTCAAAATATTGAAGGATCGTTAATAGAGAAGAAATAGAGTAGAACATAATTTATTATACAAAGAAAACTTACAATAGTAGTAGGATTGAAGAAAACACTGCAAAGAGATTTACAACTACAAAACCAAAAAATTCAAAGAAACTGAAAACTGCAAATTTCGTTCTGTCTCAACAAGGGTAAGACCATCCCTTAATATAAGCAGATTCCAATTTTCAAACTGGATTACAAAATACTCTATAAGAGTTTGACGTCATTAGTTAAGTAGGTGTCTGCAATTATTATTGCTTGCTGACCATGCCTAACGTTTTTGGCGATGATGTCAATGCTAATATCGGCTAACTTTATTTCTTGTTGTTTTAGCTTGTGCATCAATCTCAATTAGGTCTGATATTTCCAAATTAAGATCTTCAAGATCTCCTAAAGAATGAAACGCGCCAAAGTGCATTTCCATGTCTTCATTATTGTCGACATAATCCATTGGATTCTCAGAATCATCTTCATTTTCTTCATTTATTTATTTTCCTTTCGAAGAGGAGGATGGTAATTGAGGTAATTGAAGAACTTGAGGTTTATTATCCTCAGGAACTTGAAAAGATGCTATTAGCAGTCTTTGCATGAAATCTAGCATATGAGATTTGAGTTAATAAGGAGTGCGAGACAGATTATTCTTCATTACTCGTCTAGTCATAAATTATGCAAAGAGGATGATCAAGAAGATTCTCAAGATCCCAATGGATCTCAATGAAAATGAAGACATGAAATTGCACCTTGGAGCGTTCCAAAATTTGAAAGATTTGAATTTTGAAATGTCTATTTTCATGGACATTAATCAAATTAATCATATGGCAAAAAGAAGAAATAATAAATGGATATTTTCAGCCATAATTGAAGATGACATCATTCATGACGTATCTCCCACCAATGCAATTTGCCAAACTATGTCATCCATGATGTCAAGCATGATGTCTTTGTTTTATAATTTCTGGAACTCGATCTTCATATCCGAATCTTTGTCTATTTAAGGGATGCCCTCACCCTTGTTGAGGTAGCTCTTTTCTTTCAACTTTTCTCTCTCTCTCTCTGTTTTGCAAATTCCTTTCTTCCATTGTAAAGCTTTCCTCTCCTATCTCTATTGTAAGTTTGTTTGAGTATCTTTGTATAATATAAGTGTTTGTATTTCTATTACGATCCTCTTTTTAAATTGGTATCAGAGCCAAATTGTATGACAACTGAAATTTGTTGTTGATATATATATGTAGATCTATAAGTTATGTGTTCATAGTAGTATAAATGTTTCATTTCCTATCAGTGATTCTGTTCTATAATGATTTATCTATAAGTGTCTTCTACCTTACCCTCACTCTTCTGTCAATGATTTATCAGGAACCAAAACAGCACCATCCCTTCTTGTGTAACAAGTCAAAGCTCTACGCGACTTAGCTGAAGAACCATAAGAGTTTAATAAACAGGGTGTAGTTATGTAACCTAACACACTATCTTATTCCACAATTTCTCTCTTTCTCTTATTTTTCTCTTTCTCAAAACTCTAACAGCTTCACAACTTAACTAATCATTTATCAAAGCCAAACCAAAACGTTGCACCTCTCGATCAAAAACAAAATTATAGGTTGTGCATGTATCAACTATTTCTTGGATGGAAATGTTGTTTATTCAAATTAACACAAACATCAGTCTCCTCTTGGCCGCAAGCTACTCTTTACGAATTGCATTAACAAGCTACAAGGGATTGATTTGTGTAGAGGCTCATTTGCACGATCAACAACTTCCACGGTTACTAAGTCACCGAGTTTCTGCTTCTTGAGGCAATTTTGGGCATAATAGAGGTCACCACAAATGAAACAACCCGAGTTAGCACCTTATTTTCATGCAGAGGGCTTGTCAGTTTGTTTATTTATAATGTTGAGAAAGTTACTATAATACGATTAGGAAAGTTACTATAATGTAATTAGGATTTATGTTTATTGTAATATGTATACCACACAAAGGGCATACTCATATTTTTATTTTGTTCAGTGACTACAAATACAAGACCAATAGTGAAAGGTAGGTTAAGCCAAAACCTCTCTTTGTCTTTCTCATATTGTGTTAAACTCCTCCCTAATCTTAACATGGTATCAGAGCAAGACTCCTATTAATCTTCTTAATCATCTTTTCTTTTTATTTTTCTTTTCTCTTTTTTTTCTTTCTTCTCTTTTCTTTTCTCTTCCATTCTTCTCTTGTTTTCTTCTGGTTTGCGTCTTCACTGAGTCTGGGTGTTGAATGGATCTATACTGACTCCGTGCATTCCTACCAGTGAAGCTTCAGCGTGAAATCAAGTTTCCAATGGTTCTCTGCTAAGTTGCTCTTGGTGTTGTTCTTGGTGGTGGCGATGTGGTATCGTTGTGGATGTTCCTCATTGCTATGGTAGTGTCGTCGCTGCTTTGGGTTGTGAGGCGCCATTGACTGGTGAGGCGCCGTTGACTGGTGTGGTGGTGTGACCGCTGGGATTTCTCAATGGTGTCGTCTGGTGTGAGCGCTGCCGACCAATAGCGATTGGTTGAAACGGGGGCGGGGATTACAAATTTATCCGCGGATGGGGATGGGAATGAAAGTTATACCCGTTAACAGGGGTGGACCGGGGAGGGACGGAGTTTTTTTAAACGGGTACGGGAATGGAGACAACAGCCCCCGCCCCCGCTTTGTTCCACTGTCATCACTGTTTTCATTATTCTCCTCTTGAAATATCACATTCGAAGCATCACAACAGCCATTCTCGACCTCTAAAATCATTCGCCTTCGTTCCCCAGCATCCCTAGCCATGTTTTCCTCTTCGACATCTGTTGCATAGTAATCCGAACCAAGGAAGCATAATGATAAGAGACTAGGGCATAGGGACCAAAACTTTTGTCGAACACCTTAACTACTTCACCCTGCTTCAAAGTCTTGGAATGCCTTGGTGCAAGGTACCACCAAGACACGTCCATTTTCACCCAAGTCAATTAGGTTTTGACATTGATCACAAAAAAAATAGGCTCTGACACACATGCACATATGGATATCCAATTTTTAAATTATCACAGGTATAAGGAGAATGAAACAGTCTTTGCAAACATGTCGACAGAAATTATAAGAAAGTTGAATGTAGTTACAGTTGACAAGTAAATCATGTATCACATACCCAAAACTGACAGTCCAACAGAAAGATCCTTTAGAGAATGCGAATGCTCGTGCCCAGAATGAACATGTTGATGGTCATGATCGACGTGAGGATCGTGTGAATGGGAGTGGTCTCCACCTACAACGATCAAAATTATTTAATTATTTAACAAATAATGACAACAACAAATACTAGAAAACTATCATATCTTCTGCCAATTCTGATACATTTTAGGTTAATTCTAATAAATCAAGCAAACTGATAACTAGTACTCCAAAAAAATAAAGATGGAGCTCATAGTTTTTGCCATTTTTGGTGTGTTGTGTGTGTGTTTTTTTTTTTTTTTTTTTTTTTTGGGGGGGGGGGGGGGGGGCAAGGGCGGAGTTAGAAATTGAACTCTAGGTGGGCACTTTAACCACAAAGTTTAACTTGTATCTCCAAATTGTTGAAGTAAAATGGTGTTTTTGTATGCATTTATATAGACTATATAAATACGCACAAAATTAGTAATAGTTGCAGAATCGTTAGAGAATAGCATAGTCGTTGATTGGTAATCTCATTGAAAGTATTTTTTTTATGATTTTTTCAACTCTCAATGTTTTTACTACTTTGTGTTGTGACCTTGTCGATTCATATGATTACAAAATGACCCTATGTTGTAGTCCATTATGACCCTAGGTAATATCTTATGCCTATAAAAGGATTTTATTAAAAAAAGAACAAATTGACCTCCAATATGTCCAAAACCTACTCGGGCATGTCAAAAACGTATTCGTAACATAATTATAGTCATGTGGGTGTGCGACTGTGCGTCTATTTAAAAATACAAAGGTGGGCACAATATAATTTGTAGAATGTTTGATTCATAGCTAGATATATATAGATAGATAGATACAATGCAAAAAAAATGAAAAGTTGAGGGTCGACCAGGGACCCCTCTGGCCCCAAGGTACTCCGACAGTGGGTGAGGGTGCGGGGTAGGGATAGATATTTGAGTTTGAAAAGCTAGTTTACCAATGGGTACTATAAATATACTTGTTCCGAAAAGTTATAAATATACTTGTTATAGAATGGATCACATACAGAAAACAAAGGAAATTAAATCCCATTAAAATCTTCAATTACTAACTGCTGCATAGCATCTATGATTGTAGAACTACGCACCGTGGCTCAAACAAAACTAAAAGACTTCTAGCAAATAGTTCGGGTAGACATAGGTGATATCATACTGGTTTTTCAAACATGCTGACCTAGTTAAATTACATGTATATAACAAGGTATAAATGCAGCGCAGTATACTTTTTTTAATCCTCTTCTGCTGAGTATGTCGACAACAAAACAACTGTACTCATTAGGACCTTCACATAGTGACTGTAAAAGCAAACATGACTTCAAGAAAGTATTATACTGAAATCCATAATATGCCACCTCACCAATTACCAGAGGTCATAAATTTTCTCATTTTCATTAAAAGAGCATTAGGCATCAATAGTTACAAACATGATATACTGCTACAATTCTGCCTCAAGGCCATTTATAAAATGAAACCATAAAAATAGCCCAAGATTATGATAGTTTCAGTATCAAGTTTTGCAAGCACCAAGACAGTAACATTACCAATTTACCCATCTAACTCGGCATTTTAATAATGGAGCAAATAACACCTCAATATGACACCATCACAACATGGCACAATTTATAGCTCAATAATTTCTGTTGATATTCTGTTCATCAAAGATAGCCTTCAATGATTTTATTGGAAAAGAAGAGACAGTAAGAATTTTTAAATTACATTAACTAATTGAAGAAGCAAGATGTATGTATCCACGAGGAATGCCTGCTATTTTTAGACAAAATAATGGTGTGGTGGTTAAAGGTTGTAGCTGGTTTATAATCAAGTAAAGTTTCAAGTTTTACAAATTCTTGTGATACGTTATGTCAACCACAACCTTCTCAATGAATGAAACAGATAATTGGAGTGTAAATTTTATGAAGTACACATTCCCTCAAACCCTTGTATGTTATATCCAAAGTTGTATTTGCATAGTTCGTTCTACTCCCTTCATCCCTGAAAAAGTCTCCACATAATTTTTTTTTTAATTGTGTGTGTTTGTGATGTCCCTAAAATATTGTCCAGTTTGACAAGTCAAAGGTTAATTATTAGTTATTACTGCTTTTCCAGTACCAATTTGGTTGAAATTAAATATAAATCAAGTAATATACTCTATACCTAATAACTGTGGGAAAATATGGTAATTGAAAAATGGATATACTGGAAACATATTCAAATGGGTTTTCCAAAGCTTTGAGCCCAGGGAAAATAGGCAACAATATAAGGAAGGCTGGAGTATTTTTTTTTTTCCTTAGGTTTCCTACAAGTGTACATTTTTCCATTCAATCCATCAACTTCTCGTGTCTACCAAAGAACTCCTTTGATTGTTTTTCATATTTTTTTCTAGATTTCACTACCATTTTTCTCCCGCTGTCTTTTGTATCTGAAAATGCTTTATACCCCTAACCCAAAATGACGTTAATTTAACTTCGCACATGGTTTTAGAAAGCCCATTAAATGCTTTTGTCATATCGATGCATTAAAGCTAGTCATATTTTTCAATTGTCAGATCTACGTTTTAGTTGTAAGTGGTGCTTTGTGGGTGAAGAACTTTAAAGTAGCATCATAATAACTGACACAAGAGAATTGTGACAAATATATTCCCCTTTGACTTTTCATAGTGGACACTACACTGGGGACATATTGAAGTTAAAAAATTGGACAATTTTTAGGGGTAGAAGAGCAAATTGATCCAGTTATTCAATTCTTAATAACCCCTTCAAAATGAGGAGATAATTCTTGAGTATGAATCCAGACCGCTCAGCCAATAGAAATCCCCTGTTCCCCAGTTTTACTTTGGATAAAATAAAGGCCATAGCTTATCAATGATTATTTTTCAAAAAGGTTGCTTATTCAAGAAAATTCAACATTTAAAATAAGACGTAAAAATGGGAGCATTGACAAAATATAAAAAGCTAAAATCTGATCTGCTCCATTTCATACCAAAAGCATGTGGTAATTGGTGAAGAAAAGCATCCCCGAGCATTGCTCCTGCCTGTACAAGCAAAGTCACAGAAGGTCAAAAGAACCATTCTAAATTAGCAGTCAAACAAACAGAACCCGAAAGATCTGCTTCCAGTTCATTAAAGAAACAGCCAATGTAATACATGATCCCCCATTCACCCTATCAGGCAACTAAGGAACAAATAATTTACCACGTCGAAAGTGAGAAACCTCAATGACTACAATATCTTTGAGGGACAAATATCTGCATTCAGTCTCGGTAAAATACTATCTTGTTGAAAAGATAACTGACCCTTAAGAGTATCATATTACAATCAAAATAGGATTTTCTTACAAGTGAAAGGTGTCATTCCCGCCTAATCTTCCACAACAAACTGGAAAAGGAAAGTAAAAAGGAAAAAAAATGAAAGGACCTACCTCAAGAAAACAAAGCCCACACGAAAATAGGTGAAATAATTTTCACAGAATCTAATTTATTGCATAACTTCCTCTGCCAGGAATATCCAAAACGCCAATTAATAACAGTTGTACATGAATCCTTCTACCAATTTCCACAACATCAGGTAAGGAATCAATTTTGAAATGAATTTGCTAGGATCCAGAGTGCGATTAGATGAGGGAATCAACGAAAACATATTGTTGCCTTTAATTGATATAACATGGATGTTATGTCAATAGAATATACTTTATAAAGTATCCTAGAGACATCAACATGGTGATACAACTTCCCTCCCCTCCCTTTCCAAAGTGTCAGCCACATCCAGCATATATCCACAGCTACACACCCAGTAGACAGGTCTAATTAACAAAAAGTGTACATTTACATCCTTGCCCTCATGATTATATATATTATATATCGCATCTATTATATGCGTGCTTATGTAAACCAGTGTTATTTAAGGCATAAACCAAATCAAAGCGCTTAGATCTCCTGAGGCCTAAGCGAGAGGCGAATCAAGAGCTTCATCGAAGCGAGGAGGTGAATAGTATAAAAACCACACAAATAGTTCAGTTTACTACTAAATATTCAAGTTCCAACTTTTCAAAAATTAAATGTTTGAATGCAACCAAAAGAATAAACATTGAATTGAAAAAAACACTGATAATATCTCAAATTTATATGGCAACCAAAAGTATAACCATTTAAATTCAAGCATACACTAATAATATTTCAAACCTTAATAGCAATCAAAAATAAACATTTAAAATCAAAAAAAAACTCAATAATACCCAAATCCTAACATTTGAAAATAGAAAACACACAAATCAAGCAACTAAACATTTAATCAATCGCTTAGGCGCACTTTTACTAACACTTTTGTAAACAATAAAAAGAGAAGGGTTGTTTGATGACCAATCCTACCACCTATAAAGAGAGCTTATGTTCCACATAGAATTATTAAAGTTGGTTTATATGCTTTGGGGGTTTCTCCACTCATAGCCAATTGAATTTGGGTTGAACGCTCTAACATAGTATCAAAGCTAAGTAATGGGTAGTTAGTGGGTCAAGTCTCTTACCCATTTGAATTTCTCAATATACATGTTTTACTATTTAATTGTTAACCCCATGTGCGAGTCCAGATCCCATGTGAGGGAGGGTGTAAAAAAAGATTAAATCCCACATCGAATTATAAAGATCATCAAAGGTTGGTTTATATGTTTTAGGGGTCTCTCCACTCATTACCAAATTGATTTTGGGTTAGATGCTCACCATCCTCCTCTCCTCCCACCTACAAAACCTCCATTATTTCATCTCTCTCTTACGATTTATTCTTCCTTCCCTCACACACACACATGAACCCATCCTGAGGTGTTCTCTTTGCTCCAATAAGTCCCCTCCCTGTCTATGCAACTTTCTCTCTCCATTTACTATCTTAATCGCTGATGCAAGCAAGGTCTCCTATAGTTCAAGATTATAGTATCGGCCATTAATTCGAAAGAAACTGAAACACACATGTTGCGGTGCTGCGGAATGGTATTGGACGATACACACAACATGTGGATAAAAGAAATTACACATGACAAGAGTTGGAGGTCATGTTGTAGCAAGGTGAAACAATGACTCGATTGACTCAGACAAGTCTGCTCTGACAAATAAATTTAATATCAGAAGATGTTTTAGTATTTGAAGAACTGTCTGATGAGGAAGTATTCATAGCATTCATAGCAGAATCCTCTTAGGAGTGATTTTGTTTTTTTATGGATACTCGAAGTCCTCTCTAGTTTGAATTGTAATCAATTGAGATGGACTTCCATTTTTAATTTTAATTTTGAATTTCGATTTTGAAATCAAGATGGAAAATGAAAATTGACATCAATTTTGTTTCTAAAATTCAATTTCTAATCCAATGGCATATTTGGTATTCTATTTATTCTTTTTTTGTGTGCTTTTGGTGGGTTCATTTTCGATGAAGAAATTGAAATTATGTGAACTTCAATTGGAAGAGAAGGAATTAAGGTTCATTGGCAATGAATTGGTTGTTGTGAATGTGTGCGACGGCTATGCAAGTTGGGTTGTTGGCAATAGTGGTGGTGGCAATGTTGGTTCAAGCAGGTTCAATGGTGGTTGTCCATGTTTGCTTGGGAGTAGAATGGAGTGGGTGATATATCAATCGTGTGGATGGTAGTGCTAGGGAAAAAGGTGCTTGAATGTGTGTGAGCGCGTGCATGTGTGTTCAAAGGACTTTAGCAATTGTCAGCTTACAAGGAATGGCCAATCATGGTAGGTCATTGACTAAAACAGAAATATCAACTAGGAGTGTCAATGTCATTTAAAAATTGCCAGTAATTAGGCTTATTTACAAAAGTTGTGGATAATATTACTGTTAGAGTTCTTAATTTTGAGTTTTATATTTATGTAGGATAATTCTGTAATTACTCACTATCGTGTTCACTATAAATAATAGGGTGTAGGGCAACACAGCCCACACACTAGATTATTCTTTCACTTGCCTCTCTCATTCTTCCTCTCTCTTACAAACTTTATACCATTTTTACAATTTCAACTATTACACTAAGAAAATATAAAAATTCCAGATTCCCATGGAACAATCAAGTAAATGTTGTCTTAAATGAGTCATCTCTTGCTTTAGAACGTATTAAAAGGCATTTATTCATGTACCATTGTCACCAATCATATACAAAAATAAATGCATATGCTAGCAAAAAATTACAAAATGATGTAGTTTTCAAGTTATAGTGGAATTCTATAAGTCTCCCAAAATGTAAAAATTATAAAAATAAATAATATGTATATATAGCTATAATATAAAACAGGGCAGCTTCAACAAGCTCATCCTACGATCTCAAATTCATTCATCAAACAGCCAAGAAATTACTTCTTTAATATTTCTCCCCCCAACCGATTAACAATTACAGTTGATCTTAGAACACATTCTACAGTCTCAAATTCATTCATCCAACGGTTAAGAAATTATCATTTTTACCATTTTTCCTTAATATTTTCTCCCCCAACCGGTCAACGATTACGGCTAATCTTAAAACACAGTATTTTCTTTGACATAATAATTAAATAGGTAAAATTTGTCATTAATATCATATGTATAGTGTAACATTTTGAATTTTTATCAGACACAATGATAACATTTTGATTAAAAAAAACTCATCAATTTAACAAATAAAAAAACAAGGGCGATGCTTAACACATTTATATTAAATATAATTAATTTTAATTTTATTTATTTAATTAATTATCTCAAACTAACATATCTTACATATATCTTGAATCAAATGTTCAAGACCAATTTTTTTTAATCTTTTAAGAAAATCCAACACTAATATATTCTTATAAATTAATAATTTTGTAATAACTTGTACTAATTAAAAAATAATATATTATAAATGATATTTGTAGATCTTTTTGTGATAAAAAATATTTTAGAAATGTGTTTTTTGATAAATTGAATTTTTAGTTTGTATTAGATTGACTCGATTTTGATTACATGTATAAAATTAATATTTTTTTTAAGTCAATTCTATCATATTTCTTAGATTTATCTATAATATAAAATAGGATAGACTTCAATAAGTTCATCTCACGATTTCAAATAAACTCATTAAATAGTCATTAGCAACTCTGTCTAAATCATTCAACTTGAATTTTACCTTTCTTTTCTCATTCTTCACTCTCTCTCTCTCTCTAGTAGTGGTGGAGGGAGGAGGAGCAAGAAGGGCCTGGGGCCACCCTAGAAAATATATATATATTTTAGTTATATATATATATTTTTTTTTTGGATATTCTTAATTGTGCCCACTGTAATGATTTATGACAAACAAAATTAATTGGGTCATACAAGTTGTGCACTAGAACAAAAAAACAAAAACAAAAAGTCGATACTAAGTCTCTTAAGATTAATAAACTAAAATTAATTCCTTAGAGTATTGGTATGATTTATTGCAATCTCCTTTGATTCAAAAATTATGGAATATATAGTCAAAAATGAGTAAAATATGGAATTTGTAAGAAGATTAAAAATTATAGAATATTACTTTTATTTGTGTGAAATAAATTATATAACTGATTTTTGATGTATGGATGTTATCTTATTAATTTTTTTTCAAACAAACCCATTTTATATTTAATGAATTTTTAAGTATCAAATCCGATATAAAAAATATAAATATATAACATTATTTTTATCTATTAAAGACAGTAAAACTTGTACTTAAAGTATATCCACCCTAGATCATATTTTTTGCTCCATCACTGCTCTCTAGGATCTTTATTCATCACTTCTTTAAATTAAACGGTTGGTTTACATTACACCGTGCCTTCAGGCACGGGTTACCCCTAGTATATATATATATATATATATAGGGGAGAGAGAGAGTTTAGAGAAGCTGAATAATTGTTCATAATAAATACACAATATGCAGCATGGAATATTTGCCCTCTAAACTTCTGCTTCAAACTATCAGGATATGTGGTTGCAAATGAAAAATGGACCAAGAACAATACATTTACAAAAATAGTTTTTCCTGAATTAGCACTTAAAGGAATTAAGTAGTGTGTATGTTTCAAATAAACTAACAGCAGAACATACATATATAATTTTCCCATCCATTATATGTAATTTTCACATCCAATAGATTTTAACAACCAGAAATCTACAGCAGAAAGAAGCAAATTCAAGTACATCAACCCAAAGTGGGAAGGGAAAAAAGGATAGAGAATCTGACCCCAAATAATGCCAACGAATCAACAATGGCCTTCGATGGTTTTCCCTGTACTGCAATATATCATCAAATTTAGTACAATTTTTGTTAGCACAGGCATTCTAAATGGAGGTGTAATATGAACTCGGTGAAAACTGCTGGTCAAGAACAAAAACATAAAGTAAGTACTGATATTTAAGCTACTTACTGAATATTAAAGGCAAAATAATCAGGCAAACAAGGGAAGCCAAGCTCACCAACAGTGAGCAGCCCATTGCATGAATCCAAAGCCCTGCCAAATGAACCCAATGAAGAAGTACTAAGTCGGAGAGAGTCAAACAGAGATACGTAAACCTCATTTTTGGGATTCCCTAACAATAAGATAGATATGTGATCCATTTCCATAATATAGATAAAGATTACTCCAATCATTCAATTAGTTTGAGCGCAGCAACTTGCCAACAGTATATTGAAAAAGAACCACAGCAAAAGAAACCCAAACATGAGCAGCACGCAATCTCAAATACATTAAAGGAACAAAAGTACAACATAGGTTCAGGCATGTTCAGCAATTGATTAAAACATGGTAATGCAAGTACAAAGTGCAGGAGGTTAGTATCGCCAGCCAGATTAAACATAAGGAAATAAGTGAAAATTAGACAAAGGAACTCCACCTCATGAGGACCTTCATCAGCAGAAAATCAATTTTAACTTAATAAGTGAATAAACATACAGAAAACATAAATAATCTCACAAGCAATAGCCTATCAGTGGACATACATTATGCAAACATACGGTAGCACAAATAATCAGAACCAGGTGCTCAGAATATCAGTAATACTTGCATGTCTTTAAAGTAAAAGCTGATCGAAGAATACTCAAGCAAGCTTCGAAACACTTATGCTGATGCCAAGCCCTGTTCACATATCGTTTCCAATGTCTTGGTATTTTACTGATCAACTTTGATTTGTTGTAAAACAGAAATCTCTTACGTTAGTGGGAAAGATGGAGGAAAATAAGGGACAACATTTTGTGGAAAGGTTAAACACTATAAGAAAGAATCCACAGGAAAACAGTGATGTTTTTGAAATCAGTAAAACTCGGCCCAAGCGTCCACTGATATGTTGGTCCCATGATACAAAGATAACCTTGGGAAGAAGGAACACAAACTTCAGTGTCATGCATAGTGTGTAATATTCAAACATGTGATCAATAAACAGCAGTGTGCTAGAGAACAAAAAGGGCATAACAGGTAAAAGGCGAGTAGAGGGGACATGGCACACATTACCTTGTACCTGGATTATGGTGCTTTACACAAATTCAAGAACAGCCCCCCACCACCAACCCCGCCCCCACCACACCCACACTCAAATCATTTTTCACTATTTTGTTCAAAGTTATTTTCAGCCTAACTCTTTCTTTCACGAAACCATCGATATGTATCAAATTATTGTTCCTCAATGGTCCATCACTAGGTCATTTATAAAAATGTCCACGTCGATCCTCCCATAATTTATCTCCAATTGTTGTTAATTCTAAGATTTCAAGAGAATACCCATTCTTAATTCTATTACTCATTGTTTTTCAAACATTGATATTAACATTCTCATTTCTGCAACACTTAGTTTTTGAGTGTGTTATTATTTAATTGCCTGACATTCAATACCGTAAAGCAATGCTGGTCGAAAGGGTGTCTTATAAAACTTACCTTTCAACCTAAGAAGTATGTGTTGATTACATAATATGTCAGATACATGACCTCCACTTAATCCATCATGCATTAAACTATGATTGACATGGTCTTTATCTCTAATATGTCTCCACATATGGATAGTTGATCCCAAATACCAAAAGCATAAGCTTTTCGGTATGTCTTGATCTTCAATCTTTACCACCTCCCTATTTGAAATTCTATGATTGCTAAAACTACATCCAATATATTTGATATCATTTCTACTTATCCCAAATTTTTTTAATCCTAAAATTTCTACCCAAACTTCTAGTTTATTGTTATTGCTACTTTAGTTTCATCAATCAATATTATGTCATGGGCATTGCGGCATATTGCTTCAAGCATCTCCTTTTATGGAGCTTAGGTTTTATGTCTAGCTCCAGCCCTAAGGAGTAACAGGTAGGTCAAGTATCACTTCACTGTTCATACTCCTAAATCCTAATCTCTTTAAATGTTTCATCTTTAGTTGCAGAAAATGCATAGCATCTAAAATCTTTGGCAAAAAATCCTCTTAATATTTAAATCGGTCCCCTAGAGGTAAATTTTTGGGTCCACTCCTAATAGATATTAATTAATAGATGATAACATGAAACAGAAGTCAATGAATTCCTTCAAGGGCACTTATACAAGGACTATAAAGATACATATTTCAAGTGCAAACTCAGAATGCAAGATACTTTCCAATGTTTGGACCAAGTGGTGGAACTCCTTACACTTATAACTAAAATCATTTTTGTCACCCATAGTTTACCAAATCCACGATTGGATTTGTAGCTCCTTGTACAGCAATATTGTTAGCTGAATTTCAAGTATATCATATATTAATGCACGCTCATCCATCTAATCAATTTCCATAGTATCATATATATCAAACTTTGAAGCACAGTATTGACGTGGCATCTCTCCGGGTTTGATAAGCATGATAGGCATGAAACGAGCATGCACCTCTGACTCACACATAGCAAGTAAAATTTATCCACCACTTTTTTCATAATCTCCATCATAGAGCTCCTAAATCCGTAAGCACTTATGTGTATGTACAAATCTAACACGATATATAATGGAGTGAGGGACTTTGCCTTCCCTAGATGTCCATCATACAAAAAGTCTAGGTTGATCTCATTAGTAATTACCTTAAAGTAATTACAAATATTTTAAAAATATTGAATTATCAAATACCATACAACTAAGAGCATCATCAATCCTTACAAAAATTTAAATTTGAGTAAAAAAGCTCAAAAAACTTGCTCCAATCTTTGACCCAACCTTATACCAAATCAAGAGAGACTCCTTTTTTTACTCAAATTAAGGGAAACTCAAATTTTTAACCAAATCTTTAATGGTGAGATTTCACAATCTTTTAAAAATTTAATGGTCATCTTTACTCTCTTTTAAAGTTGAGTTTGCCCACATTTAAATTTGGGTCTCTCCTTCTATAAATTTGAGCTTGCCCATTGGAACCCTTTTGTATCAAATCAAGTTTTTTACTCAAATGTTAATTTAAATTTGGAGATGCTCTAGTGAACTAAATAATGTAATTTCAACAGATACTATCAAATTATCTATGGAGTCTAGTGGGTCCCATTTGTTAATATTATGTAATGGTAATAGTAGCATTTTAGGCTCACAAAGTAGAATGCAACAATAAAACTTTGGTGTGTAAAATGGGACCAACTAAGCATGGCATGATATGTACAGGTCGGTTGTCATGTCCATTCGTTTACTATATAATATAAATATTTTAAAACAATAATTGTCTTGCGTCACAAATTAGGTAAAATGTAATTCATTTTCATTTAGTTGACAAATCTACAGTAACGGTTCCATAACACAAAATACATCTAGTTACAACCTTGTGAGGTGTTGAGGATCAATGCTAAAATGTTAGAATCGATGCCCATCACCCCCAAAAAGTTGTGATTGACCTGCAAAATTCAAAGTTGTACCTTTTGCGGGCGGTCCTAAAATGTTAGGATGGATCCTAACTTTTTTTTTTTTTTGTAGTAAGTTGACACCAAAATGTGTAACTTAACCCACAAAAATAATAATTTAAGATACTACCTATCTGAGAAGGTGTAATCTTACCCCTCATTTGGTTATATTAATCCATAACATGCCCTAAGAATGTAAATTTGCAGTCTAAAATTCACAATAATTTATAGTCCAAATTTCAAATAATGCAAACTCTAAACCTAAAAATTCATACTATTTTATAGTCCAAATTTCAAATAATGCAAATTCTAACCTAAAAATTTTGAACATAAATACTATCACATTTAAACGTCAGCCCCGAATTCATTATGTTGTTGTGAGCCAAGTCCTAAGCCTAGGCAAAAAAATCTCGAACCGAACAACATGATTTTCGCAAATACTAGTTGTGTAAAGCTTTCATTTTCTAACCCAAAAATCTGAAAGATTTAGAATAAAAAAGAGAGAGAACTGCTCACCATATGATTAGGGCAAACGCATCATGTGAGTTACATAACCTGATTACTTAATTTGTTGGTAAACTAAAGAATTCGGTGAGGGTACTATTATTTTCTTCTTAATGACAGATCAAGATCCAAGACAGATTTACAGTGCATTGAAAATGGCAAAAACCTTCAAAGAATTTATAGAGAGATGAAAAACAATGCCAAGGTAAATTCAGAGCGCAAACATAAAAAAGTCAACAAAAAATTACCAACACCAGAGAGCTCCGAACCAGCTTGCTCATGGCCATGGTCACGACTATGGTGGAACCCATATCCGTCCAGCTTCAAATCCTCCTCCTCAGCCAACTCCTCCGGTAATTTTTTCACCCCACTCACATCACCCTCATCATGATGGTGATGATGACGGGTATGATGATGTACATGTCCATGCTCACACTGGTGATGAGAATGAGCATTAACATTTTCATGGACCGCAGATTCACAGGATCCAGAATGGTGGTGGTGGGTCTGGTGACCCTCATGCCCAAAACCCACATCAGAAACCAACCCAATTATCAAGAAGACTAGGACCAGAACAGAAGTACAGATCTGTTGACTAGAAAACACCATTTTCGGAACGGTGGTTTTGGGGTTTTAAGGGAGTGTTTGGATAGGGATTAATTGGGGCGCTTTTTGCAAGTGCCCTCGATGGTGATGAAGCAAACAGCGCAGAAGAAGAGTACGATAATGCCGACGATGACTCCGAAGGTCACTACGTCCATTTATAAAGAAGGGTGTGTTGATGGCCTTTTTATGCGCTATTTTGCTCGAATCTCTATAAAGAAGTGTCTGACAGCAGCTTTAATGTTTAAAGTACTACTCTAGTTGCAGAGCACTGACACCGATGAAGTCAATGGAAATATGATGAGATTAACTAACTCGACCTGATTACGCTACTAAGAAATAAATTTGATACCATAATTCTAATAGTCCCTTTGACACGGAGAATGAAAAAATAAAATAATAAAAAATTAAAAAAAAATAATTGTTTATATCTTGAGAAAAGGAATATTCTTTTTTTTTTTGGTACGATGAATTAAAAGTTGAAAGAATAAATTTTATATTATATGATATTAGAAGAAAAGTAAAAAACAAGTGTATTAAACTAAAATTTATCAGTCAGGTGGAATTTTGTGCGTGCAACTCAAATGAAAAAATTTATTATTATCAACTCATCTCAAGCACACATAATCAACAAAAATTTTTTACTCTTATGTACCACACGTGGCAGTGTGGCCTGGACAGAAAACACATAACCTTGTTGGGTTGGGCCCATTTGTTGTATATGAAATAAGGGGTAAAATAGTAAAAGCCCATGTCATGCCCAAAAATTGATCCACACTCTTCCCTTTTCCGCCCATACTTGGGGGCAAAAGTTTTGGTTGGCGGAAGATAATGACATTCCTCTCTAGTTTCCACTTCATCTTATTTTTCTTTCATACCAAAGCGTGGAAACTTTTTCTATCCATCCCATTTTTCTCTCTTCATTTTCCATCCATTATGTTTTCCTCTCTACCAAACAGACTATAATTTTTACCACTTTAAAGGGGTTTTATAATTTTTATGAGTTATTTTAGAATTAAAAATTTTATTATTTTTATGAGTAATTTATTACTTTTGTAAATATTTTTATTACATTTGTGGTAATTATTTTTATCACTTGTTTTTGGTACAAAAAAATTTATCACATTTATGAATATTTTTATTATATTTGTAAATATTTTTACCACATTTTATGGATGTTTTTATCACTATTGTGGTAATTTTTTTTACCATTTTTTGGGATAAAAAGACTTATAAATGTGATAAAAATGACCAAAAATATGATAAATAAAGGTATAATACCTATTTTTTTTCCCAATATCATAATCAAATCCTAACTATATAACCGCTAGAGTCTCAAAATATGAGACCACCCTTTAATATGAAACAAACCACTAAAGATCTAAACCACTAGGGGTTTAGATCTTTTTTAAATTACATATTTTGTAAATGAGTAGACTTATCATAATAAATTAATAAGCAAATCGGGTATAGATAAAATTAATTAAAAGAAATACAAATATGGTTGAAGCTAATTAAAAAAAAATATATGACACGACTGATTTATACACGACACGAACCTAATATGACACAAATTAATAAACGAATCAGATATGAGTAAAGTACTTTTGAAACAAATTCATTAAAATTCGACATGATTGACAAGCCTAACTAATATTCAGATTTTAAAATCGTGCTTCAAACTTAACCATCTCCTCTATATAATAATGTTTAATCGAAAAAAGATAAAATAAAAATAAAAATATTATGTATTGTAATCTCGTATTTGATAACACAAATTATTAAGAGTAAGATAATAGTTGATAATGGAGAAATTTGCACGAGGTGAAAGGACCACTTAAGTGCAATCTAATTTAGCTTGGCAAGGGTTCTAATTTGAATAGGACTCTAGCTCCTCATAGCTTTTAGCTCGCTAGCTCATTACCTCGCAAGCTTGGCATAGTTCTACCTCCTCACAATTGGACTAATTCAAATCTAGTTGAGACTCCTACTTTGGATGGAGAGTCATCACCCCACTATACGACACTGGTACTACCCATATTCAGATTATGGATGAGAATCCTCTTGAAGCCTAATATACTGGCCTATAAAAAGGGAAGATAGGAGTTAATCCAGGTAAGAAAAATTGAACCCCTAATTTTATATCTTTTCTCTTGAATATTCTTTCTGTCTTAGGCATCGAAAGATTAACCACCCCCAACTTCTTTTTCAGGTGATCAAAACTGAATGAGTTGATGTAGAGATCATGACAAATTTTGGTATCAACAACAATTATTCAATTTAAACTTATGTTTAGGTAGTTCACTTATTCTATAGTACTAATTAACTATTGAATAAAAAATTATCAATCTAATTTATCATGTCAAAGTGCAACAAAAAATGACAAATGCCCCTACAGTCTTGACTTTAATAATCTCTTTGGTAGAAGCGGCTAAAATAATAGACGAAATAAAAAATTTCATCCATAGAAGAAAGAAATGTATTTGTTCTTCGTTTTTGTTTGGTAACATGGAAGAAAATAAAAAAGATAATTTTTTTATTGTTTGGTATTAGATAGAAAGTGAAGTGGAAAGCAAAAAAATATCTACATGTAAATTATTATTATACCCTCACAGAGCTTTGCACTTATCTTGTCCGAGTTGTGGATTGATTATATTATTATAATAATCACGATAAAAGGATAAAAAAATAAATGTAGTCTTTGAAAAACTTTGACTTTATTTTTGAACTCACTTTCCGCCAAATTCTAAAATGAATTTTTGGGTGTGATTGTTAACTCAAATTCGGTACTTAAAATGAATGTATTCAGTACTTATTAATTAAATATGTTTGATAATTAAAATTTAAACTCTCTTAATATGTTAAGTACTCCTTAAAAATATGTTATAATATTAAATAGGAGATCTTTTACTTAATTCTGAAAGTTAAAAGCGCTCAGCAAAATCATCTTTAATAATATTTATAATATGATAATTATATCTCGAAATATTTTACAATCCTATTAAAACTCTAATTAGTCTCCTCTTCAAAACCCCTAACATATATATTCTCCTTGTTGATCTCTTTTTTTTTCTTTCCCTTGTCTTCTGTAACAAAAATATATATACATAATTATAGTTACATACACACATATGCACTATACACACACATACTTACACACACACACACACACACACACACACACACACACACACACACACACACACATTATTAATGAAATCTAATTTATTATATTTTTTTAATATTATTTAATTATTTATTAGTTATTATTCTTTTTTTTTAATCAGATGTTATTGTTTACTTATTATGTTATTCAATTTGTTATTGTTCACTTATTGTGTTATTTAGATGTTATTTATTTATTTATTTTTATCAAATATTTGTTATATGTAAACTACAATATAATAATAGTGATTATAATTTTTTTATAAATATTTTCAAATTAATGAGTAGAAGGATAAAACTAAAAATTTATTTATTTTCAAACGTCAGTTCTATGCAGTTGTTAAACGGTTTAGTTCAATTGAGTAATTAAATTTCAATGAATATCAAACAGTCCACAAATTCAGCATTCAGCTTTTAGCTTTCAGACTTTAACTTTCAACTTTTAAATTACAGTTTTTAGTTTTATCAAACACCACCTTTATTATAGGCTTAAGGGATATATTTGTCCTCCCACTTTCATTTCCCTCTTATTTTCCACCTCAACCATGCAATGGAAACTCATTCTTTCCTCACTTTTTCATTCGTCTTATATTTCACCATACCAAACATAGTGTAAGACTATGGTGGGATGATACGTAATAGTTCAATTGGCTCCATAATATAGATAAAGAATATTGAAAATATATGTATTTTATATGAATATGAAATAAATATAGACATAATCCAGGGTGTTCTTAGCAACCCTATATAATATAAGATTGCAACTAGAGATGACTCCTTAGGACATCAAAAAAGTCAGTGATTTTCTTCAATTAATTGTTAATATGGGATTTAAATTTTTTCCCGATGTCATATTATTATCATCAAGATTTAGATCCTCTCAAATTCAAAAATATTGATTGAAATGTTTAATTATGGAACAAATACAAATATTTTTTTAATCAATAACAACATGAATTGATGAAATTTTTTATTTTATTTAATTATTTTTGCAAACAATTGTAATAAAATTAATCAATTGAATATTAATTTTTAAAGATGATATTAAAAAAAGTTGTATGTCATAATTTTATCCTTAATTTAATAATGTTAATTGAACCACATCACTAGACCTCTAGATCATATCATTTGGTGGAGTCCTCTGAATTGTGTGAATTTAATTAGGGATTATTAGAATTGATTAAAATTAATTTAAATTTATGATGTAATAAACTTTATAATGCATGATATAGTTTTTTTTTTGACTTAATTAATTTCAAAACAAGTAGAATACAGATCCTAACATATGTGATTGTGTGCAAGTGAAGATGAATAGTGCAGGGATACAATACAAAGACAGCGGTGCAATATTGGCATGACTAGTGACTAGTCAGATTTAACTGGGTTAGACTTAATAAATCCAGCAAGTCCAAGTTAATTAAAAGGCAAATCAAGCCCAGTTTGCACATTCGACCTAGCCCAAGTTCCAAGGAGTTTAAAAAGATAAAAGCACGTGGGAGAGAGATCATCGAGATACTCACTCTCGGTGATCAAGCCTATTTTAATTGTATTTACATTTTGTAGCTATCCTCACCGAAAAGCTAGTATCTTTACCCTCACGTCACCGCCTCACCATGCTTATAAATTGAGGAGAGCATCTCACTACACATTGAGCTCTACCTCTATATCTCTCTACATAATTTCTCTCTCCTAATTATTGTATCCCTCTCGGAGCTAACCATTGCTCCCTCCCGTTTACTTCATCAATAAAGACCCCCCGCCACCGTTGTCATTTCTTAGAGTGGAGTAAGTCACTCGAACCGAACCACTATATAAATGTACTAGTCATAACCCGTGCCTAAAGACACAATAAAATATAAAATTTGAGCGTCTAAAAAATCAATCCCATTATATTAATTTTTTTCAAAATATATTAATTACAAATTAATCAAATATTAAATAATTAAATATATGATAAAAATGAGTGATGTGATATTTTTAGAGAATAAATATATAAATGATTAAACATATGATAGAAATAAGTGATGCAATTTGACGTTTGAGTTTGACAAAAGGATGATGGGTGAGATAAGTGATTGACGATGGTTTTAAGGGAAAATGACTAGGACAAAATTCAAATACACTCCTGTTTTATTATATAAATGTTGACTTAATATTTAAATTATTGTCATTGATTGATTTATTTGTTGTCCTTTAATTACACCTTATCACACACTCAACTGTTAATCTTGCACGAGACAATTTTGTGCATCAGCAATTTGGCGTCATTTGTGGAAAACGATTAAGTTTTCTACTATCTTGCTACTTTATGGCAATCACGACCAGGTCGATGAGTCAACAACTGGGAGACAACAACCCAAGCCCCTGGGAGGAGGCTTCGTCTCCCCTTGCACCCTCGGAACCATCCGAGACGGTGACTCCCGTGGTCGAGCAACAGATTTTACATACCATGCAACTACTGGTAAACCAGAACCAGCAAATCATTCAATTGTTGCTCGCCTCAGGAGGCGACCCCCCTCAGCCTATAGAAAGAGCACTACTCTCTCCAACGGAAGAAGTACATCAACCTTTCCACTCTCGACACCAAGTCGCCCCCCACCGTGGAGCCTCGCGATAGAACGTCCCAAGGCAATGCCCAGGTGCCCCTTGCCCTGGAGTCCATCGTCAATGCGCAAGAAGCTCACATATTCCCCCGTCTCATGTACCTGCATAGGAGGATGAGGGAGAAAGCTAATATGCCGATCATGAAAACCATTACAACGACTTGGCGGAGGATGTCCCCAACCAATGCGAACAGAAGATCAAAGAGATGCAAAACCAACTCGGTAATGCCCTCAACGCCATCAAGGCATAGACGCCCGAGATGGTGGATTACTTGGTAAGACACACTGATACCTCGTTCGTTGCAGATATTGTCAATTACATCTTATCCTCAAAGTTCAAGATGCTTACCATCAAGATCTTCGACGGTACCAAAGACCATCTAGATCATCTCGACACCAATAAGTCTCTGATGCAACTCTACAACGTGTTTGATGAGATCATTAGTAGAGCCTTTTTTATTTATTCTTTCGCGGAGCTAAGTAAATCTTTTGTCTCCCACTTCATTGGGGGACGCCGACATCAGAAGCCAGTTACCCACATGCTCACCATCAAGCAGGACGAGGACGAAAGCCTGAGGGACTACCGTACTCATTTCAACGAGTAGGCTCTCCAGATCGAGGAGTCAGACGATAAAGTAACCATGGCTGCCTTCATTGCAGGTTTGCGCTCCTCTAGTTTTATATTCTCTATCCTAAAGAAGTCGCCCTTCAGCATGCCCGAGCTGCTGTCAAGGGCACAATAGTATATGAATATCGAAGACGTCACCAAAGCCCGACAAGGTGAGTCCTCCCGCGGGTTGAGAAAAGAAAGGATACCCACAAAGATAGGAAAGAAGTAGAGAACAAGAGGAATAGGACAGAGAGAGTCTCTGTCAAGGACGGCCTTGGTCTCCCACCTTCGAGAGAGTGACAAGCCTCTACACCACTCAACGCCTCGGTGGAGCATATCTTGTTCCAGATACAAGGCGACCCCATGCTCCGTTGGCTAGGAAAAATGAAGTCCGCCCTAAATTGAAGAAATCCAAGCAAGTATTGTCCTTTTCACTGCGACCATGGCCACGACATTGATGAATACTATGAGCTCAAGAGGCAGATCGAGGAATTCATACAGCGTGGCTAGTTGAGGCAGTACGTTATTGGTGGAGGACAAGCCCCGCCACTTGACCGTGACCAAGATGACAGAGAGCGCCAGCAATCCCTTAGAAAAATCCAGACAATCTCTTGAGGGCTAGGAGGAAGAGGCAACTCCAACTCCGCCAGGAAAGTCTTGGGCCACTTATAGGACATCGAACACCTGAAGAGTTATTATCAATAACCGGTACAAGCCAGTGACTCTCATTTTATCTGTCGATTATTATTTTAGTTGATTGATTCAGTTATTTATTATTTTATGAAATAAAACTCAGCGAAAATTATTGTGTCCAGAACTGTCTTACTCTCATTTCATAAAGTTTGTAAATAGATTACAAAAGTCAAAACATAACCTAACAACAAGATAGAAAAAAAAATAAAAGTCGTCATACTCCCGACGATTAGTCAGTGCTCTCCGAGCCACTATAAAGGCTCTCTTTGTCACTATCTATCTCTGGTGCCTCATATAGGAAAAATTCAAAATCAAGTGACTACCTAGCCACTTCCTTGTGTTACCCGAGGCGCCGCCCCGAGACACCTCCCAAGCAACCCAAGCAAACGACCCAAAACACTGCACTTATACCCAGCACTCCTCGATGTCCATGCCTAGTGGCTTCCAGCGCCCCTCGGCGTTTGTGCCTAACGGCGCCCGCGTCTCAATCTCCAACTTAGCGGCCCTCACGAGAGTCACCAAAAGCTTGATTTATCTCTACTCTGCTCCCAGCAGACAGTCTATATCTCCAGCTTAGCTGCTCTCACGAGAGTCTTCAAAAAACTTGGCCTATCTATACTTTACTCCCAGCAGGCAGCTTATATCTCAAGCTTAGCTGCTCTCATGAGAGTCGCCAAAAGCTCGACCTATCTTTGCTCTGGTCCCACACAGATAGCCTATATCTCCAGTTTTGCGCTCTCTCGCGAGTCGCCAAGAAGTTGGACGTATATCTACTCTACTGTCAAGTAGGCAGCTTATATCTCTAGCTTAGCGGCTCTCATGAGAATCATCAATAACTCAGCCCATCTCTACTCTGCTCCCACACAGGCAGTTTATATCTCCAGCTTTGTGCTCTCTCGCGAGTTGCTATGAAGTTGTGCCTATCTATGCTCTGTTCTGCTCTTAAACAGGCTGCCTATATCTCCAGTTTAGCGGCTCTCACAAGAGTAGCCAAAAGCTCGGCCTATCTCTACTCTACTCTCATGCAGGCAGCCTATATCTCTAACTTCGCGCTCTCTTGCGAGTTGATAAGAAGCTGGCCTATCTCTACTCTGCTCTCAAGTAAGCAACCTATATCTCCAGCTTAGCAACTCTCACGAGAGTCACCCAAAGCTTAGCCTATCTCTGCTCTGTTTTCAAGCAAGCAGCCTATATCTCCAACTTTACTCTCTCTCGCGAGTCACTAAGAAGCTTGGTCTAATCTTACCTCTGCATTCAAGCAGCCTCAATCTCTAGCTTAGTGCTCCTCTCACGAGTTGCCAAAGCTTGGTCTCAAGAGGTGTTACTCTCTCATGAGTTAACCTCAATTGCTCTCAACGGCCCCTCATGCCTGCCTCTCTATTATCAGATGTCTGAATGCTTCTCCAAGCTTTAATGTCCTTGAAAAAGGTAGGGAAAAATAGCAGCCACCTGCCAGCATTCAAAAAGCAAAATATAAAGGATAGGAGGTAGGTACAAAATCAAAGTTGATAATGCCCACTAGACCTCGAGATCCAACCTCTTTGATATTCCCAGGAGTCACAGCCCTCCAAAGCTGCTCCTTGCCCAAAGTCACGTCGAACCATGAACACCGAGCCACTACTAGAAGCAGGGCAGCTAGGTGAAGCTACAATCGTCGTAGAAACTGCACTAGAGTCTCAACTATAGTGGTACAAGGGCTAGTTCTGATATACACGAGACTCACAAATTGAGAAAGAGTGGGGGCACCACCAGATCTCGCTCCTGGGAAGCTACCTGGCCATCAGACGTAGGTCGAAAAGCACTGGGGCATCAAATCTCGCCCTTTTGAGAAAAAGGGAAGATGTTGCCCTAGAAGCATAGAAAATCTCCACCTCTAACATCGCTCTATCAACAGGAGCGCCTGTAATCAAAGACAATCTCAAGAACCAGCATAGCCGAAAGTCATCATAGTATCCCTCTCTGGCAAAAACTCAGAACGTTAATCTGTTGCCCATGAATGCCTGACAGGTGCCAGCCAGAACGCAGCTTCCCACCATCCTCAGTTTCACTAATTTGTGCTTAAAACTCAAATTCAGAAGGAAATAAGCATTTTTTGGGAAAATTGTTGCCCAAATCGCCTTCAGCTATTTGTATGTCATAGATCTCAAAAAAATACTCAGATTCAAGAACAAAATTCACCTCAAACGGACAACCAAGCGCAAAATTATGGTCGTTCAAAGTTTTGTCATTTTTTCATGATTTTCTGATACTCTGGTCGGCACCCCAACGCGCTCCCTTCTTCTAGCTTCGTCTGGGTCCTCCTTGATGTCGCCCAAACCATGTAGTATCTCTGGTGTCGCTTTCTATTCCAAGGCAGTGCCCAAAGCCAGCCAACGTTCAAGCAACCAGAGGCCCAGCGCCTAAGTTGTCTGGCATCGCCCAGGACCGCCAGCACCCAGCTACTAGGCGTCGCCCAGGCTAGCCTGCACCTAGCTGCCTAGCGTCACCCAGGCCAGCCAGTGCCCAGGTATCGCCCAAGCCCAAGCCTGCTCCAATGTGGATGAAGACATCGTCACTCGTAGCTTCTTCGCCAGCAATGCCTACACCCAGCCAGCAATCGATAACATTTGGCGTGCTAGGGGCGCCGCTTGTCAAGCCAGATGTGTCTCCAAAGCCATCTAGGGGTGTCTCAAACGTCACCTCCTACACTTCTAGCACTTGAGGAGTTGTTAAGCGCACCATGGGCACCGCCTTCAATGCCCCTTGTGTCATCGCCCCCTTCATTGTGACATCGCCAAATGTGCCACTGTTAGCTACTCCATGGGTGTTGCCCAGCCTCCCTGCACTGGAAGAGCTAGCTCCATCGCCTCCTAAGGGTTGGTGCTCTAGATCAAAAATTGTCCAAGTGTAGCGAGGAACCTAACATAGGATTAATGGTTAACACAACAGTAGATGCGGTGTCGCCAAATAGGGGAAGAAATTTTTTGTAGAATACAGATATGAGAAGTTGAAGGACTGTCATGGGGAACAACAAACCTCTTGTCTAGATGAAGAGCTTGCTCATGCCCTTAACCCCTTTTTTTTGTCACAAGTAGGGCTTGGGGCATGGGGGGCAAATGACAAGTCCAGATCTAACTGGGTCAGGTCTAATAAATCCAGCAAGCCCAAGTCAACTAAAAGGCAGGTCAAGCCCAGTTCACACATCCAACCCAGCCCAAGTTCCAAGGAGTCTAGGAAGATAAGAGCACGTGGGAGAGAGATCATCAAGATACCTACTCTCAGAGATCAATGCTACCTTAATTATACTTACCTTTTGTAGCTATCCTCCCCGAAAAGCTAGTGCCATTACCCTCACGTCACCACTTTACCATACCTATAAATTGTAAATTCTCTCCATTGAGAGGGACATCTCACTCCATATTGAGCTCTATCTCTACATCTTTCTACATACTTTCTCTCTTCTAGCTATTGCCTTCTTCTTGGAGCTACACTACTGCTCCCTCCCATTTACTTCATCAGTAAAGACCCCCCGATCACCATTGTCGTTTCCTAGAGTGGAGTAGGTCACCCGACCTGAACCACTATATATCTATGTGCTGACTCAATATTTACATTACTGTCATTGATTACTTTATTTATTGTCCCTTAATTACACTTTATCACACAATCGACTGTTGATATTGAACGAGACAGTTTTGTGCATCATCAACTATAATTCTTAAATTAGATAAAGTTTCAATATCGACCTAAGAAATTAGATTCTTCAAATTTGATATCAATTATTAGATACTAATAGGCATCTTGTACGATGCACAAAATTTATTATCTCTTCCTATTATTACCTTATTACCAAATCCTTCATTACCATAATATTTTTAGACAATTTCTATAAATATTAAAATAAGATTCATTTATATTTTAAATAATTAAGAAATATGATTGAAATTTTAAATTTTGATGTAGTTTAAAAAAAATGGTGGGAGTGGTTACAAAGGACACGTGTATTTTGATCGAAGTCAGTTAATTGAATATTTCAAAATTCTAGTAAATTAGCATTTAGGGAGAAAAACATTCTTAGTGTAGATGGAGAGTTAAAAGATGCATTCACACATGTCTATGTCAAGAATAATCGAAGGGTACAAGTAGGATAAGTGAATGAGATGAAAATAACTCGAACAACATATTAACGAAGGGATCAATCAATTGGGTAGAGAGTAAGTAGAGTAAAGTGCTCTCACTAGCCAAGTAAAAAAATCTCATTCTCCACAGTGGGTAAGTAATGTGGATATTTATAGAACGACAATCGAGCAAGTCGGATTTCCCGCTACGACTCCCTAACACTCGTGTCAAACCACAACTGACTCGACTGTAACGATACCAATTAGGCAGATGTGTAAATGCAGCATAAATACGGGTCGGGGATGCCCAATAAAGGAAATCTACATAGTGTCGATCCTTTAACCACTAATCCACATGTCTCATTGTCCCATATATTGATCCAAATCAATAACCCCAGTTACCTTAGGAGTCCATTTGAATCTCAATCAAACACATTCCAGTGGATAATGAGTCATGCACTGGGGTGGCCTGCTCGAGTAAACTAAACCTTCAAGATCTTACCCTAGGTCGAGATTAACAATCATGCCTATCCATCCCTGTTGCTCAATTCTCCCTTAAGGATGACTGTGTTGCCCGGTTCCTATGTGGGGACCCATCCTCTTAGTCTGATAGGTTAGTCAAGCAACGGTGTCTAGTAGGTTGAAGACACCACCCCCGCAATGAGGGATGTGAGTCTTGTTGAGGTTGCCCCCAAACTTTTGCAGTTCCACTATTGTCCACCCTTGGTGAAAAATCCATTTTGTCTGATCTGAATCCCCTCCATTATCTATTTTCTTCAATTCCCCTCAATACACTACTAGATAAGTGACATATGTAAAATTCTGAATTTCAATGGACCAGATTTTTTCCTTGTGAAAAAATTCTTTAATAATGATTAACACTCCACCACCAACAAAATGAATGAATGAGAAAACATCTCATCATTTGAAATTTAAAATCTTACACATGTCACTCATTTAATACTATATTTAGGAAAATTGAAGGGAAGAGATAATGGTGGGGATATAAATCACATTTTGTCGTTTCCAATGTGATGAGGATGTGTTTCGCCTTGTTGCGGTGTCACACATTGGGTGTCGCATATGGCATTGTTATCCATATCAGTCCAGCTAGACCCTATCAGGCCCCATTTCTATGACAGTTGATTACTCATGCCACTTTTCCCATTATGGTGTAGACACATGTCCTAAATTTATCAGATACTACATATAATAAGATAAGACTTGAACTAATAATAATTTATTTCTTTTAAAGGTTATATATTTGAAGTCGAGTCACTCACAAGATAGTCAAGCACCAAAACAAATGCCAACCATGTGTATTTTTTGACCAATACAGTCAAATAACCCCATATAAAGCCACCATCGAGTAGGGTGATCTAGTGGGGTATTGACTAAATTTTTCACTTTGAGGTTAGAAATTCAAGCCTTGGAGCCTACATTGTGGCTCGGTGGGTGATCACTATACTAACTTAGCTAAGTTTGTTTCTGAGAAGAGTAACGAGTACGGTTAGAGGCCTCATGATCCCACCAGTAAATGTCTATTGGCGTGGTTTTTGGGCACTTTCCTTTGCCTCCACCCTTTTTTTTTTTTGAATAGGAAAAAAAAAACTGCATATAAAGCCAAAATATTTAAAGAAGCAAAAAGAGTAGGTTAAATGATCCTCAGATTAACATGGCGATGCCACAAGATATGTGTTATCTAGGCCTACTAACGAAACTCATCGGCTAAGCTTGTTGAATCAACAAGAATTCATAAGGTGTTCTTGTCTTCACAATGATTCGTCACAACCATCATTTTTTTGTATTAGTAGGTGTGTTTTTAATGTGTGTGTGTGTGTGCGTGTGCGTGTGCGTGATTTTATGTATAAGAGTGTATTTTTGTGTATCAATATGAAAGTAGATGTTTCAAAACACTTTTTCAAACATATTTGCTTTTATGTTTTTACTTTTACTAAAAATTGTCATTTTTATTTTTTCTTTAAAAAGTATTTTGGCAAAACGTTTCCAAACAGAAAATGTGGTTGAAAGCAATATGGAAGCATTTAGCAACTAATTCACCATTGACATCCTAATTTTTCCATGTAAGTTTTAAATATTCACAACATTGCTCAGTCAAAATGCCTACTGACTTTAATTATTGGGAAAACCTTCGACCAGATGAAATGCCATTCTCAATGGTTACACTTTTGAACTAAAAGGGATAGTTGATTCATATTATCTAAACTACCAATGTCCTAAGTGGCCCCCTAAAAGCTTCTTTAAACTATCTCAAAATAGATACTCTAATTCGACTTGCTATATTTGAACAGTCAAGCTAACTCTATACTCTACCATGGAAACTATTTTTATACAACAAAGGCGAGTCCGATTAGAGTAATTAAAAAAATTTCACTCTACTTTAACTTTTCGTTAAAGATACTCTATTATTCTCTATTTAGAAGAGATGCTCTCAAAAATAGAGAACAATGTACAAGCTGCACCCAAATATCTTCACATTTATTTTGAGAGCATCTCTTCTAAATAGATGTTTAAATCAATCCAAATTATGAAAAAAATCGACATAAAAACATTTATTTTGTTACTTAATTGTACCACTGTCTACTAAAATTATAACAACCAACAACCTGTCACCCATAACTGCTTCCCACCTAACAAAATGGTTCCACCACCATTGTTTAATTATAGTGTATTACCAGAGTCTATAATTGGGGATCAAAATCTCCTCCCCTCCAATACATTTTCTCTTCAATTTCTTTCTTGCCGGTTCATCCACCATTAATAAGTAAGGGATTTACTTGAATGAATGATATGTAACCCGTTGATGATACCTAGAAAAATTCCAAGTTTGAGCTCAGCCATCGAGGTCGGGAGGGAGCTCAGTCAGGAAAGCACTAGCTCAACCAAGGAAGCTTAAGCTCGGAGGTTCAGACGTTGGACTCCCTTAAGGTCTGCGCCTCAACGAACATGATTAGAAAACAGCTGACAGCCACTAAACGCCCCCTCAAAGGCAGTAAACGTCAGTCTAGGTGCAAGAACCTCAACCGACTAGACCAACGCCTGAAATCAAGCAAATCGTTACAAAAGAGAGATGAAGATCTCACCCCAGACTCCATAGAACTAGGAAGTAAGCTATAAATACTGTACAGTCCTCACTTTGAGGCAAGCAATCGACATAGCCCTAGAACTGTGTAATCTCTTCATCATCTTTAATATAATTCCTAGGGACAAGAGACTCTCTTGAAGAGTGGATTAGCCAAGCTCTCGAGCTGGTGAACTACTATAAATCTTCTAGTCAATCTACCCTTTTAACGGGTAGTAGCTTCATTATTCTCGAGGCCCTTGTAGCTTAGATCAAACCCCATAACACACTAATTTTGCTCTGTTGCATTCTACACACCATCAGTTTGACGTCGTCTATGGGAATGACTGTTCCTGTTACAAATATACTGATTTTCTTCAGTAATTGATGGTCTCTACGCGCAATATGAGTAGAAGCCAGTTGAATCCTCTGCGGGTGCAAAACCATAAGAAAGCCACCTGTGGAAGACAACAAGAAAATCTTCAAGACTTCATTCCCACCACTGAGACTAATCCTCCCATCGCGGACCCCCCTCCGAATAACGAATTAGATGCTCTTCGCTTGGTCAACCAGCGTCTATTGCAATAGAACAAAGAACTCTTGAAACTCTTACAGTGGCCTCAGAAGACACGACCAGCCAGGGTGATCCCCACAAAGGGAACATCAGCGCCTTGATCCCCTAAGGGAAGTTAATGAAGGGGGCGAACCTAGCCAAGCCATGGGCCATGCTCCTCATCCACCACCTAGGAATGAAGATAATGTAGAGGTACAAAGTTAGAATAGGGGAACTAAGAAAAACAAATTCCTCCCTTTCCAGCAGGAAAGAAGAGAGCAATATTAGGAACAACGTTTCAAAGATATCTAACAAGAGCTCAGTCACATGAAGGAGACTGTGAGAGGTAAGACCCTAGTAACAATGGACGCCCTAGTGCAGCAAACTGAGTCCCTATTCACTACCGATGTGCTGCATTTCCCTCTCCCTCCCAAGACCCTGTATGATGCCGAATCTTCGTCATCACGTTGAATGGCTCAAACTTAATGTGGTTCAACAGGCTAGCCCCGACGTCCACGTCCTCCTTCAAAGAGCTCTCCATGTCCTTCGTGTCACACTTCATAGGAGCTCAAACCTATCAAAAGCCGAGCTACCACCTGCTGAATGTGAAACAAAGACCCAACGAGAACCTACGGTCTTACGTCTAAAGGTTCAACTCAGAATCATTGAAGATATACGTTCCTGATGAAAAAATTGTTATTACTGCTTTTATCGCAGGGTTAGGAGTACAGTCGAAAGACTTAATGTTCTCCATATCAAAAAATCAACAAGCTAGTATGGCAGAAGTGTTTGCCAAAGTAGAAAAATATATAAATGGCAAAGAGACCCTCCTTTCTAAAATAGGGAACTCTTCCACACAGAAGAAAAAAGGGAAGGAAGAAAAGAAGAGGGACCGAAGTCCCAGGAAAGAAAAAGGACGAAACAGGTCTCCAATAAGAGACAGAGATCATTCCCCCAAAAGAATGGGAGATGTCAGGGATCGCCTAGGTCCTCCGTAGCCAGAATTGCAACTGAAGTACGCACCTCGGTAGCTCACCCCACTCATAGCTACGATATCTCAAATCCTCTATGAGGTACAGAATAAGAAGTTCCTAAGATGGCCACCTTGGATGAAAACAAACCTAGCAAAAAGAGATGCGACAAAGTACTGTGAATACTACAGAGACCATGACCACCTCACTAATGATTGCATCCAGTTCAAAAAAGAAATCAAATTCCTGATTCAGTGAGAGCAGCTGAGCCATTTTGTGGCACATAATAATTAGAATAGGGCTCACTCTCCTCCAATACCTCAACAGCAAACCCCTGCACAACACCAGCAGCCGATGGGAGAGATCAAGATGATTTGCTGGTGGTGGAAAAACCAGCTCAGCCAGAAAGGCCCACATGCGCAAGGTCAGGGCCGAAGAAATATGGGAGGTGCAGACTGTGACCAAGGCACCCCGGATGAACACGGACATCACCTTCTCAGATGCAGACCTGGTGGGGTATCAACACCCCCATGATGATCTCTTGGTGGTAAAAGCAATCATTGCAAACAGGACTGTTCATTGGGTCTTAGTTGACAACGGGAGCTCTGTCGATATCATCTTTGCATCTGTCTTCGACAAAATGGACATAGGCAAGAATAAGCTCGAGCCAACAAGAACTCATCTTCTGGGATTCTCAAGGGAGAAAGTGTTGCCCTTGGGATCAATTCAACTCATCCTCACCTTGGGGAGCCCGCCTTGCCAATCCACCACCACAGTCAAGTTCCTAGTAGTCGATGCCCCCTCAGCATATAGTGGCCTGTTGGGAAGACCTTCCCTTAATGCCATGAGAGCTATCCCCTCCGCATATCGCCTAGTTATAAAATTTCCTATTGAAAATGGCATTGGAACGGTCCGAGGAGATCAACGAGTGGCGAGGGAGTGCTACATGGCATCAAGGAAAAGGAAGGATGTTGAAGTCATCCAACTAGATGAGTTGGACATGAGGGATGAGCTGGATTCAAGACCCACACCTTCAAAAGAGCTAGAGCCCCTCCAGCTTGACGAGGAGCCAGAACATATGGTATATGTGGGGTCAAAGCTGCCTAGAGAGCTTAAAGACTTTCTTGTTCAGTTCCTTAGGAGGAATATAAGAGTATTTGCTTGGAAACAAGAAGACATGCAGGGAATTGACCCCTCAGTTATCACGCACGAACTCAGCATGAACCCAGCCTGCAAAACCATCAAGCAGAAATGAAGGAACTTTGCCCCATAACACCAAAAAACCATTAATGAGGAAGTCAGCAAACTTCTCCGCACCAAAGCTATCAGAGAGGTGGACTATTCGACTTGGTTAGCTAACGTCGTCCTTATTAGAAAAACCAATGACAAATGACGTCTCTACATCGACTTCACTGATCTGAATCAAGCTTGCCCCAAGGATAATTTTTCACTACCTCAAATAGACTTAATCATAGACACCACCACGACTGGACACGAGCTCTTCAGCTTCATGGATGCCTTCTCAGGCTATAATCAAATCCGAATGGACTTCAATGACCAAGAGAAAACGTCATTTGTAACTGAACAAGGAACATACTATTACCAAGTCATGCTATTCGGATTGAAGAACGTTGGAGCTACATATCAACGTCTAGTAAACCGAATGTTCCAAAAATAGATTTGGTCATCGATGGAAGTGTACATTGATGGCATGCTTGTGAAATCATTGAAGGTTGAACTCCATAAAGAGCACCTTGAGGAGTCCTTTCAAATCCTCAAGAATTACCAGATGAAACTTAATCTAGCCAAGTATGCCTTTGGGGTCTTAGCAGGGAAATTCCTTGCCTCCATAGTCAATAGTAGAGGATTCGAGGCAAACCCATAAAAGGTCAATGCGATAATAAACATGCAGTATCCCTCTAACACCAGAGAGGTCTAACGCCTAACAGAAAGAATAGTAGCTTCTAGTCACTTCGTGTCCAGGTCGAGTGACAAATGTCAACCTTTCTTCCAAATCTTAAAAAAGGCATTCCAATGGGATCCCCGTTGCGAAGAAGCATTCAGAACCCTTAAGAATTATCTGAGCTCAGCAGCCAGTTTACTACTGTAGCAGAGCTCTAAGGAGGGACAGATGAGAGGTATCCAAAGATGGAGAAACTAGTCTTAGCTTTAGTAACAGCAGCAAGAAGACTCAGACCATACTTTCAAGTTCACACCATAAAGGTTCCAACAGACCAGCCAATGAAGTAGGTACTACATAAAACAGAATCTTCGGGGAGATTGGTCAAATGGGCAATAGAATTCAGTGAGTTCGCTATCAAGTACAAGGCCAGAGTTGCAGTCAAAGGGCAGATTCTAAGAGATTTTATCGCAGAATTCACTACAGCCACAAGAGCCCCTCTAGAAGCAACCTAACTAGTACCTAAACTCCCTACATGGAAGCTTTCAGTAGATGGAACCGCCAACGGCCAAAGAAGCGGTGCAGGGTTGATTCTGACATCTCCAGATGGAATAGACATCAAGTATGCCCTCAGATTCGAATTCAAGGCTTCAAATAATGAAGCAGAATACGAAGCTGTCATTGTTGGACTTAATCTGGCCCACTCAATAGAGGCAAAACAACTCGAAATCTACAGCAATCCTCAACTTGTGGTAAAGAAAATAGAATAAACCTATGAGGATAAGGGAAAGAGAATGATCTTATACCTAAAAAAGGGGCGGGAACTAATAAGGAAATCCGTGCAAGTCAAAGTCAAGTATATCCCCATAGCTAAGAATTCTTGAGCAGACGCCTAGGCAAGGCTTGCTATAACTTCTTAGGAGAACCTAGATAGATTAATCCCTGTTGAACACCTAGTTGAACCATCTGTAAGCCATGAAGATGAAGAGGTGCCCCCTGTGTTGGCTTTGCAGAGTTGGATGGATCAAATCAAAGAGTATCATCAGAATGGAACCTTGCCAGAAGACCCCAAAGAGGCCGCGAAGCTAAGAGCTAGGTTTTTTAGATTTAAGATCCTACAAGGAAACCTGTATGAACGAGGCTTTTCAGCACCTCTTCTTAAATGCGTAGGAGACGAGGATGCTAATTATATACTTAGGGAGATCCACGAGAGGATTTGTGGCAACCATATTGGAGCTTGAGCTCTGGTAGAAAAAGTACTAAGGCAAGGATACTTTTGGCCCACTATACTCAAAGACGCTACAGATATGGTCAGAAGATGTAAGGTCTACCAAATACACGCCAACATCTCTCATTGTCCACCAGAGCTCCTAATCTCAGAAGTAAGTCCTTGGCCTTTCCAACAATAGGGTCTGGACATACTTAGGCCCCTTCCCAGTAATATTGGACAATACAAATTCGTTATTATTGGGGTAGACTACTCACCAAATGGACAGAGGTGGAGCTCTTGACAACAATCACATAACAGAAAGTTCAAAACTTCACTTAGAAATCCATAATCCACAGGTTTGGGGTACCCAGGGCATTCGTTTCCGACAATGAAAAGCAATTTGACAATCCTAAGTTCAAAAAATTCTACGTCGAGCTATGAATAAAGAATTACTACTCAGCTCCAGCTCATCTCTAATCCAATGGGCAAGCAGAAGTGACTATCTGAACCGTAAAAGCAGCCTTAAAAACTAAGCTAGAAACTCTGAACGGAAATGGGTAGAACACATCCCAGAAGTATTGTGGGCTTATAGAACCACTGCCAGATCAGTAACTCAGGAAACACCATTCCCCTTAGCATTTGGAACCGAAACAGTGGCACCTATAGAGGTCGGTATTCCATCCCCTAGGGTTGATTTCTCAGAGCCCGAACATAATGACGAATCACTTCTGCTAAATCTCGACCTTTTGGATGAAAAAAAGGACAAGGCCTTGCAACACATTATGAATTATCAAAGGAAAGCGGCAAAATACTACAACAAAAGGGTCAGACACAGAAGCCTCAAAGCCAATGACTTGGTGCTCAGAAAGCTTCTTCCTACAAGAAAGGATCCCGCACATGGGAAGCTAGAACCCAATCGGGAAAGTCCTTACATCATCTCAAGGGTAATCAGACTGAAGAATTACGAGTTACAAATGGAAGAGGGAAAAATCATACCTCACTCTTAGAATGTAGAGTATTTGAAAATATTTTTTCAGTGAATTTTTGTAAGAAGACTATCTTCAATAAAATAACAAGTTTCAACTCAGCAAGATTACGTCAGCAACTTAAAGCAAAAGATGAGCTCTTAAGCTCATAAATCTACGATGTTCTTCAGCTCATAGAGTCATGATGAGCTCTTAAGCTCATAATTCTACGATGAGCTCTTAGACTCATAAATTAACGATGAGCTCTTCAGTTCATAAACAGAAGATGAGCTTTTCAGCTCATGGACCTACGATGAGTTTTCTAAGAAATAAACAATGAGTTCTTCATCTCATAAACAAGAGGCTCTGCAGCTTGCACACAAGGCATCTAACAAAGTAAAATTGCAAGAAAATAAGCAAGGCAGAAAAAGAAGAGACTTTCATTTATCAACGCAGAGGGTTACAAGGAAGTGAAAAGAAAGAAGCCCTAAACCCCTCAAAGCCTGCATTTTAACTCAGATATCTCTTCTTCCAAGTGAGCATTCACAGCTTGCAAATGAGCATTCTCCTCCTTCAGCTCGTCACGCTCCTTTGCCACTTTTGTAAGCAACTCTGAAAGCTTCAATTCAATGACAGAGAACAAAGCACCATCGAAATGGGAATCAGACGACTGAGATGAGGACTCATTCCTTCTACGCTTCCTCAAAGAAGTGGCAATATCCTCACTCTCCTCTGATTCAGCAGAAGGAGATTCATCATTAGAATAAGGAGAAATGGGGCATAAGGCAAACTCCAGGGCAGCGACAGAAGCACTGAACCAAAGAAGATTCTAGGGGGTAACTAATAGTGAAAAAGGAACAGGCTCCACATGAGCCACCTAGCTAATCCTTAGGATCTCTGCCGAAATCAAACTAAGGGAACCTGCACAGAAGAGGCGTGATAAGAACCAATCACCATGAGTATAGCAAAACTAACTCTAAGCCTCTACCTTTATGAGAAAAATGCCCCCAAGAGCGAGGGACATCAAAACATTCACTGCTCAGCAAACCTTTCTTCAGGAGGTTTGGGAACATTGAGGACCGGAGGAGGAACAAAATGATGCCTCCATCTAAAACAGCTGAAGCAAGGGGGCATGTCTTCATCAAGTTCGTAAAAATAGAAGAACTCAGCAACAGTAGGAAATTCACAGTTGCCTTGTAGACGCCAAAAAATAAATAAGTTGATCATAGCACCACATCCTTTAGGAGAAAGATGAGAGGGGCACAATCCATAGAAAGGAAGAATCCACCCAATGGAATGATGGATGGGCAGACAGAGACCCATCTCGAAGGCACCTTCGAAAAAGCAAGTTTCTCCTTGAGGGAGGAAGTTGTAAGGTTCATTAGAAATGGGGACTTAAAGGGGCAAGTCTGTAGGAAGGAGACAACGCCTCCTGATTTCTTCCAACTCCGCAGAGGTTACCATCGAAGGAACCAAGTAGTTGGATGTCATCTCATCTCAATCTAGTAGAAGCTCGTTGTTTAAACAAGGGGGTAAGAGAATAAGCCATCAAAAATCAAGAAAAAGACAGAGAACACAAGAATTGTTGTCAAGAAGAAAACCCAAGATTTGCTGGCAAGAAGAAACTCCAAGATTCGTAGGCAATAGGAAGACCAAGGTTTTATGAAAATTTTAGGAAATCCCAAGTTTTAAGGAACTAAGAAACGCACGAAGTCGAAGAGGCGATCCTTTAAGCTTCCAAAATTTTAACGGTGGAGGCGTTTTAATAAAGTAGGTGGACACGGATAATGATCATATTATCACTTTTTAAATTAAAAGAGCAGCTCAGCCAACCAACTGAATGGGGCTCAAACATCCAGCTCAGCTCAGACTGAATAAAAGCTCAGACAAAAAGCAACTTAGGTCTGAGATGTGATCTTTAGCTTAACATAAGCAAAACTTAGACAAAGTGACAGAAATAATTAGGGGAAGAGCTCCAATGCGAAAAATAGGCTGAACTCTTCAGCTCGTGAGGGTGAGCTCTCCAAGAAAAAAAAATCATTGTTTTGCCAAGGTTGAGCTCTTCATAACAATCAGAAATATAAGGCACTTCGGGTAGGCACTCTAGTTCACAGGCTTCTCAGCTCACAGGAATGAGCCGTTCAAGGTTAAGGTCTCAACCATTCAATTCTACAATTCTCTGGCTCTTCAGCCCTTCAGCTCATCCAAACTTAGCAAATCTACATCAAGAAGAACTAAGTTCCCTCGAGGTAAAGGGGGTAGAGGAGAACACAACACAACAATTTGAAAAGCAAAATTGCAAGAATGTTAAATAAATACGTTTCTCTATTTCTCAAAGATAATAGTTATGAAGCCATTTACAAGAAAGGGGAACAAAACACAAAATGAACTTTAAATCCTTGCAGAAGGGTAACTGAAGTTTCAGGCATCTCGAAAGCCTCAGGGACATTGGTTGAAACAGGATCAGGGGGAACCTCAGACAATGCAGGAGCCTCAGGAGCATTAGTTAGAGCAAGGTCAACAGGAGCTACAGGCAGCTCAACAGTCACAGAGACAGAGGCTGGAGTAGAGTCAAGAGCTGCAAGAGTAGCTGGAGTAGAAGAATCTGCATGGGCAAGCATCTCGACAGAAGAGGTAGATACCTCAACACCCCCAGGAGCAAGCTCAGAAACAGAGGGAGCTAAAACCTCAGTCTCTTTCTCAACACTTGGCTCTTCCTCCTCCTTATCTGAAGGGGTATCAAAATCATAGTCTATGTCTAGGTACATTCACTCAGCTTGATCTTGGAAAGCAAGTCATCCAGTGGCCCATTTGGTAGTAATATCATCTTTCAACTTAGCAATCAGAGCATCCTTCTGTTTAACAACAATTCTCACCACCTCAATCTCTTTTCGAAGAGTGTTATTTACTTCATCTAGAAGGTCATATTCTCCCTTTATGGCCTTATAGGATTCTAGAGCCGCGAAGGCCTCCTTGCGAGCTTTAGCCCAGTCGTCCGTCTTCATCCTAAGCTCGTCCTTAGTCTTTTTGACCTCTCCCTCAGCTTTCCCTTTCTCAGCCTCTAAACCCACATTAGCAGAAGATAACCTCTCCACTTGAGCTCGCAAGTCCTGAACCTAAGCTTCAAGGTCCTTATTGGCAAAAGTCAACTCGGCAACCTTGAGTTCAAAGGCTTTCGACGCCTTGGCTGAGCTCTCTAGAGCTCTGACTAGACTTACCAAAGCACTCACATGAATGGCCAACTAAGAGCAACACAACCAAAAGCTAAAGTCAACACGAAGTGACAATGTAAAATTACAATAGAACTTGAAAATATTAGAAACTTACCAAAGTAACTCCATACAAGGCCGTAGCAGCAGAAGTTCCAAGGGACATAGAGGCAGCCCTTTGAATATTAGACTCGAGAATGATGAAGGCAATGAACTCTGCAGCAAGTTTCATGTTGTCAATAAGGGAGGCCTCGTCTTTCTCAATCTTGGAGCCCTTCAAAAGTAGCTAATGAGACTTCTCAGCCGATCCAAAAGGGGATAGACCTAGGCAGAATGCGAGCGATCATCTCCAAGGCACCCTCGGCCTTTGCCGAGGAAGGAGAGGTCATAACTGTGGTTTGCTTAGGATCCCCTCCAGATGAGGAAGGCATAGTACCTTGAGGAAGTGAGATCTGTGCGATTTTCAGTGAGCTCGACGACGGAATAAGAGTCACTTGGGAAGAAAAGGGAGAAGCAGGAGGCACCTCTGACTTTGGCACCTTGGCTGGGGGATAGAACCACTTCCTAATCCGACCTCGACCTTGCGTTTACTCCTATTATTGGTCTTCTTTAACTGGTTAACCTTTGCCTTTAGAGCCTTCGAACCAGGACCCATTGAGCTAGAACATAGAAGCCAAAACAAACGGATTTAAAAAAAAAAAGAGAGAGAAGAAAGAGAAAGAATAGAAGTTAAGGATAGAATGAAAGAGTTACCTGCAGCCTCCTTAGCACCAACAACAAAAAAGGAAACAGGAGTCTCAATCCTCACCTCTGGAGCACTAAACTCAAGATTGGTAAGCACCTCGGGCTTGATGAGCTCGGAATACTTCTCTGGATCGCAATCCTTTAAGCTCAGCAGAACTAGCTTGTCCTCACCACTGAACCCGGGTTGAATACCTAATAAAAGCAAAACAAATCAAGCATAACAAGGTCAGCGAATCAAATTGACAAGGCTGAACTAAGTTTACTCAGGCAAGGTTTACCCAGATTATCAGGGGCAGACCAAGCCCAAGGTATTGGGAGGGTGTCAGTTACGTCTTCACGATAGTATTCCCACTCTCTTCCCGACACAAAAAAAAAGAACTTCTTCTAGCGTTTATGGGAGCTCAGAGGTCAATAATGATGACTCAGATTTTTATCTGTTTGGAAATGTACAAGCAACCATCAGAAGGAATGAACTTGACATTGAAGAATTTCATGAGCAAAGATACTGTAGGAACTGCGAGCTCATACTTCTTGAAGAAAATGAGGAGACTGACCAGAACACCCCAAAAATTGGGGGAGAGTTGAGTAAGACAAACATTAAAATGTTGAAGAATGCCCTTGAGAAATGGGTGAATTAGAAAACTAAGGTCATTCTCGAAAGCGACCACAAAGAAGCAGACTTTCTTGGGGTTTTGAGAGTCATATCTAACGTCCACGTGAGGACACTAGTAATGCATACCTTGAGAAAAATCGAAACGAGCAGACAAAACCTTCATATAAGGGGGCGTGACCTGACTAAATCCTACGAGGTCTAAAGCTTTGGGGGCAACCTTTGCACCCTCAGCGCTGACAAAAATTTCAATGCCACTCACTTTAGTTTTATCTTTTTTGGACTTTTTCGGCACTGGGGAAGATGATGGGGGGAGCTCTTCGGCTTCTTCCCCAACACCAACAGAATCGACACAAGAGAAATTATCAATCTCCTTACTTACATCTTCTAAATCAATGTCCTCTTCTCCAGCAAATCTCTCACCCATGGCAAGAAAGATCGATGAAGCAGTAGTTTCGGAAGAACCAGACATGATGGAGTTGGAAAAAGGGAGATGAAAGGAGGAATAAGGAAAGGGGACGCTAGCAAAACAATCGCTGAGAGTCAGAGGGTCAAGATAACAACAATCAATGAGGAAAACTCTAACAGTGGAATAAGAATTCAGAAAGAGGGGAAAAGAGGACAAGGAGTAGCCTCTATTCTTAAAGTAGCAAAAACGAAAGGTCCAAAAATGCAGCAACCACCTCGGATTTGGGGGATCCAGAACGAAGAAATGAACAGGGCTAAGAAGCGTACCTAACCGAGAGCGATAAATTGAAGCCTAAAGAAAAATCGGAGAGCAAGCCTCACAGAACCTTCAAACTAAGTCGGGGGAAGTTGATTTTTAGTGAAACCCTAAGATCACCAGCAAATTGAGGAAACCAAAATCGCAAGGAAAACAAAAAAACAAGGGCCTAAAAGAAGACGAAAGGGAAAGTAAGGCGATTTCCCCCGCTTATGGAGCATTTAAAGCTTGGGGTACGTGGAGGCTTCGAAATATAAGACGTGCGCGAGAAATAAGGAAAGAATGATTGCATGTTCAACAAAACCGTCAGAATGGAGTCCCATCACACACGACTCGAGGTTGACCAATGGAGACCTAACTCGACCCAACCTCAGTTCAGCCCCTACTAAATTTACTTTGACCAGAGAGTGGAGGATAACTAATGATACCTAGCCATCGAAGTCAGGAAAAGAGCTCAGCCAAGGAAGCTCGAGCTCGGAGGTTTAGACCTTAAACTCCCTCAAGGTCCGCGCCTCAACAAACATGAGTAAAAAACAGCTGACAACCACTAAACACGCCCTTAACAACAGTAAACGTCAGTCTAGGTGCAAGAACATCAACCGCTTGGACCAACGCTTGAAATCAAGCAAAGCATTACAAAAGAGATGTGAAGATCTCATCCCAAACTCCATGGAACTAAGAATTAAGCTATAAATATTGTACAAAGTTCTCACTTTGAGGCAAGCAATCGATCTAACCCTAAGAACTGTGTAATCTCTTTACCATCTTTAATATAATTCTTATGAACAAGAGACTCCTTTGAAGAGTGGATTAACCGAACTCTCAATCTTATGAACCATTATAAATCTTTTGTACAATCTATCTTTTTAACGGATAGTAGCTTCATTATTCTCGAGTCGCTTGTAGCTTAGTTCAAACCCCATAACACTAATTTTGCTCTGTTGCATTCTACATACCATCACCCGTCAAGAAGAAACTTCAAGAGAAAATCTATTGAAAGGGATCCACTCGTATAATAGGGCATCCATTTTCCAGAATCATAAGCATAAAATGAGTCATGAAGATCAACTGCCAACTGTATATGGAACCCAGAAAATTTAAATCCTTTTCAAACACTCTAGTCTGCATTAACAAAAGAAAATCAAGGCTCCTACAAATCATAGTCATCACACTGAAATACAAAAATATGTACATGCAGATGTAAATCACAATGAAATCCTCAAACACATATTCTCAGTATAACCTATTTCAACCAACAAGACTAGAAGTAACTAGTATATTCACAATAATCCATCAGCATCACTTCTTGCAGCATTTTACCAAAACGGAAACACAGTTCTTCAAAATGTGAGTTACCACCTTCCAAGTTCTCCTACCATATCACAGTCATAAAGTAGTGAGCATTCCCTTCTATATTCACAAGCTTTCCACAGATCTAATCCACAATACTGTCTTTGAAATCAGAAAAGATTGCTTATCCCTGCACAATCATTTAAAATACAAGTTCAAAGGACAGAAAATTTTGCTAGGCCATGAATTTTTTGAAAAGATTGGTGGACAAAAACTTCAGTTACTTCTACATGACTCATACAGTGCATTCCAATCTGCTTTCCCCAAAAGCATAGAAAATAAACATTGTTATTATACAGCCCAAGAGGCTCAGGTATCCATGTACTGCTCCAGACTTAGGTCCATGTCTGCAGTTCTGGTTAGTTGGGTGAACAACCCCACAAACTCAACAAACATGGCATGCATCAATTCTTAGGGCCTTGATATCAAAGGAAATGCTTATAAAAATATAAATTGTTCTCTCCTTTTTTTTTGGTAAGTACTTATTATTACTTTCGCTTCAATTATAAATCTTTGTTGAACACCCATCAAACAGGAATACTCACGATGATGCATACAAATAACTTTGTCTTCACATTACCTGAACATAATCAAATTTGTTCCATGCAAAAAACCCTCTGGAGGAATTTAACTTCAACATTTTTTTGGGACTTTAACCACATTGGATCCAACTTCCTCATTTTCATAAACAGCTTCATTGCCAAAAACAGGGAATTTGACATAAAAGTGATGACTCATTTTCTTAGTAATGTCCAATTGCCAACAAATCAAAGAATTTTAATGCCAAATGGCACAGTAAAGTTAAAAAGGAAAATAAGGCAGAACATACCTATACAAGTTTCAAATTCAGGCTTGAGGAGGAGACTCGGGCTCAGAACCACAAACAGATGAAAATGACATGACATCTTCCTTTGTTATCGCCACAAAGTTCAGTGGTGCAGTAGACAACCTTCTCATTTCCTTGAAATACCCATTTTGACGCCCTGAATAGGATCGGGGTGTTAGAAGCTCTGGCGTTGCACAGCCAACAGAATTCCGGCGGGGTGATGGAGTCACAGATCCGTTTCCATTTGCACGATACCCATTTGCCTTCCTAAAGCTAGTGCTTCTTCTCGGGCTAGGTTTAGAACCAAACATGGCTTCCTTCTCTGTAAGCAGCATATCGTGGAGTTTCTTTTGGTCCTGTTGAAGATAGCATAGCAGCACAACATCCTCAGTAATGCCATTAAGTGTACTTTCACAAAGCATGGAAATTACTTAATGTTGAGCTCAAAGAATTAGACTAATTTGTATACATTTTTTTCTTTCAATGAAAAGTTGTGAAATATATGTTATTACTTTATTTTTTTTGAACAGGAAAGATATGTTATTTCAATAACTACATATCAAAACGTTTTGGTAAAAAACTCAAGAACTAAAAATCTAGAGTCAATTTTTTTTTGTTTTTTGATTTCTACATGTTTCTCTGATGTCATAATAACTTGAACAAAAAATTACCCGAAATTGCCTCTTCTGCTCTTCTCTCTGTTGTCTTGTTATTTTGTAATCCTCCAGTATTGACACCAAGCGCACCTACAGATAATGGAGTAGACAAGTTTACTAAAAGAACAGCCCCATCAGAAAAATGAATGATCTAGAAATCCCATGCTGCAGGACTTACTCCATCATAAAGAAACAACTTCTTAGTCTCATTTTCCCAAGCTAGTGTCTTATTCACCAAATTGTCAACAATAGCTGAAAATAAAAGCTTGTCAGCTCCAAATTATGATACCAGCACAGACAACAGCGCACATCATTAAGAAGGCCAAAATAGGATACCTGGAATCTTATTGACAGCCATTCGAGCTCGTTCTGCACGTTTTAGGTTTATGTGAGCACCTCTTCCAGCAGTATACCGGTTCTCATCCTGATAATCAACAAAGAAGAAGTTAAAACAAGCCAAGATCTAGTAGCTCTCGCAATAAACTGTAATGTGGGAAATTGCAAATGTTCATTTTGTTCAGAAAACAAATTACTTTCATCAGCTATGCTGAACAACAAAAATGGGAAATACCAAAAAAACAATCCTTTTAGAAGCAAAAATAGTTAGAAACCAGATCTTGCAATTTCATGATCTTAGACCCATCCCATTTCATACATTACTAGGAAATATGCCTAAAATCATTCTTAATTTACTTGATTGTAATCTTCAAGCCAATTTTCCTCATCACAAGCAGAAAGCCATCTTTCAATTCTATCCATTATTTCTTTACGGCTCAAGGCCTCATCTTTTGCTTTGCTTATCTGCGCTTCAATGTTTGCCAAAAGTTCACAAGGATCAACAAGACCTAAAAGACAAAAACACGTGGATCTCATTACTTTGCAAATTAAATCTCCAACATAGGAGACAGCTTGTGGTCCAAAGACAATATGTACCAGAGTCTATCATTGCTTGAGATTTCTCAGCAGCTGTGCTTGGATCAGGTTCGATATGGGTCTTACAGCATATATCCTCCAGTTCTGATCTCTTCTTCATAACCAATTCCTTCATCCTACTTGCTTTCAGTTTAGTAAGCCTCTCCACTTCAGAGGATACCTGTCAAGAATAAATATCTCAAGGAAAATCCCCTCCTACATAAGATAAATATGAGAACTAAGTGTGCTTCCAAACCTGCTGAATAATCTCCATTGAAAGAGCGCCTGACTCCACAATTTCTGATTCTGATGATCTAAGAATTGAAGTAATCCTCGAAAAGTTACTCCTCTCTTCCTTCGTTGAGTCCATTAAATTCCAGAGATCAAACAGTGATGCAACAATATCCTTCAACTGCATTTCAGGACAGGGATTAATGTACACAACAAAAACAAACTACAACACAAGACTATGGAAGCTTGCAATACCTTCTGAAACCGAACTTTCCTTTCTGTTTTTAACCTAAGGATGGCCTGATCTAAGCCTTCCAATGTGCTATCGCTGATGTTCGTAGACTGTTCCATGCTAGCACCAGGCAAGCTCGGATGCACATCACTCACGGTTTTTCCAAAATCCAACCCAAGCAAACCACACAAGGAATGCACCTCGTTCACACACTCTAGTACTTTCTGGAGGCGTTCCGACTGCAAAACAGTAAATTCACACACTAATCAATACGAAAGATGAAAATCACAAAATTGAATTACATCATTCAGAACAGTTGAACATGTCTGCATCTTCAATACTAGCATAAAAGAATCTTGAATCATGGAGGATTGTTTCAGTATAGGACACCATAGGATCACTCCATTTCTGTGACAAACCAAATGGGGAAAGGTGTAACAGAATAATAATCCAGGTTCCACAATAACCATTGACAAAAAAATGGACACTGGATAGAATTGCTGACACTATAACCATGTAGTTGACTGTTTCGTTTTCCTTTCGAAACAGGGGGCCACTGATTTAGAGGTCAAAATTCAAGCCAATAAGATTTTTGGTTGTGGATTCTGTTAAAAGTATTAGGGAATTGTGTGTAGTTTGTTAATAGTGTTAGGGTACTATATGTAAATACAAGAGGATGTATGTGTAATTCTTATATTATGAGTTAACTATAAATACAAGTGATTTTGTGACAGTAGGTTAAGTTGTAACCACTCTCCGTCTTTCTCTAATATTGAGTTTATTTCTCTAAACTTAACATGGTATCAGAGCAATTTGATCCTAAATACAAATCTTAGTGTTTGTGCTGCAAAAAAAAAATATCTTGGCTTGAAGTGGTGTCGTTGTGGTGGTGGTGTTGTGGTGTTGCTGTCGTTGTGGTGGTGGTGCTATGGTGTGACTGTTGTTGTGGTGCTGTTGTCGGGTTCAGCGTAGTGGTGGAGGTGTCCGGTGTGAGGTGTCGTCGATCCTCTGTGATCTGCGATTGTGATGGTCATCGACAACGGTGGCTTCGCGGTGGTTTGGGTGGTGCTGTTGTGGTCGTTTGTGGTGGTGTGCCTGGTGTCATTGTACTGTGTAACCTTGTGGTGGTGTGCCATTGAGTCGATTGCGCTGCAGTTGAAAATTGAGGTTTCTCTTGAAACCCTAATCAAACGAAGAAGACAAAGTCCGTTTGGGTCAGTTGCGGGTCGGTTTCAGTCCAAGACCCGGTCCAACCCAAGATCCAAACAAAAACCAGTCCAGCCCAAGATCCAAACAAAAACCGGTCCAGCCCAAGACCTAGACCAAACCGGTTCAAGGCTGGTTCAGTTCCAGTTTGGTCCGTTTCTAGCCGGTTCGATCCCAGTTTGGTCCGTTTCAGGCCGGTTCAGTCCCGATTTGATCCATTCTAGTCCGGTTCAGTTAGTTTGGCACCGGTTCTATCAATTTTCACACCGGTTCAACCATCCAGTTTATCTTTTCTAACCGGTTCAGCGTTCAGTCCAATTCAGCAGTCCAACGAGATTTTTCAATCTGGTTCAACAATCCAGTGGTCTTCTCTTGTCTGTTCAGAAGTCCAGCTGCTTCCTCTTGCTGCGTTCAAGTGTCCAATAATCAAGTTGCTATTTTTTTTTTACTATTTGCTTTGCTCCGTTCAGTTATCCAGCAATACGGTTGCTCCTATTTTTTGCTATCTGCTATATTATTATGGAACCTAAGCAAGATGCTATTGCTTCATTTTTGCCACCTACTTCTCCGGTACTTATTAATGGTCCCATGACTTCCGTTAAACTCAATGGGATCAATTATACTTTATGGTCTCGTTTCGTTCAAGTCTTTCTTCGAGGCAAAGGTTTTAAGAAATTTTTGGTTAATCCCAAATCTAAGGAAGATACTTCTGGATATGATCAGTGGGAACAGGAGGATGCTCAGATTATCTCTTTACTATTGAATAGCATTGAACCGAGTATTAGTTCTACTCTGCTTTACCTTGACACTGCCAAAGAGATATAAGATCACTTGGCCACTATGTATTCTAACATAAGTAATTTTACCCTTGCTTATGAGGTGTGCAAGCAGTACTTCCAGCTGGATCAGGGTACTCTGAGCCTTGAGGATTATAACTCCCACATTCGGGGAGTCTATGAGGAGTTGAAGCTCTATCATCCGTTCACAACTGATGTAACAGTTTGGCAGAAGTAACATGAGAATTTGGATGTTGTTAGGTTTTTGGTAGGATTGAAACCTGATCATGAGGCTACTCATTCTCAAATTTTGGGTGGTTCTAGTCTTCCCTTTTTACTTGAGGTTTTCTCTCGTCTACAACGTGCTACTTTGTCTACTCCTTCAGGCATCGATCATAATGTCTCCACTGATTGCTCAACTTTTGCGATTCCTAATAGCCACAGTGATGGTCACCAAAGTGGACGTGGTAATCATGGTAGTTGTGGAGGTCGTACGAGTGGTCGTGGAGGTTGTAGTGGACCTTGTTCTTGTACTCACTGTGGTCGTGGAGGGCATACCGTTGACTTTTATTGGGATTTACATTGAAAACCTTCTGGTGCTGCTAATCAAGTTTCCTATCAGGATGATACCTCAGTTGTTGCTTCTATACCTCAGTCAGCTCCACCAGACTCTGGGTTGGTTACTATTACACGTGAAGAGTATGCTTAGTTCATGTCCCAGCAACAAGCTATTCCATCCTCCACTGCTACTTTTGCCCAGTCAGGTACCACTTCCACTTGTTTATTGTCATCCACTCGCAGTCCCTAGATCATAGACTGGAGCTTCTGACCACATGACTGGTGCGTCTGGTGTTTTTTCTACTTATCAGTCTGCTACTTCCACACAGTGTTACTCTTGCTAATGGTACTTGTTCTAAAGTTTCAAGTTTTGGGACTACTCACTTGAGTCCTAATATGTCCTTATCCTCCGTGTTATTTGTTCCTCAATTTCTTTTTAGTTTATTTTCTATTAGTAAGATTACCCATTCTCTAAATTATTTTGTAACCTTTTATCCTTTTATTGTGTCTTTCAAGATCTCAAAACGAAGAGAAAGATTAGTACGGGACATGAAGTTGGTGGCCTATATTACTTTGACTTTGATTCACCTACTCAGGCTCTACAAACCTCATTATCACCTTTTCAATAGCATTGTCATCTTAGACATCCCTCTCTCCAGAATCTGAAGCGCAAAGTTCTCAATCTTAATTATGTGTCGTACTGTGTGTCCTTTCAGTCTAAAGTCAATAATCGTGTGTCTAATCTATTTGAGTTGGTACACTCTGATGTATGGGGTCCAATAAAAAATATTTCATCTAATAAATATCCTTATTTTGTGTCATTTGTGGATGATTATTCTCGTGTGATATGGTTGTTTATGATGAAAACTCGTTCTGAATCATTCTCTATATTTGAGACCTTTTGCAAGGAAATAAAAACTCAGTATGATTGTCATATACGTATTTTACGTTCTGATAATGCTTGAGAATATGAATCTGATTCTTTTTCAACTTATCTTAATAAAACTGGCATTATCCATCAAACTTCTTATGCTTACACATCTCCATAGAATGGTGTTGTTGAACGCAAAAATAGTCCTTTGTTAGAAGTGACCCATGCACTGTTATTCTAGATTCCCCAATATTTTTGGAGTGATGTTGTTCTCACTGCTTGTTATCTTATTAATCGTATGTCATCACATGTGTTAAATGGACAAAGTCCATATTCTGTCCTTTTCGCTAGTAAATCCTTATTCTCCTTAACTCCTAAGGTTTTTGGGTGTGTCGGTTATGTTCACAACTTGGGACCTGGATTTGATAAACTTGACCCTCGAGCTATCAAATGTGTATTTCTTGGCTATTCTCGCACACAGAAGGGATATCGTTGCTATAGTCCTTCCCTACAACGATACTTTACTAGTGCAGATGTCACATTTGGGGAATCTGTTCCATATTTTTTGGCACCTACTCAGCCTCTGGATTTAGACTTTGAAACTTCTCTTGTATCACCATATTTTCCTCACCGTTAGATATTCCGCTACCTACTGTGTCACCATCCACTTTACCTATTCGTGTATACTTTCGTTGTCCTCGCCCATCGACTGAGGTACTCGTACCGTCTTCCTTGTCATCTGTTGATCCTGCTACATCAGGTAATTTAGATTCTTTACCTATTGCTTTTCGCAAAGGTACTCATTCATGTGTTACTAGTCATCCTATTGCTCATTTTGTCTCATATAATGCTCTGTCTCCTGTCTTCTCTTGTTTTACCTCTCAATTATCTACTATCTCTATTCCTAAGTACTTACGGGATGCGTTATCTGATCCGAGTTGAAGGAAAACTATGGAGGAGGAGATGATGCCTTATATCATAATAGGACTTAGGATCTTGTTCCTTTACCTCCTGATAAGCAAACTATTGATTGTCGTTGGGTATATTTTGTTAAATTTCATCCGGATGGTTCTGTGGAGTGTCTCAAAGTTAGATTTGTTGTAAAAGGCTTTACTCAGACCTATGGTATTGATTATGAGGAGACTTTCTCTCCTGTTGCCAAAATTTCCTCTGTTCGGATCTTGATTTCTTTGGCTGTTAATCTTGATTGGCCTTTATTTCAGTTAGATGTCAAGAATGTCCTTCTACATGGTGACTTGGTTGAAGAGGTATATCCTAAATTTATTGCTCAGGGGGAGTACAGGAGTGTATGTCAGTTAAAGAAATCTTTGTATAATTTAAAGCAATCACCGAGAGCATGGTTTGGTAAGTTTTCAGATGCAATTTTAGAGTTTAGTCTTCTTCGATGGCAGATAGACTATTTTGTGTTTCATAGACAGACGAATGCTGATTATGTTCTATTGGTGGTCTATGTAGATAATATTGTGATTACTAAAAATGATTCTGAGAGTATTGTCAAGTTAAAAATCTTCCTACAAGATCGATTTCATACAAAGGACTTGAAAAAATTCAGGTATTTCTTGGGTATTGAGGTAGCTCGGTCTAAACAGAGTATTTGTTTATCTAAGAGGAAATATGTACTTGACATGCTAGAGAAAACATGTTTGTTGGGTGGCAAGCCGATTAATGTTCCTATAGATCCAAATCAAAAACTGTTGATAGATGATGATGCACTGTTTGAGAATTCGGGTCGATATCACAGATTGGTTGGGAAGCTCAATTATCTCACTATTACCCGACCAGATATTTACTATGCAATCAGTATAATAAATTAGTTTATAAGGTGTCCTAGAGTACCACATTGGGAGGCAATTACTCGTATTCTACGATATCTCAAATATGCTTTTGGATTTGGATTGTTATATCGAGCTAATGGACATCTTAGAGTGGAAGGTTTCTCAGATGCTAATTAGGTTGGCTCTCCTTCTGATCGGAGATTAACCATTGATTATTGTACTTTCTTAGGTGGTAATGTTGTCTCATGGAAAAATAAGAAACAACCAATGGTAGGAAAATCTAGTGCTAAAGCTGAACATAGGGCAATGGCACATACAACGAGTGAATTGACTTGGCTACTGCACTTCCTTCACGAAATTGGGTTTCCAGTTCATCCTCATTTACAGTTGTTCTGTGACAATCAGGCAATCTAGTGTTTCACAAGAGAACTAAACATATTGAGGTTGATTGTCACTTTATTCAAGACAAGATAGTAGCTGGAAAAATTACTGACTTCATTTGTAAAATCTGAAGATCAGCTTATAAATATGTGCATCAAATCATTGAGTCGTACACGTCTTACAGCAATTTGTTCCAAGCTTGGATTATATGATATATATAGTCCAGCTTGAAGGGGAGTGTTAAAAGTATTAGGGTATTGTGCGTAATTTATTAATAGTGTTAGGGTACTATGTGTAAATACAAGAGGATGTATGTGTAATTCTTATATTATGAGTTAACTATAAATACAAATACTTTTGTGAGAGTAAGTTAAGTTGTAACCACTCTCCGTCTTTCTCTAATATTGAGTTTATTTCTCTAAACTTAACAGATTCGAACATGAGGGAAACCACTTCGTGCAAGCAATACCAAAGGTGAGGTCTCTATACCCAATCCACCCCCAATGAACCTCCATTAATGGGGAGTAAACTGAAGGGTATCTATTTCTAGTTACTTTCAATTTTAGACAATGCCCACTAGACCACTACGCAGATTGGAAACAGGAAAGAATGGTCATTTGGTTAATCATGAATTGTATCTGCAAGTCTAGACTTAACGAAGTTTCTTACTGTTGTATTAAATTTTAAATACCAATCAAAACTTCTCAAGATTACCTAAATTTGAGAAATGGGTCATAAATGCAATGAATCACCAGAAAAATATTGTTAAATCCGCTAAAAATTACAAGTTATTCACAATATGAGTGCTGTCAATGAAATTTGACCTCCAAACAGAAGACATTGGCTGAGAAAGCATTGACTGCAGGCATACCTTCTCCTTTTGCAGAGCACGAAGATGTGACTGGTATTCAGTAAGTTTTCTTAGTGACAAGTCCTGTTCTTCCAGATTCAAAGAACTGACAGGACTGATAAAATGACCACATCCTGATATCTCACCGGAAATCTTTTCAATTTGTGCCTGTATATCTGAAAATTGCTTAATTCGTTCCTCTTTTTTCAGTTTCAAATCTTCCACCAGTGGGGCGACTGATGCAAGTTGCTTTTTCAATGCTGTTCCTTTCTTCTCTGACTGGATCTGTTCATTTCAGAATATGTACAGTCAGCAAGCAATATCAAATGATAATTATAGTTTTGACCTTAAATTTTAACTGCCCTGGGGATTCTATCGGTTATTGAAAATGCTGATATCCTACTTCACCTATCATGCTAGAATCTTTATGCACATTATTACTAACCAATAAGAGTGGCACATTACTAATAAGTAACTAAGTTCAAAACAAAAAAGCAAGACATCGAAGACCTTATGCGACAAGGTGGACAAATAATGTGAGTACAGTTTCTTTTTGTAGCTCAGCTCTCACTTTTGTTCTAAAGCTACAAACTCAGATAAAGAAAGGCATTCCAATTTCAGGCGTAAAACACAGAGTTAGAAAGGGCCACAGGGTAGTAGCAACTTAGCTATGAACCAAAGTAACACAAGATTCCATAAAAACCAAAGTTTCAAAAAAAAAAAAAGACAAGTATTTATAGGTGAATACTCTCTGGAGAACAATGCACATGATCATAAGGTTTATCACCTGTTTGACCATCTAATATATCAAAATAATTTGAATGTTGATTTTTATATCTCTTCCTTGTTTTGGTTAACTCGTAGTTAATAGCAGAATTAGAAGAGCACTGTTGTCGGTAAGTCTCATCTTATCCATGGCACAAAATAAACTTCTATGGGCAAAAAAGTAATTCAGAATGAGAAAATGAAATCAAAAATCATGTCTGGCAAATGTGTGCAAAATAAAAGAGTTGTGAGAATATATGGAAAATCTGAAAAAGAAACGTTTAGAAGTGGACCATCACACATGAGTCACATGACACATCAGCAAGCCATTGCCCTTGGTCTTTAATGAAGGTTAATGCTCACTTCCAGTCTCACTTCATATATCCAGCAAAAATGAAGGATTAAACTAGCAATGGCAAGAAATCTGTGAGAGAATCCCAAGATAGGATAAAGAATTTAACAAAACGTCTTGATTAGTGTAACCCAGAAAAGGAATGGAGTGATTAAGATGGTCTCAACTCAAAATCAAGAGAAAATTCCAAAATGGAAAAAAATGGAAAAAATTGCTATAAACCAAAAATGCTGAACCTAAAAGGTTTTCACTTGACCTAGCCAAATCCATTTGCCAAAATAAATCAGGATAGAGAAGAAAACCAACAAACCAGAGTCGTGTATCTTTCACAAGTAAGAAGTTTTTATTTACTTTCCTAGCCTCTCAGCATTAAACCTCACAGCCAATGTTGCTCCCAATGTGCATCCCCACGAAAAAGTTATAAGACATTTAATAGTGAAAGTTAAGCTACGGATATTGCTGCATTACAAATTTGCATCCGCCTTTTTTTTTTTTTGGGGGGGGGGGGAGTAGTCAATACCCAAAACATGCAAAACATTTAAAATATTGTACCAATTTAACCAAATTGAAATTTTTAACTTCGACCAACCTTAACTTTGTACCCGGATGATGATCAACATTATCAATAGGCGTTATGATAAGGCATAATCCAATGCTATATATAATCAAAGATCTTGAAAGTAACATTCACATGTTCAAGGAAAATCAGTTTTAGCATAATACTTTGTTTATAGAGCTATACAAACTAAAGAAAGAATAAACGTAGAGATCAATCAGAATAAAGAAAAGGATACATAAATGACTGGAAAATTTAAAAGATAAAACCATTAATAATGATGGTTTCAGTTCCTAAAGATGATTCGTTGTTTACCGGTGAATGAATGTTAAGTTCCCCAAGAGCAGCCATAAGTGTCGCAAGCTCGGCTTCCTTAGCTGCAATAGACTGATGGAGACGCGCCTTTGCATTGGCAGCCTCATCAACTTTCCTTCGGTAAACTTCTAAGCATTCTCTCTCCAGTTCCAACAACATACGATCTTTATCGGCTTCGCTCTCGCCAATATCACTCCAAATTTGCTGCTCATTAGAACAGCAAAATGAAGATTATAAGTAAATAAATATAGACTATGTATGGGATATCACTATTTTCTCTTACATGAAAGAAATGAACGCAAATTCTCTCAAATTGGTAAGGAATATATATGCTACACATTCATAATTAGAAGAACGAACATGGACTTGATCCAAAACCCCAAGGGCTGCACAGAAACATTAATATTCCCCCTCAAGTCCCACAAAACAATCGAGTAAAAGACGCTTCCAGTATTAACAAAAACTAAAAGAAACCTCTTAAAATTCAACCCCGTTGGTAGTACTTATTTGCTAAACAGCACATAAAAAACAAGTTTCTGAACATAATAGTAACTAAATTCACCAACAAAAACAACCTTACATGCAAACCTACCATTTGTCAGTTCTAATGTTCCCCAACTCCACAAAACCGACACGAATTTTTTTTTATTTAAAAAAAGCAATGAAAAACAAAACAAAATTAAAAATATCCACTTCAATTCAATTCTCCCCAAACCACAATTCATCACATTTTGAAGGAACCCACAATAATTCAACCACCCACATAGCATAAATTCTCATCCTAACTCACAAAAATGAAGCTACAAACAAAATTCGAGAAAATCTCAACTAAAATTTAGGCCAACAGAGCTCCATACAGTTACAACTTCTTAGAGAGAGAGAGAGAGAGTAATAAGAAGCCCAGAGAGAGAAGGGATGAAATGACAAACAGAAAGAAAGGCCAAGCAAATGTGAAAGAGAAAGAAACCTGAAGTTCTCTGAGTAAAGCATTGCAACTAATGCTGGGGCGGACACTAGTAGTAGGACTCCCCAACGCCAGCATTGCTAATGATCTCTTAACTTTCTCTCTCTAGCCTCTCACTCTCTCCACAAGTCTAGAAAACACCCAAGAAAAAAAAAGGTTGACCCTTTTGGCAGAACAATGTAAAGACTTCAACACCAACAGTTCTTTCCCCCCCAAAACAGAGAGAAAATCAAAAAGCCCTCAAACCAAAAAGAAAGAGACAGAAAGATGAAGTCTTGGCAAGAACAGAGAAAAGAAGAAAGTGGGTTGTAGAGCTTTAAGTCAGAAAAGAAGAGACTTCTAATAATTATATCAACAATGAGCTACACTTGAATGTCATCATCTCTTGTAACAGATCTGAAATTTCTTCACTCTATAACCCCACAAAACACACACCAACCCACAATTTGCTTTTGTTTTCCAGAAACAAATTATTATTTTGAGAAAACACGAGCAGGAAAAGCACAAGGAGACTGTTTGTTGTAGGGAGTGAAATAGGAATAGGATGGGATGAGAGAGAAAATTAGGTACAGAAAAGCCAAATGTAGCAGAAACAACAAGGTGCCCCAACTACTACTCCCAGGAGAGAGAATTGGTTTCTAGGGTTTGTGGGTTGGGCTAAAATGCACCAATGAGCAGCTGAGAGCCTAACAGAGCAGATCTGCGCACATTAACACAGACACAGATATCTAGGCTTGGGGTTTTGCTCCCTCTGTCTCTCTCTGTGAAGTGTGAAGGAAGTGAGTGACGCTTCAACAGGAGGTAAAGCACAAATCCTATATTCCTTAATACTGAAATTGCATTGCATGCTTCCTTGGAATTGCTATTGGCACTCCATGTCCTTGTTATAGTATTTTGTCCCTTAACCCCTTCAACATCTCTTCCTTGGCCCTTTATCTTCAAAAGCATGTTAATTTTGAGCCAAAAAGAAACAAAAGGACAAAAGGGTAGACTTCCATCCAACTTTAAAACCAGCTTTCCCTCATCCTACCTCTATTTGATTTTTCCTTGTCTACCTATTTTCTCAAGGAAATATAGACCGTAAAAGCACTATTTAAGATTAAGCTAATAAACAATCTTTCCTTTGTGGTCTTAGAAACTATACTCTAATAATGTGTGTTTTGAGTCTATTTAGCATACAAAGAATAAGCATGGAGAAGAAGAGAAAGAAAAAAAAAAGGAAATGCACGGATGTAGTGCCTTTTATTTAAATAAGAGTTATTTATTAGTCCAAACAACAATAAGTTTGAAAACATGTGTGTTTATTTAAGAAAGAAAATGATAATATTAATTGCTAATACTATTTTTTTCATTATAAAGGTGGTCGATAGTTCCAAATTTTTTTAAATATTGAAAATAATCCCCATATCAGTAATTACGTATCAAGATATTATTATTTTGTTTATCACTTATTTATGGAATCTAAGTACCATCTCAAAAAAAAAAGGTAAAGTTGAGTATCCCCTAAAAGAATAAAGGGTAAAATTGTCCTTGGAAATACAACACCAGCTTCCTCTATTATTTTTTAGTAAAATTCATCCACTGTCAGATGAGAGTGAGGTTTCTTCCACTATACAGTGACAAAGAAACATTTCCCCACTCCATAAAACTTCGCGTGTAATACACTTTCCATTCACAAATGAGGTGTTTCATCACAACTTTAGGTGCGCGTGAGGTGAGAGATTCTTTTTGAGGAACAAAAAGAGCTGCCCATTAATCCAGCAGTGAAACAGCTAAAATTAATTTTAGTTACTTTTATGTATCAAAAGTCTTTAATAATTACACCAACCTCCTTTGCTTCTGTCACTATTTTTAACTTTGGAATGTCATCAATGATGCGGTGAGGAAAAGTTTACTTGCTTGGTTGAGGTGCAACTTTATGAGTATGTTTTGCATCATTATAATGAGAAAAGGGTTCAACATTTTGCTACCTTCTATTTAGTTAGAGTTGAGGAAAAGTTAATTTACTAGTTGGGGTAAATATAGTGATTGCATTGATATTTGTATAAAAGATAAAGCATTATAATTTTTCTTTTTTGTTCCTTTTCAAAGTTAAAATAAATTAAGTGACACTCTGATAATTCGATTTATTATTTGATCAATCGATTAAATTTTAAATATGGCGTGAATCGTAATTAAAAATTTTCTAACTAAGAAATGTTTTACTTATCCTTAAAAATTAATCTTGTTTACCATTCAAAATTAAGTCTAATTGGTCCCAAGCTCTCGCATCCCTTTTCCCTCTGTACCCTTCAACGACAACCCTCGACAAACCAAAACCACTAGCCTCGCCTTGACTAGAACCATGTATACCCTAAATATAAATACCCCATCTATTCCCTCCTTACTCCAATTATCCCATTTCTAAACATCCCTATCTTGTTCTGCCTTGATTTACTCTATCTCTCTCTCTCCCCCCACCCCCCCTTTTGTTTTTACAACCAAATACCTAACAACACATTACTACCGCAAATCCGCCCTCACTTTCATTGCAATCTTCGTCCACTTGTTAGTTCTTCCAAATGCAGAAGCTTCTTACTTTGGTTGTTAGCTCTTTCCTCAACCTCTCTAGGTAGCAAAACAAAATTCATTCTTCACTTCTCTACATCTCTTAATAATGTGTGTACGTATGAGCGAGCACATGCAAGAACAAGGATGGAGGAAGAAGCAAGAGGGTTGGCATACGTATGGGTATAAGCTTATTTTTATTCTTGTTACAAATAATTTTGCAAAAGAGATATAACTTTATTCCAATATTTGCAGCATTAGTATAATTTAACTCTATAAAGTCATCATTAGAATTCCATACTACACTAAGCCACTATCAAAAGCCTTTGTAAATCCACCATTAAGCATTGAAAGAGAAAGAAGTAGAAAAGGAGAGTAAGAAAAAAGTCCTATTGGTTCGTTTGGTTAGGACGAAAAAAATGATAGAAAGTTAAAATGATAGAAAGTGAAGTGAAAGAAAAGAAAATGATATAAAATATATTTTTATGCATGTATTTGGTTAGAATGAAAAATTTACGGAAAAGTTTTTAAAAAAAAAATTCATTCAATTGTTTAAAAGAAAGAAAAATTATAAGAAATTTTTATAATTATTTAAATTACCCTTAATTATATTAAAATCGGTCTAAAAAAGAAAAAAAATGTAATTATAGTTGAAAGTTAAAAAATTTTTAAAAAGTGGTTCGAAACCTAATCCTAAGAGAATCGCCAACACAATAGTCTTTGGGCCAAATTATATGATTAATTAAATTCATAAGAAAATCTTTTAAAATTAATAACCAATAAAATATTTTAAGAAAAATAATGGTAAAACAGGAAGTTAATTATATATCACAACTTTCTTACATTTCTTTGTATTTTTTTATAAGAAAAAAAAGTTGATTATTTGTGAAAAAATTCAAGTTTGAAAGAAAATTATTTTTTCTATCATTTTCTTTTTCATACTAATCAAACACATGAAAATTTTAAAAAATTTATCTTTCTTGCATTTTTTACTATTATTCCGCTAAACAAACGAACTCATACTAAAAAATTGAAAGAAAAAACTCTAAAGAGATGAGAATATTTTAGAAGATCTAATATAAAACTCTGGGTTTGTCATAAAAATGCTTCATATATATCAGATAATGCTTTTACCCAAGTTATTACTTAAACTTGAGTAATATTTGAAGTAACCATAAAAGATGATCTTATATAAACAAAACATGGTGCAATGCTATGTTGTTTTAGTGTATGTTAATAAAATCAAATTTGAAACCAGTTCCAAAATAACCAAAAGTAAGAGAGCTAACAATGTTTAAGTTTTAAAAGGTGGGGAATCTAACATAGGCAAAGTTTACAAAGGAACAAAGCATAATTGAACCACTATTAAAAGATAAAGTAGAATATTGTGGAATGATTTTCACCATGGCATGAATGAAGAGTAAATTTAATGGTTATATATTTTGTTATGTAAATTTGTCCCCACAAGTACAAGATCCTTTTTTTTTTTTAACTTGTGGGGTCCAAGCATCTAAACAATTAATGATAAGAGTGAGTTATGAACAATGAAAAGTCTCATACCAAAAAAAAAAACAATGAAAAGTGAAGATGCTAAACCCAAGTCTTTGTATCTTCTTTAACGATGTCTCAATAAAGGGTACACATTTAAATCAATTTTGATTTATTTATTTTGACTTGTCTAGTGAAATTTTCAAATAGTGAATTTGTCATCACTTTAATGTAGCTAAATTATCTTTTAATTGGAGGGATAATGTTTGGAAAGTGTCATTAATACCACATGAATCCAAAATGAAATTGATGGATTTAAGGTAAAATTTTTGACACTATTGTTAACTGACTCATATTCACATGAAATATTTAATAAATAAGTTGTAGTTATGTTTCATAATGTTTCATAGTATATCTCCATGTTAACACCTGAAATAGTATGCCATGAATATTGCTCAATATAATTTGTTGTAAAATTATGAGCTCGCTTTTCAAGACCACCACGCCTAAACATAAGTAGGTACTTTCACTCCACCTTTTATTTGAGTTCGACATTTCCTTCACTTTCATTTCCAGGTATAGTACAGACTTAGATCAAAATCCTTTTTGTGTGGGATGGGATTGACCAGATGAGACAACTGATACCGAACTACAGCTTGCATATTTAGTCATTCGGAATCTTTAAGTGCTCATATTTGAAATATGTTACACAAGAGAGTGTTCGAGTCAAGTGACTTATCATAATTAGATGTACTCATTGCACGCGAGTGAACCATTGTTACACGAATAACCTCAACAACTCTAATTTGACATGACTTAATTGTCACTCCTGTTGTTTGGTTCCTTCTAATAGATGATTTTCAATATAAAATTTTTCAAAAAAGAAAAGAAAAACAGAACCCTATTGCTTTTTGTGCCAAACGTTTTATCTCATTTACCCATTTCATAGACATTTCCATCCAATCCACATACGAAATCTAATCAAAATAATCAATCGAAAATATATGAGTTTATTGTCTGTTAGATTCAAACAACATTTTGATTGATCTTTTTCTTTCTCACTTCTTCAATGTGGTTGTGTATCCTAAAGATATTAGATGTTATTTTTTGAGCTTCTTATTATATATCTCCAAGATGTAAGATGCAAGATGAGAAATTCTTACCTTAATTTTCACTTAGAATTTTGTTAAACTTCTTCTTCTTTGTTTTTTTTTTACTTGTGACACATTTCTACTTGTATGTACATTTAACTTTTTGCTTATTCTTTTAGTAAATATTACAACAATAGTTTGAAAATGAGACAATAAGACTGAAACTTACATCCTACTTTTAGATTGGATGAGGAGTGATGGATCTAGCTATAGGTAGATGTTATTGTCCCACAAAATTGAGCAAATCATTATTAATTAGGTTATTATTAGTTATAAATATTCCCAAATTGTATAGTTTTGTCGTTAGATTTTGTAAAAATTCTCAAAGATGACCTCTTATATATTTCCAAATCCTTTATGCTAAATTCATAGATATGTTCATGTGGACAAATATAGTACAATTGAGTTATTGATGGGGTCTTAGCACAAGATACATTATGCAATGTAAAACATATGCCACACATTATGAGAAAGGAAAAAAATGGAAGTCGAGTTGCAGCATTACTAAATTAAACTCACAGGTACGAAGGTAAATAACAACCGACAAGACTAAACTTAGTTGGTAACCTTTGACTCTTAACAAAGAGATACATGATCAAATTTTGTCAAAGATAAATAACATTGAGCTCTCTTGTCTTTCTCTTCAAGAGTTCTATCATGCTTACCTGAGTTTTCTTTTTCTAATTTATTGCTATAGTAGTTCACCTGTATTGTGTTGTAAAAATTCTGCATTGTAATTGTGGGGTAAGATTATCTTACCGAAAAATTTATTTTTTGCTACCAAATCAAAAATTTGTAATTTTTTGGGTTAATTTATAACCCTTAAGGTTAAATTATAACAAAATGAAGTGGTTAGAATTGACCCTAAAATTTTACGGCCAATTCTTGTTAGCAAAATAACTATAACAGATTAGAAGGAAGAAATTATGCCCCCACTATGTTGCTACTAGGTTTGTGAAAAATTCCTCTAGGATTAATAAAGCCAAATAGAATTTTAGATAGCAAACTCTAAAATTCTCCCAAGAACAGAATAGAGAAACGTTTTATATATTTTTATTAAAGGATTTATACAGGTATTTATAATGTTTTAGAGATGTAAAGAAGAGACACAATTTTTGGACCAAGAGACATGTAGCAGTTAATTAACTGCTTAATTAATACAAATTATTAATTGTTTATAGGCTTCAAGCCCAAGTGCCCATATTTTGACTTTAAATATTATTTTATTTAAAGTCTAATCAAGACACATTGATTTCAAATATTTGGAGCTTCCCTCCAAATCTTTCCACCATTCAAAACTTATAAAATTGGGTGTGTTTCTTCTTTTAAATTCTTACAATCCTTTTCAATTTTTCAATGTGGGATATCGTACATTACTAATTATTTCTAACAATTCCAACATTTTAGGGTCAAGAACAACTTTTTCATTGTATTTAATCTTAAAAATTATATTTTGACCCAAAAAGGTGATAAACTAAATTGTTAGCTACCTCCTACGACCCGTACTTATAATAGTAATTCATCATTTTACATTAAATGAGCAAATAAAATATGACTAATGCTACATGAACTTAAAAAGTATACTTGATAATTATAATTATTGATTTCACTGTAAGTTCTAATATTTATTAGGACCCGCTACCTATTCACTGATTGTAATTATCAAATAAATTTTTTAAGTTCATATTTTAAGTTCAAATAGCATTTCTTATAAAACATTCATAAGATCTAGCATGTTAGGATAGCTCTACGATTCTGATATTATTAGCCAACTATCATTCTTGCTTCTTCAAACACTACATTTGACTTAAAATTGATACTCAATTATCAGAATCACTAATGCTATTGGGACATAATTTATGAACATAATTTGGGGACATAATGAGTTGTCACTAATGAAATGATAGTAAAATATATTTAATAATGAGTCTCATTATAGCATTAAATGAATTTACCATTATTTCATTGGTGACAACTCATTATGTCCCAATAGCATTAAATACCACTAAGGAGTTAACTATTTTTCACGTGTATATATGTCTTAGAAAATCGTTGTCTGATAAGAATCGTAATCGTTAATTTCCTAAAAGGCAGCAGGAGATCATGGTTAATGAAGGGGATAAAATTATGTACTGTGTATAGGCAGGTGATACATGCACGTGATCATGAAGGGACAGGTCAACTTGAAATAAGTAGTTTGGGATGAACCGAACTTAAATGCGACAACTCAGTTCATACTATTGAGCAAAAATGCACAGCTCAACTTAAAGGCATAGCTTGAACCGAACAACGGAAAAAGCGCCTATAATTAAGGGAGTGTCTGAGAGATTTCGGCGATCTCCAACAAACATTCTCGAACGAAGAGAGATGTGTCATCTCCCACACTAGTAAAGGAAATCTTAGAAACATGGCAAAGTCTATATAAAGCAATCAAGATGCATGACAAAAAGTAAGTAGAATCCTCTTTACATACATTTTTCTCTTATACAGTTACCGACTTAAACATCAGATTGTCTTTGATCGAAGTACTTCGGTCTTAGGCAATTTGTTCATTTTTGCAAGAAAGGCTTCCAAAAAGGAACAAAGTTTTCTTCATCAAACCTAGGAGATATTGTGATTTTTCCTCCTATAGTTAATGTTATGCAAACTAAGGCATCATTTGGTAATGATTTTTAAAAGAAGTTTTAAAATTGAAAAAGTAATAAATAAATAACAAACTTGGTTCATGCATAAATGATCTATCTAATATTACAGCTAATAATTTATATTGTATATTTATAAAAACACAACAACGGTTGAGATTAATCAAATATATATCTAATTTCATCTGACGACTCAAAAATTCAATTCAAACAAATATTTCTCGTCCAAAACATCATCTTCTCTATATGATTCTCAATGTAAAACAATTCAATCAACACAGTCCCTAGCATCGAACAACCCCACTAATCCACACTTACTTTTATTCTCTCTCCCTTACATCTTTCTTATTTTCACTATGTCTACTCTAATTTTAAATTACGTAATTAAAAAAAATTAAAATATAAACATTACACAATCAATGCTTGATTTTTAGTATTGTATATGTACAACTATGCATGCAAATATGATAGAGGGAAGAAAGCAAATTCAAACGATAGAAATTTGCTTTTAAGATAAGTGTTATTCTGGATTTGTGATTTCATAGATGTACATATTTTTAGGACAAACAGACACAACTTTAAAATAAAAATATCAAATAAAATTTAAAAAAAATATTACCAAATTATAGGAAAAACTTTCCTTCAAGAATCGGATTAGATGTTGGAAATTTACTACCAAAAAATCATCAGGGACAACACACTTGGTTGGTAGGGAGTGGCGTATTCAAGTTGTTGGGATGGTTCGATGGCCTATGTCATGGATTATAAAGATAACCCGTGTTTAAAGACACGGAACAATGTAAATGATTTTAAGAGGGATGTTAGTGGTCATTGGATGAATCTATTTGAGACCATCAAATGAGTTTATTAACGACTGTCCTATTTTATATATAGATATAGATACGACGATGTTATCTCATAAATGAATTATAGATTTTTTAAATTTTTAAGTTTTCGTTTCCAAATTCATATATTTTAGTAGACATACTTGACATGTAAAGTTAATTTCTCATATAAATGTTAATATTAAAATAAAAAAAACTTGAAGCAATAAGTGGGAGTAGTCGAAATTCAGATAAAAAGGGAAAGAGTAAAGTCTTGTAAGTCTTTGTAGAGAAAAATAATGTGATTTCTTTTTTTGAGACCAAACGACATATTAACCTAAGACAACAAATGACTGCAATTGTAAGAAAATTTATCACAATACGGGATAACATTTTTTTCGTGTGATTTTGTAAGCTCTAAACGAGTTGGTGCCTCAAGTGGGTGGGCCCTAAGCGAGCATCTCACTCGCTTAAGTATTGAGCCACACGAAACCTTACTAAACCTTATTACGTTACTAACTCAACTAATTTATCACCAACATATAAAATTAGACGACATTCTAATAGTAAGTCATATCTCATGAAAACACAAATTTGAGCAAATTTAGAGATTAATTAGATGGTGATCACGGCATTACACCAAAATCCACAACCCTATTTGATTAATGATTGATTGACATTCTGTCTGCCAACATTTAATAAGTCTTATCTCAACAACATCTTCTTATCTGTATTAGTGGTTAGTTTGGTGGATTAGGTTGCAATATTTTAATTAATTATTAAAATACATCACATAAAATTGCAATATTTTTGTTAGGTATCCTAATCATTTGATACAAATATAAACTTAACAAACTAAATTATATAACTAATAACGACAAGAATCCGATTATTACAACTATCATAATTCCATATAAAAATGTACTGTAATAATGCACATACATACGTATATGTGTGTGTGTGTGTGTATATATATATATATATATATATATATATATAGATATAGAGAGAGAGAGAGAGAGATGGATGTAGGTACCTACTAGTAACGACCATTGCTTGAGGAGAGGCAAAGACAAAGGAACTATAGCTGGCGTTTGACAATATGGATTGGTGGGTCCATTGAATTGTTATCAAGTATCAAAATCAACTACAACAATCATAGAAAGAAGATGTTATATGATGATTAAGTGATCAATGACTTTTCTTAATGGACCCAACTGGTTTTCTTTTGTTATTTTTTCACTTTGTAAAAGATTTAAAGTGTACTAGGAAAAAGGAAGAGACGTGAGGAGAAACTTTAGACATTATTGAACTTTGTTACTGTACATACTAATGATGTGTTCGAATCTCATCGTATAATTTAAATGTATGTTTCACTTCTGTAACATGACTCTTGTTAACATCTGTTCTATAATGGGATCAAATCATGTAAAATTTTGCTCATTAGAGCCAACAAACATTCAATTTTAATTCTCTTGTACTAATGTGTTTCAAGACGTTCACCACTTTCCATGTGAAAGTGCTTCACTTTACCACTTATATATATGAACTTAACCCAAATTAGTAGTTCGACACATTAATTGCTCTCTAGAGAGGGGGGGGGGGTTGAGAGAGAGAGTTCAAGAAGCAATAATTCCTGGTGCAAGGAAAAGAAAAAGGAAAGAGAGAAAGAGAATAAAATTACTGGTGCCTACTTTTCTTAATGAAAACAACAGTGGTGGTTGGGTGGGGGAAGTATAATTAAGCACAAAGGATGTGGGGGTTGGTTACTAAGAAGTATTAGCATCCGACACAATCAAATGAAATGTGGCCTAAAACCACTTTGAAGGGTACGGTTACCGACTTTGTTATGATCTTAACCAGCTTCAAATGATAATCATGAATCTAAAGAAAGGTGGCATAAAACACCTTTAAGGGTAAATTACTTAGACCTTGTTATGTACTTAAATAAGCTTCAATTGATGATAATGTGTCCCGAGGGCAAATTAGGTATATAACCTCAGAAAATACATGGGATTAATTTCTTATTTGTATAAAAGATCGTCCCATTGCATGGGGTTTATATTTACAAAGTTTGAGAAGAATAAGATGTATGCAGCCTACTCTTCATGTACGAAGATGTGGTTTTTATGACTCCAACTATTACGGGTTAACTTCCAAGGGACTTAAACTCCCTTGCATTCTAACTCTAATCCATTGGGAGATAAGTCCCTTTAGAAGTTGTCGCATGCACCGACTCCACAACACGAGCAATAGTAAATCACAATCTCACTTAGGGGCTGAATATCCAACTCACACCCATCTTTGGATACGGGTCTTCTAACCACTAGAGGTTCTCTCTCATAACCAACTATGCTACGCCCTTTAGGACAATGAGAACTATTAGGCATAAATCACAATAGAACATTCTTACTTCTACGGCATTGTCCGTCTATCCTCTAATTTTTAGATTCGTCCCTACCTACCAGGATTTGGCTATGAACATGAAAATGAACCAAAGCTAAGGTTCGCAAGATTCGAGAACATATATTTATCTACATTGGAGGAACTGTGTTTTTGTCCACATCAATAACTGTTGGGAATTAACTTCCCAACAATTTGGTTAGTACAATGACAAGAAAATAAATAAACGGAATAAAAAAAATCAAAGCACAACTCACAACAACTAGATTTACGTGGTTCGACAAAATTGTTATGCCTACGTTTACGAGACGTGATCCGGTCTCCTTTCTTTACTATTGAGAGAAAATGGTTACAATGGTACAAGCCTCACCACTTAGGTTTAAATCCAAAACACAAGCCCTTAACCCCTTGTACAACCCACTCAACCTTACCCTCTCAAACCCCCAATAAAGAAAATCTCTCGTACTTTCAACAAGATAATGAAAATTGAACAAATACAATTTTTAGGATGATCTCAAAACCAATAGATCCATGCTTATTTATACGCATCTCAAGGTGGTGGCAGATGAACTTTTTTACACTTAAGTGAGGCATTTGATTGTCCCACTTGTATTCTCCAATAAGATTTTAGCAATGATATCATCTAATCAATTATAAAAAAACTCTCATCTCATTCAAGCAATGAAATTGCTTCACTTAAATCTTCCAATCATATTTTAGCAATAACATCATCTAACCAATTAAAATAAGTCTTTTTAGCAATGATGTCACCAAACAAATAAAAACAAAAATTTGAGCCACTGCCAACAAATCTCCACCTTGGCAAAAATCTCATAAGCTCCACTTGAAACTTCAGGCCCGCATCTCAATTTGAGATGCCCATCCCCACACATTGGGATGCCTCGTCAATCTTTAACAGTGTGAAAGATTGATCAACCCCAAGCAATACTTGAACTTCTGTGTAATCACCGAGTTTGTCAATATATCGGCTGCATTATTCTCCGTGTGTACTTTCATCAAACTTATCTTCACATCCTACACCCATTCTTTGATTGTGTGATACCTCACGTCGATGTGTTTCGTCCTAACAAGATAAACTTGATTCTTTGCTAAGTGAATATCACTTTGACTATCACAACACAACTCCAAGCTTTCCTGCTTCAATCCCAATTCTTTGACTAAGTCTGTCAACCACAAAACCTCTTTGGTAGCTTCCATTGTTGCCATATACTCCGCTTCAGTTGTGGATAAAACGGGGATTAACTGAAGCATAACTTTCCAACTGATAGGTCCACCTGCAGTAAAAATATAACCTATAGTAGACCTCCATTTATCCAGATTACTTGCATAGTCTGAATCTGCATAGCCCACAACATGTCCTATCTCATCTTGTCTCTGATACAAGATGCCAAAAATCCACCATACCTTTCAAGTGCCTGAAAATCTATTTAACTGCATTCTAGTGCTAATTTCCCGGATTTTTCATGTACTTACTTACAACTCTGACTTCATGTGAGATTTTTGGCAGAGTGCAAACCATGACATATATTAAGTTTTCCACCACACTAGTGTATGGAACTTGGGACATTTCCTCCACGTCATCACCTGTAGATGGACATAATCTAGCAGATAATTTAAAGTGGTTAGCTAGAGGTGTACTGACCGGCTTTAAATTAACTATGTTAAACCTCTATAACACCTTCTCCACATATTTCTTCTGTGAAACCCATAGTTTGCCTTTTCCTTTGTCCCTCTAGATTTCCATGCCAATGATCTTTTTAGCAGCACCTAGATCCTTCATGTCAAACTCACTCCATAATTTGGATTTTAGCAAATTTACCTCATGCATGTTATTTGAAGCAATTAACATGTCATCAACATAGAGCATCAGAATAATAAAAGAACCATATTCAAGCATCTTATAATAAACACAACTATCATAACTACTTCTGATGTAGCCAACATGCACCATAAAGGAATCAAACTTCTTATACCATTGCCTACGAGATTATTTCAACCCGTAAAGAGATCTTTTAAGTTTACATACCAGATTCTCTTTATCTTGTACCTTGAATCTTTCTGGTTGCTCCATATATATTTCATCCTCCAATTCTCCGTGAAGGAACACTGTTTTGACATCAAGTTGTTATAACTCAAGGTCAAACATAACTACCATGACTAACATAACACGAATAGAAGAATACTTTACAATGGGAAAAAAAAATTCATTATAGTCAATCCCTTCGACTTTCCTATATCCTTTTGCTACAAGACAAGTTTTAAAATTTTCTTATTAATTTTCTATTGTAGGTTCTTTTTTTCGATATACCCATTCGCAACCAATCACCTTTCGTCCCTTGGGTTTTCAACAAGCTCCCCAGTGTTGTTTTTGTGAAAAGACTCCATCTCATCCTCCATTGCTATCATCCACTTTTCACTTTCTTTGTCATTGAAAGCCTCCTGAAAAGAATATGGATCTCCACTACCACCAACCAATGCAAAATAGACCATATCCTCAAAACCATACCTGACTGGTGCCTTATGGGTTCCTTTCTCTTTTCCAACAGCTAGAGTTGTGGATTCTTGTTGCTCGTCATCACCACCAGATGTATCTTCCTGAGAAGACGTTGGTATATCATCCTCTTCATTGGGCCGTTGTGTTTTATCTAACTATATCTGGACTGAGAATTTTTCTGCATGAGCCTCCACTTGCTTATCAACATCTTCCCTATTTAAGTTCAACATATGCCCTTCATTGAAGAAAACATCCCTGCTAATTACAACTTTTCAAGCCTTTTTTGTAACCAATAAATATGCATTATTTGGACTTTGGATCCAACTTCAATCGTTGTTGCTCCTGCATGTGAACATAGGTAGGACAACCAAAATTTCTTAAATTAGAATATTCAACTAGTTTACCTGTCCACACCTCCTCAGGGACTTTTGCATCAATGACTGAACACGGTGACCTATTAACAATATAGCATGTCATGTTAACAGTCTCAACCCAAAATAATTTTGGCAAAACTGCAAGAAGTCTCATACATCTTGCTTTTTCTAAAAGTGTTCTGTTCATTCTTTCTACTACATTGTTATTTTCTTGCCCACCTAGTGTAGTATAATGTTGAATTTCCAGATTTTATACTTCATGCCATTGTCTATCTGTAGGTACTTGACCTGCTTACTTGTCTGCTTTTCAACTTCAACTTTCCAATGCTTGAATTTGTCAAAGACTTTATTTTTGTGCTCCATAAATTAGACTCATACTTTCCCAGAGAAGTCATCAATAAATGTCACAAAATATAATGCTCCACATTTGGATTGAACTGGCACGAGTCCCCATACATCCAAGTGTATGTACTCCAACATATCCTTGTTGTATGCTTCCCGATCTTGAAGCTCACCCTGTAATGTTTACCATATAAGCAATTTTTACAAAAATTAAATTTACAAACTTTTACCCCTTCAAGTAGCTTTCATCTGTGAAGATTCTACAGGCCTTTCTCACTTATGGCCAAGACGTAAATGTCATAGAGTAGTGTTATCAGTATCTACATCCAACGGAGTTGTCACAGCTGCTCCACCTGTAATAGTACTCCCTACCAATGTATACAAGTTACCTTGCCATCTCCCTTTCATGATAACCATGACCCCTTTAACAACTTTTAGAACTCCACCCGTTGCCAAAAAAGTAAAACCATATGACTCAAGTGTACCTAAAGAAATTAATTTTTTTTTAGGTCAAGGACGTGTTGTACATCACCTAGTGTTCTCACCATACCATCAAATATTTTAATTTTAATGGTCCAATCTCAACGATACTGCAAACTGCCCATTAGAATGGTTCCTCCATTATAAGGCTTATAAGTATCAAACCATTCCCTATATGGACACATGTGGTAAGAACATCCAGAATTCAATATATATTTGTCAGCAAGATAATTCATGCCTGTGGTGACTGACAATAAATCACCATTACCGTCTGAACCATCTTGTGCAATGTTTGCTTAATCTGAATTCGCAAATTTTCCTTTGTCCTCAAGATCTCGCTTTCTATGATAGCAATCCCCTTTCACATGTCATTCCTTGTGGCATTAGTAAAACTTGATTTTACTATCACTCTTCCCTTTTGTTTTTGAGCTTGACCTCTTTCTATTTCCAGAGGCCTTTATTTTTACTTCTTCCTCGTTGTTGGCTAGGTTCACTCTTGACCATCAGCCCTTTTGCTTGGAAATCGTTTCCTTGCCTTCGAAGTGTCTCAGTCTCCAAGAGAGCCGTCGTCACCTCATCAACCCTGAGAATATCTTTCCCAACCAAAAGTGTAGTCACAAGTGTAGCAAAAGAAGATGGAAGAGAAGCCAAGAGGAGAATAGTCTTATCATCCTCTACAATTTTAACCTTAATACTAGAAAGTTGAGTAACAATTTTGTTAAAATGATTGAGATGATTAACAATATTTGTTCCTTCTACCATCTGCAATTGATATAATTGTTTCTTCAAGAACAATTTGTTTGTGAGAGATTTTGACATATAAATCTTTTCCAATTTTTTCCATAAATTCATAGCAGAAATTTCATTCAAAAAATTATATTTTACCTCTAGTGCGCGAGATAAACAGATGGTACTCAGCTTTCATCTCAAGTTCCTCCCCAATCCTCCGTTTTCATGTTTGTTGGTTTTTTGTCTTTCTCAAGTGTTGCTTTGGGAAGTCCTTGTTTGCACCAAGATGTTTTTAATCGTGTTTTGCCACAAACTAAAGTTATTTTTTCCATCAAAGGGCTCCACCTCAAATTTTTCAATCGAGATGCCTTTTCCCACCGTCGTACTTACCGTCGGTAATCAAGAACTATGCGCAACTTGTTCTTAATTACAATCCTCCTGAACGAACCTGAAGTTCTGATACCACTTGCTAGGAATTAACTTCGCATCAATTTGGTTAGTACAACAACAAGAAAAGAAATAAGCGGAATAAAGAAAATCAAAGCACAACTCACAACACCAAGATTTACGTGGTTTTGACGAAATTATTTTGTCTACGTCCACGAGACGTGATTCGGTCTCTTTTTTACTATTGAGAGAAAATGGGTACAATGGTACAAGTCTCACCACTCAGGTTTAAAATCAAACCCAAGCCCTTAACCCTTTGTACAACCCACTCAACCTTACCCTCTCGAACCCCTAGTAAAGAATATCTCTCGTACTCTTAACAAGAGAATAAAAATTAAACAAATATAATTTTCAGAATAATCTCAAAATCAAGAGACTCATGCTTATTTATAGGCATCTCAAGATGGTGGCAGATGAACTTCTTTACATTTAAGCAATGTATTTGATTGCTCCACTCGTATCCTCCAATAAGATTTCAGCAATGACATCATCTAACTAATTACAAAGAAACTCTCATCTCATTCAAGCAATAAAATTGATTCACTTGTATCTTCCAATCAGATTTTAGCAATGACATCATCTAACCAATTAAAATAGATTTTTTTAGCAATGATGTCACCAAACCAATTAAAACAAAAATTTGAGCCACTGCCAACAAATAACATCTATCCCGTGAGTACAAAATCTAAATTGTCCAATTAGAACAGTTGGGGCAAAAAGGGGAAGTTCAACTCCTACATGCATTCAACCAAATAGAACTGACATTCCACAAAGTTTCATGGGTGTCTCCTTTGAGCTCTTTGAGTAATTTCCTCCAACAATTATAATAAACACTTCATTTTCAATGGTTTCATTTATGAACTATTGTGCATTATGTTTCAATCCGGAGTCATCTTATAAAAGCTTGAGGTTATACATATTTCTTTTGGATATATACATGAAGAAAACAACTATGCAAGTCTACACTAATCTTTTATTGATAAGCTCAAGAAAGCCTTTCTATGCATAATTATTTAATAAAAATGAAAACTTAGATTAAAGAAACCTAGCATGATAAGGCTATGAACATGAAAATGAACCTAAACTAAGGCGACCATGATCCGAGAGCTGAGAAGTCTATGTGGTTAAGACTATTACATTACTTAGATATCCTACTAGTGGTATCCCATCTATATATGACATACTAGCCTTATCTGTTTAAGAACATTAATTACTTTATTTTGTAATTGGACTAACATATATTTATCTATACTAGCTGTCTGCGTACATCGACATCTACTAATGATGATTCTCACTTCTGGTCTCAGCAATATAGGACGATATAACATCATCTTTAATGAAAACTCAAATTCTTACTTAAAATTGAATAAAAAAAGGGTAAAAAACTTGATTTTGAAATATAGGACAACATAGCATTATCTTCAATGGAAACTCAAATTCTTATTTAAATTTGAGTAAAAAAAAAGGGTATAAAACTTAATTTGGTATAGACCTTTCTACTGGAGGAACTCAAATTTAAAGGAAGAGAAACTCAAATTTAAATGAGGACAAACCCAAATTTTAAAAAGAGTAAAATATAGTCATTGAATCTTTAAAGAAGTATGAAATTTCACCATTAAATATTTGAATATGGAATTGAGTCTCCTTTGATTTGAGTAAAAAAAATAAGTGTCCCTTCATTTGGTATGGGTATGACTCTAGCATTGAAAAATGTTTTTAGAAATTTTTTACTCAAATTTCAATTTGAGTCTAAAAAATGATAAGAATTGGAGATACTCTACGCTATGTTTCCTTCGTCCTTTCTGTTGAGTTCAATTTTTTGGGCCCTCAATTTTTCTTGTTACGTGTCATTATCTTATGGTCATACACTTTTGGGTGTAAACACATATAAAATGGCCTTCTAGCTTAGAAGCTAGAAATCACATTTTCATTCATATTCTTCATGAAAATGTGTTCTTTTACAACCATGTGTGATACACTTTTACCAAACGAAAATGCAATACTTGGTTTTGCACAATATATAAAAAGAAACAAATTGAAGAGTCTCACAACATACCATCAAATTCCAAATATCTTGTGTTTGTGTGTATATGTGTCTCTATTGGTCAACGAAACATACTCAATTCTTATGAGATATAAAAATAGAGTAAATAAATGAGAATAGAAATTTATTCTTCCTCACTCACTTCATTGTACATGAGTTCAATATTTATAGAGCACAATCTAACAAACTATATACAATTCACGCCTAGGATCACTGAGAAATGATCATAAACTATATTTTGTTGTGAGAGTCTTTCATAGATAGAAGTTGTATTGGATCCAAAGACTCGCAAGTGCTCATCCATTGGTTTAGTATTCCCATTAGTATTGGGCTCTTGAGTGTTGGATAGAATCTGATCTTCAATATGTCACCACAAACTTAACAAGAGGAGACGAACGTTGAGATTGGAATGCAATAAAGTAAATTTTGTAACAGAGAGGGGTTTGGTGAGAGCATCTACTACTTGATCCTTGTTGGAAATAAAGCGAACAACTAACTCATCAGAGGACACATGCTCATGAACAAAATAAAAATCTAACTCAATATGTTTTGTTTGGGCATGGAAAATTGGATTAGAGGACAAGCAAGTTATGTCAATGTTACCACGCCAAAGAATAGGTGGTTTAGGAGGAATGTATCCTAATTCTGGCAGCAAAGAATGAAGTCATTGTAACTCAACAACAACATTGCCCGTGATTTATATTCAGCTCATGTAAAGCTACAGGCAACCGTGGCTTGCTTTTTTGCAGCTCCATGAAATTAAGTTATTCTCCAAATTGATTTAGTATGCACTCGTGGACCTGTGGCCATCTTTATCACCTGTTCACTTAGCATCGGCAAATGCTTGCAAGTGAATAGAAGATGTCCATGAGAAAAGAAGACTAAAAGAGACCGGCCCTTTTAAATAGCGAAGAATCTGTTTGATAGCTTGCCAGTGAGAAACCAATGGTTTGTGGATAAATCAACACGCAACATTAACTGAAAAGGTAATATCAGACCGCGTAAAGGATAGGTACTGTAGACCACCCACAACACTTCTGTGCAAAGTGGGAATCGTCAAAGACTTCATGTCCATGAGTCGAGAGAGTAAAATTTGTAGCCATAGGAGAGGAACATGGTTTGACATGATCCATTTTACTCTTGGCATCTTTATCTCACAATAAAAGTATGCTACTGATATTCTTATCAAAGCTTAAATGTATGCCTGAAAACCATGTAGCACTCTTTGCACAGCTTCTTCCAGACTCAGCAAAATAGATGGGGAAATTTAGTTGATCCTACCTTCTACAGAAGTATCGTTGGAGCTCTGTAATATTTGACATTCATACACCTAGATCTTGCGTTCTCTATTAATCGTGTTTGCTAATATATACACAATCCAACAAATACTCATATGATGGTTGTAAAGAGAATTCTTTGATATTTGAATAGCACTTCTTATGGTCTTTTCTATAAATGCAGCTACTTGACTTTCACTAACTTTGTTGATGCAGATCATACTTCAAGAAATAAGCTTATTAGTGGCGAAAGTATTAGTGACGAAACGTATATCGTCACTAAAACCTATGTTTAGTGGCGAAAATAACTATTGGCCACCAACTCAAAATATTTAGTGACAATCTAAAAAAATTGTCACTAATTTCGTAAAATAGGATGTTACTAGTGACAAAATTAGTTTTGTCACTAATATTTGCCACTAAATTCGAGGCAGGAGATTTTTGGCATCGAAAAAGATAGAAGGAAGTGCTTTAGTGGCAATTAATTTCATGTCATCACTAAATAATCAATCAAATGATAACATCTTTAGTCAAGACTTGTCCACTTGTCACTATTTTTTATGAACCAAGGTGGTACTAGTGACGAAATTTAAGGTGTCACTAATAATTTGATCTCTAATTTGGGGGTTGAGAATTATCGAGCGCCAAAATGTGTTGGACGGAAGATTTTTTTGTAAGACCCCGTATTAAAATTAAATAAGTATAATATTATCTTAACAGTTTTCCTAAGATGAATGAAAAGATGGTAAAAACTTAGAATAGTTGTTAAAATATTGATTATGAATTTTAAGTTTCAAGCGTATTTAACTTTTGGAGTAAATTGAGTTTTGAAGATGTTTAAATTTGAGAAAGGTGGCAAAATAATTTTATAAATATTTTTAGGTTAAAATAAGGTTTCTATTGAATCCGTAAGGTCGAAAAACATTGGAAGATGTTATATGAGTTGTATTAGAAATTTAAAAATATTCTAGAGCTAAACTTATTTTGGAGAGGATTTAAGAAGAAAGGAATTTTACATAACTTTAGTATTTTGACTATAAATTTTTATCTAGATATCCGATTGATCTGAAATTTTTACCGTGGAAATAGATTTCAAGGGCTACAAAATTGTATTTCACGAAAATTTTGTGAATTGGTGTCTAACTAGGTCAAAACTGAGGTGGAAGTCAGGGGCAGACTTCTACCGTGCCCACACGACAATTCTTTATTTTTCAGCCTATAAATACCCTAGGGCCATGATATAAAGAGTCTTTACCTATTTTTCAACCCCAAGAAACCTAGAAAAGTTTGAGAAGAAAAAAAAGAAGAAGAACGGGATAAATCTTAAAGGATTAACATGGGTTAATCGAAATGAAACACATTAGAATCAAGATTCAAGAATCCAAGTGGGGGTTTCTTCTTAAACTTGTTCATTGAGGCTAGGATTAATATATATCTATATTTTGATTCTAAATCACATATATATATATATATATATATATATGTTATGATATTATTGTTTCTTGATTTTCTTGCAAATCGTATCATGTCTTGAATGAGGTTATCATTTGATAGCCATAAAAACTCTCGTTCTTGTTATCAAAACCATAGTTTTCAAGAAATATAGATTTTAATCTTGATATTCCATTGTTCTTGATTTAAAAGATCTAGTGTTTTATTTAAACAAAAAAATTATATTTCTTGATGATCTCTTGCATATTTTCTTAAATTGTTCTGTTGAAAAAATACCTATGAAATTGTGATTCTTGGTTTACCTGTGATTTGGTGAATTGGTTTGGTATTGTATCTCTTCTATGAATGTTTTGATGAGCATAGGTAACCGTTGACCGAGTATCGTAGAGTTGGTAGATGTGTTTCTTACTCTGAGTGAGTTTGAAGGTTTCCTACCACTCGTAGTGGGGTTGGTGTTTTGCAAGGACTAAACTACTATTCGTTCACAGGTGTCGAGGCTGAGGACTAATATAATATTCCTGGGTTGAATTTGTCACTGCCGATGCGTCGGTTTACGTCTTTCCTAAAGTTGTTTATCCTTCCGAGGATTTGGTGTGTGTGTGGGCCAGAATATTCTCAATGTGTGTATTCATACGAAGTTTTACTACATACGTGAGATACAATGTTGGTAATGAGAAGCTTAGATGGATGAAAATGTGATAATGTTGGTTTTACTTCTTCATTGAACTTATTGCTACTATGTAAACTTGAGATCTGATAAACTGTTATTATTTTATTTCAAATGTATATATGATATTTTGTAAAATAAGACCGACCTGTTTTATATGTTTTTAAAACCTTATTCGAGCTTGGGAGGATTTTTCTATAGAGCGTAGTGTTCACCCCCTACAAACTACATCTTTTCAGATTATGGTCTAGAGGAAAAACTCGGATTGGATGATCAATTAAATTGGGAAGCTCAGATTGATGGGAACTTGGTTCCCGAGGTGGACGTTTAGAATTATTTCCTTTATGTTCTAGATTGGGAGGTTAATTACAAGATAATATTAATGATAATGTTTTATTTATTCCACTGCAAGATAATATTTAGTTTTTGGATGTAATTGTCATAGTTTGACATATTTATTTTGGATTATGTTTTAGTTATTATGGATGATGAATAAAATTTTTATTATTTATGAATTTTATTAGTTGCTCATATGATATGTATGGTTATAGACAGTAATGCCTTCTAGGGTGGATGTTGGGGCGTTACAGGTTTAGTATCAAAGCTTAGGAATTAGGTCTTACATGGGAGCTGTAGGTTGTGGATTATCACTAGAGTATTAAGCTAGGTTGAAGAAACTCTAGGCTTGAATTTGTTTGGCGTTATATGTTTGTAAGATAAGTTTGATTTGTTTTTTAGTAAGGTTAGGAATTAATTATTTGTTCGAATTTGTGGATTAACTAGTTTAGAGAAGTTGACGAAAATTTTGGGATGGATATGCTAGTTTTATAGCATGTTGTTATGGAATATTTTAGGAGGCGAATGGTAATTTGGCTTTTGGTTAGTAAATGATACTAGGCATGGATCTTTATGCAAGTGATATGATCTATATTGGAGATGAGGATGAGATTGGATTTGTGACAAAAGACACCCAAACTTGAATTGAACAACTATAGTAGAACCATCAGTCAAGAAGACTATCTTTCACTAATTGGATCATAACTCTTTGTTAAAAATTCCAAATTGTGGACCATTTTTATTGTTAGAAGCTTAGCTCGTATATCTTTCCAACCATATAGGTCACACATGCTAGAAATACCTGAGTTAAATCAGTTCATTCTCCAAAATTAATCAAAAATCTACACTGTGTTATTCTTTGGATAGCAAAATGTTGTGTTTTTCTACTTAGATTCTGAAGGACTTATCCTTAAACAAGCTTATACACTATTTAGACTTTGATTTAAAGACACTAATATGTTGATTGAAGTATTTTGATGGATAATAATATAAAATGTGACTATGATTGGTGTCTTCTTGACTCTAAGTATTATGTTCTACTATTAGTGTTGCTTATATTTTTAGAAGTGAATAAGGTGTGATAACTCAATTTGAATGTGTGGAGGTAAGGTCAACTTAGATATTTTTTTAAGATTGACTAAGCTTTGAATAATAAGGTTATGAAAAGTTATGTGTTACACTCAAAAGTTATAGAAATTAGAAGGGATATGGTGAAGTAACCTCGAATAGGAACCTATTTTTGGAATAATGATTGGAATTGTGGTTATAGGACTTGAATGGATAGATGATTGTTTCATAACTACATACTTGAAGTTCCCAATATTAGTTTTAAAATATTACAGAGTATTGATTAAATTTATTTTCGAAGTATTAATGGTTTATAAGAGTCATAAATAGGATACTCATTTAGAATGATGTACTTAGGTAACCTTATTTCATGGTGAGCTTAGCTCACTACATTTAGACTCTCTAAAGTATGAACAATCAAGAATCTTTTAGTTGAGTGTGGGAGTTAATAGTTGACTTGTATTTACAAATTTTGATTGAAATTTTGAGGTTGGGTGATAGAAGCGAATTTATAGACATGTAAAAAGGAAACCTAGGAGGCCTGACTAAGATGTAATAGTTACCTTTGACCCTAGATATTATAGGATTAAAGATTATAGAGTTTTAAAAGTTTGAGGTCAAATATAGCAGACAATTATTAAAATAAGGATAATATCCAAAATTTGATATGAACTTCTATTGTTTCGTGAGATCTTTTAAATGTTATTGGAATTATGTTGGGGGAATATGAAGCTCTTTTCCTTTCTCTCTTTGTAAATTATTAAGATAGGTTTGATTAGTTATACTTGCGGATTGTTGGTATGAATATTGAAGATTCGAACTTTACGGTTAGTGGTGATAAGTGGGAGATGTAATTTCAGGAGTCAATGATGCTACCTGTGCAAATTGGCTTTGAAATAGATGTAGATACTTTATGAAAATTTTGGGATAAATGACTATGGTTTTCCTAGTAATTAGCAGATCGTTATTATCCTAGTGATTATGAATAATGGTTAAGACTATAATAATTAATGTGGTTAAATTAATGAATATTAGTTAATCATCGGGAGTCTTGTTTTTGTTATGATTATATTACAAGAAATTTGATCATATCGAATTGAGGGAGATTATTGTGATCTTTCGAAGTCTATCTTTATTTTATGAATCAGAAATATACTTATTCTAGATTGAATCATGGGAATTAAAGATTATATGTAATCAATAGAAAGGATGGGGTGTAAAAACCGCTAGGTATTGATTACATGGGTTATTGATTCTTACTCAAGGTTAGAGATTGAGAATGAATACTTAGGACATAGAGAAAATGACTAGTAGAAATCGAGTTGGTGAATAATGTAAAGATAGTAAGATTGATCTAATAATAGGAATTTGAATGCGTGTGCGTGTGCGCAACAAATAGGATTTTAAGGTTTATGGAGTTGAGAGCAAGATTGAGGACTGAAAATAAATATTTTAGAGTTATAACTTGACCTTTAACTTGAGTAGTATATTTGATTATTTGTTAAAATTTCTTTTGGAGGAAAAAGATAGATTGTTAGTATATATATTTTAGAAGACAAAATCGTAGGACAAGTGTGGTTAGATTTCAACTGTACACTTTGGTGGAATTTGACATATATTCTCAAAACATTCAAACTCATGGGAATTCTTATCTTGTGGCTAGTTTTGATTTGTGAATTGGTGGATTATAATTTATATTAGAGTGTGCAACAAACTATTTGAGTAATGACTACAATAGTGAAGGTAAGAAGTATCATGAGAAATTAAATGTGCAACCTAAGAGTTGATCCTATAATATTGACTTATGTTGGAGTGTGTAGTTGTGAATTGAAATTATTGTTAGATTTCAAGCATTTTAAATTCCTTTTAGCTAGTAAGAGATAAAGACATTAAGAATGTTGTATCTATTTTAGGAATCGAGATAAATCTTACCGTGATAACATTAATAAATTTTGTGTTACACCATGATGTTAGTATAGAAAAGATGAGTAATCCTAATAGCAGAAATGCATTTGAGTTATTTTGATATGCTTATGAATAAGCTACATATAAGAAGAAATAAAAGGTTTATTGAAATGATTGGTGAAATTCAAAAGAGAAGTGATATTTGATGGCTAGACAATTAAGTATTACGATCTAGTAGTTATGCATGATAAAAAATTAGTTGGAACAATCGTATACAATTATAGAGAATAGAGGTGATAAATGAATTCTAGTGAAAGAATGCAATCTTGGGGACTTTAAATAACTACAATGATGTTATAAGTGGAAAGGATAGATATAAAGTTTAGAATATGATATTGTATTCTGATCTTGGATTTGATGCTTAAGGGACTAACATACACTGAGAACCTGTGGTAAAATAGAATTAGATAGACCAACTCGACGATTAAGTTTCGAGGACGAAACTTTCTTTTAGGGGATGGATTGTAAGACCCCGTATTAAAATTAAATAAGTATAATATTATTTTAAGAGTTCTCCTAAAATGAAGGTAGAAACTTAGTATAATTGTTAAAATGTTGATTATGAATGTTTATCTAGATATCCGATTGATCTGAATTTTTTACTGTAGAAAATAGACTTCAAGGGCTACAAAATTATATTTCATGAAAATTTTGTGAATCGGCGTCCAATTAGGTCAAAACCAAGATGGAAGTCAGAGACAGACTTCTACCCGTGCCCACACAGTAATTCTTTATTTTTCAGCCTATAAATACCCTATGGTCGTGATATAAAGAGTCTTTACCTATTTTTCAACCCCAAAAAACCTAAAAAAGTTTGAGGAGAAAAAAAGGAAGAAGAATGGGATAAATCTTGAAGGATTAACGTAGGTTAATTGCAATGAAACACATTAGAATCAAGATTCAAGGATCCAAGCAAGGGTTTCTTCTTAAACTTGCTCATTGAGGCTAGGATTAATAAATATCTATGTTTTGATTCTAAATCACATATATATGTTATGATATTATTGTTTCTTAATTTTCTTGCAAATCGTATCATGTCTTGAATGGGGTTATCGTTTGATAGGCATAAAAACTCTCGTTCTTGTTATCAAAATCATAGTTTTCAAGAAATATAGATTTTAATCTTGATATTCCATTGTTCTTGATTTAAAAGCTCTAATTTTTTATTTAAACAAAAAAAATATATTTCTTGATGATCTCTTGCATATTTTCTTAAATTGTTCTGTTGGAAAAATACATGTGGAATTGTGATTCTTCGTTTACCTGTGATTTGGTGAATTGGTTTACTGTTGTATCTCTTGTGTGGGATGTTTTGATGAGCATGGGTGATCGTTGACCGGGTATCATAGAGTGGGTATATGTATTTTTTACTTCGAGTGGGTTTGAAGGTTCTCTACCACTTGTAGTGGAGTTGATATCTTGCGAGGACCAAACTACTATTCGTTCACGGGTATCGAGGCTAAAGACTAGTATACTATTTTTGAGTTGGATTTGTCACTGTCGATGCGTCGGTATACGCCCTTCCTAAAGTTGTTTATCCTTGCAAGGATTGGGTATATGTGTGGGTCAGAATATTCTCAATGTGTGTATTCATACGAAATTTTACTACATACCTGAGATACAATGTTGGTAATGGAAAACTTAGATGGATGAAAATGTGATAATGCTGGTTTACTTCTTCATTGAATTTATTGCTACTACTAGAAATCTGATGAATTGTCATTATTTTATTTCAAAAGTATATATGATATTTTGTAAAATAAGACCAATCTATTTTATATGTTTTCAAAACCTTGTTCGGGCTTAGAAGGATTTTCCTACAACGCTTAGTGCTCACCCCCTATAAACCACATATTTTCAGATTACGGTCTAGAGGAAGAACTCAGATTGGATGATCAATTAAATTGGGAAGCTCAAATTGATGGGAACGTGGATCCCGAAATGGACGTTTAGAATTATTTCCTTTATGTATAAGACTGGGAGGTTAATTATGAGATAATATTAAGAATAATGTTTTATTTATTCCGTTGCAAGATAATATTTAGTTTTTGGATGTAATTGTCATAGTTTGACATATTTATTTTGGATTATGCTTTATTTATTATGGATGATGAATGAAATTTCTATTATTTATGGATTTTATTAGTTGCTCATATGATATGTATGGTTATAAATAGTAATGTCTTCCAGGGTGAATTTTGGGACGTTACATTTTTAGTCGTAATTATTTTGATGTTGTCACTAAATAAACAATATAGGCCAACTATTTAGTGATGATATTGCCACTAGTCATTATTTGGTATAAACCAAGGTGCAATCAATGACAAATCCCAACTTGTCACTAATAATTTTACCATTAATTTTCAAATGGAAATTTTTGGTGCTAAAATGTGTTGGAGGTAAGCATTTTAGCGATAAGTTTTCAAAGTCGTCACTAAACAATCAATCTAACCCCTATTATTTAGTGGTGATCTAACCACATCACTTTTTGCATAAATTAAGTAGGTACTAGTGTAACGCCCCGACTTTTCTCTTCTTTTCAGAGATGTTAATTGATATAAAAATACCCAAATAAAAATAACAGAGTACTAATTGTTCATTTATCAAAATCATCTCCCAATACAAATGAATCCGTCAATATACATAAATCTCTCAATATAATTAAAACATCAATTACATCGACATCTCCTCGTCTTTAATATTCTGATTATCTAGTTCCGATATTTTCTCTAAAATCAACCCGAAAATATTAAATAAAACGGGGAAGTATATAATATGACGAGAAAAAAATATGCTCAATTACAATAATCGAGTATCACAAAATATCTCAATCAACAGATACTAATATCATTTTTCAATATTACACATCATACAGAATCTTAACACAAATCTAACACCTCACCAATCATCCCACCTCAACCCGATTCCACAGGTCTCCCGACTAGCGATACATCGGTTATTGGCTGCCACGATCCCATCTCAATATCCGCATAACACGATCAATGAGACAAAAATATTTAATGATATTCAATCGAAATTTCAAAATAACGATAATACAAGTTGAAATACAAATCATAGGATGATCAAAGAAATACTCTTTACAAAGAGATTTAAGAAGAGCATATTGCATATCATCTCGTACCTCAAAATCATTGTTTGAATTTGATAACTAAGCTTTCTTCCTCTTTTTCTCCAACTTCTCTTGCCTTCTCTCTGGGAGGTCACCAATGTATTTTCCTCCTAATTCCATAACCAAGTCTCCTATTTATAGGCCTTCAGGACTCTTAAGAATATTCTAGAATGTAGAATATCCTGGCAATATTCTAAAATGTGAAATATCTTAAGAATATTCTAAAATGTGGAATATCCTAGGAATATTCTAAAATCTTCTAGTACCTTCTAGATTGTTCCAAAATTAGTCTCAAAGTACGGTCCACGTCGCATCGCATATTTATTACTTTCTAGTCCGTTTTTCGTCCCGAAACGATTCATAATATCCCGATTTAAGTCCAAATTAATTTTATTTGAATTTTTATCCAATTCTAAGAAAATTTTATAAAACTCATTTTTGGGGACCTTTAAAAGGTTATTCGCCACCCAGCCACCTCAAACCATGTGCAAAAATTTGATTATTTCAAAATTCGACGAAATTCGACAGGGTGACTAGTTTCCGCGATACGAATCTAACGGCGAAGTCCGTTGTGTCATACGAGCTCTAAAGTATGCGTATGTCAATTCCGTATTATAGTGATAAACTACCATTTTGCCCTTTGTCGGAAAAAGTTTTAAAAATTTTCCGGGTTTTACAATTAGTGAAATATATACCTTTATCAGTAATAATTTCCTCGCTAATTTTGAGCCAAAAAAAATTGGTGTCAAAATATGTTGGAGGGAATCATTTTAGCGACATTTTGTTAACATCGTCACTAAATAGTCAATCTAATTCTAACTATTTAGTGGTCACATATCCAACTGTCACTGATTTTTATGAACTATGAGGTATTAGTGACAAAACTTATATTTGTCAGTCAGAACAATGTATTTCTTAGGTGGAAAAGATAGCATTTTAATGACGACTTTAAAAAATTGTCACTAATTTCAAATAAAAAATATTATTAGAGATGATTTGAATTTGTCACTAATTTGTTTATCACATGTATAATTTATGGGGGAAGTTTTCCAAGTCAAAAAAATGTTTAGTGAGACAACTTTTGGGGGCAATTGGAGGTCCGTCTCAACCACTATCCCTTTTTGATGTATGAAGAATAGCCTTTGGCATCATTTCGGACAAAATTTTTATACGGACCTTAAACCTATGTATTTAAAATAAGAGTGCAAACAAATTAGGCCTATAATAAATTGAACTAAGATCCATATTTGACCTGAATACGAATTCGTATACAAATTTTAAATTTAATTAGTTGAATATAGATTGAAGTTTATTTTAGCCTATTTGAATTCGAATACAAATCATTTATGTTTGTCAAGCATGGTGTTATTTTTTCATAAGATTTATACTTTCTAATGATTTATTCTTTTTTCTTTTAATCATATAAGCACTGTTTTACTTGTGGACAATGGGAAGTAGTTGATGTAATTAGTTTTATGATATATAGTAGAAATTAAATATTCTTTAATGATGGTTATCTATATCTTTTCGTGTTAAACATCCTTTAACAATGCTAAAAGTACTTCAATACATTTTTCAATAATGCAAAATGAAATAAATTGTTATAAGGAATTAGAAGGACCATTTGGTTGGTTACCACTTAGTCTAAACATTTGCTAATAAGTGTTGAATTACCAAGTTTAGGTTTCTATGATGACATTTTTGCCCAAACTTTTACCATTTTATGTGATTCAAAATTGAAGAGTTGTGACATTTATTGTGGTGTTTAATTTCTGGCAGTGTGGTTATCTCTGCGATATGTTTATGAGAATAGAAGACTGTATTCAAAGGACCAGAATTAATCTGGAAGCACCGAGTATATTTTTTGTCCGTCATGAAGTTTACTTTAGATCTTCTCATGGTTTTGGGAGCACCGAGTACATTTTTTGCCTGTCATGAAGTTTATTTTAGATCTTCTCATGGTTATGGAAAGAACAAAAACCAATATTTTAATTTTAATTTTTTATTTGGTTTCTTGAGGAAAACTTCTTCTTGTTTTTTTATTGTTCTTTTTCCTAAAGTATTCGTCAAATTGTTTAAAATTTTATGATAATTACATAAGTTTTTGATTTAATATTCAAAATATAATAGGATTGCGATTTTTTTCAAATAATATTGAAAGATTATGATATTTTCATTACATGTCAATTTTATACAGGATTTACAAAAATTGTTGTGAATTGTTATCGTGAGTGACAACCACTAATATCGTTATTATAGAGGTTTTTAGTGACTGTTATAAAATTTGTCACAAAAATACTTTAAAATTTTATAGTGACATCATAAAATATGATCACTAAACAAGTCTTTAGTGACGATTATAAAGTTGGACACAAAAATAAGCAAAATTTGTTGGTGACAATCAAAACATTATAACTACAACTAATCATTTAGTGGAAATAAAGTTTTACCCTAACTAGAGGCAAAAGTTTGAAATTGTCACTAAACTTATTAATCACAAGAAAAAAATTCATCACTAATGATTGAGAGATACTAATTAGTATCAATATATTTTCACACTAAAAAACTTTTTTTGGGCTAATTTTTAAGTGGTGGAAACATAATTTTAGTGACAAAATTTTACCATATTAGTTGCAACAAATTTTGTCACAATTGAGAGTGATTCAATGATGATATAAAATCGTCACTAAGGTATAAATTATCTGTGACAATTTTTGTAACGTATAATTATTAATTTTTAGTGACACATCTATAATGAAAACCTAGTAATGATTTTTTTTTTTACCACTAAATGCTTTTGTTGACAAATTTTAGAGTTTTAGTGACGACTTTTCTTTTTTGTTTTTTTTGGAAAGTAATTACTATTTTGGGTTAAGTTCATATCTACCAGTAGTAAAGTGAAACCCATTCACATTGAAAATGGTGAACGTCTTGAAACACATTAGTACAAAACAATTAAAATTGAATATTTGTTGGGTCTAATGAGTAAAAATTTAAGTGATTTTTAGTGATGATTTTTATTGCCATTAAAACTGTTGTTTCTTTTAGTAGATCAAAAGTTTTTTTCTTATCCCACACGAACTATGAAATCACTTTTACTATTTCATTCAAAACTAATTTCAATCTACATTCTACCCATCGCGTTGTGGTTAACTTGTTATTATTATTATTATTTTTTTTTTGGGGGGGAGAGGGGGGTGGGAGTGGGAGGGGTTAAATTGTTATTAAGAACCTACTATTAAAGCATAAAAATATTTGCATACTCAATAGAATATATCAAAGTGAAAATTCTCACATGATACGAGGTATACAATGAAGTTATATGAAAACATGGATTAAGTTGACTAGAACATACCCAAAAAAAGGGAAAAAAAAAAAAAAAAAAAACAAGCAGATATGTATGTATTCATACAAAACTGGCTCCCAAAACAAAAGTCGAATTCATTTGCGTTTCTTGGCACAATCATATAAGCCGTGTGGTGGACCTCACAGATCATAAAGTATCAAAAACATACTTTTCCAAACGCAGACTCGTAGGCACGGTGTGTAAATTACTTGTATCACAAAAGACAGCTCGTACCTCTGAATGTTTTATCCCTGAAGCAAGGAAGTACCCAATCCTTTAAAACGAAATGTAACCTATCCATTTGATTTTATCACAACCTTAAGGTGGTTAAAATGGTAATAGAGACGAGTTATAAATTCAAACGTCCTGAGTTTTGATCTTGTCAACCCCTTAGAGTCAGGTCATGAAAAATTTATTTTTTATAAATATCTTAATTTTTACGCGGATGGTCTGTCTTTGACGAAACCAAATAGGAGATTAGTCGAGATGGGCGTAAATTAGCACAGACACCACAAACTATTGAATCAAATTTTATTTTTTTGGTTTTCCAAATACATGCTTTAGAATGGCTCTGATAAGCTCTACAATGACCTCCTCATTACATGAGATAACAAACTTCACTGCAAGATAAACACAAACCAATTAAAATATAAGCCACTACGGATCTCCACATGCAATTCGCTCACTTCGGGAAGAGCTGGAAAGATTCAATTACTACCAATTTTGTTGGTTGAACAATCCACATTTCATTATGGAAGTATTTTTGATGATGAAAAACCCTGATTATACATTGAAGTGATAGGTGGTAAACAAGCCAAACAAATGAATTTAACTTCAACCCTGGTGAACTTGGTTTTCAAAATAAGTATAAAAAATATTCAAACTTGGCTCGTTTCGAGCTCAAAATAAGCCGAGCTCAAGTAATTCGAAGATTTTACATATAAATGAATAAAATTTTGTGAGCTTAAATTCAAAACAAACCGAACTTATAAGGATCATTTTTTAAACGAATCTAAAAACTTATTCAAGTTAACGAGACAAATCCAAGTCATGTCCAAGTAGATCAGATCGTTTACCAACCCTACTGGAAGAGTTCAATGTACCGCAACAATAGGTGCACCGCGCAATTGAGAGATAGTCCCTATGAGTTTGGTCTCATGATATGAGTTGAAACCAACGATTTCAAGGATATTCCTCAAGACCTGTATCACGCAACCCACAGTGGCATCTTCATCGTTACAATACTAATTATACATATTAAAAAGTAGAATAGTGCACAAGGGTCTAGCCAAGGTATCTTAATACATATTAAATAATAATTTTAAAAATTCTTAATTCCAAATAAGTCCCACATACAAATTTTTTTTTGGTCCTCCCTCATATCAACTTAACCATTGGCCATTTACATTGAAAATCTTATATATTTTTCGAAATAAGTTTCATCGTTATCCTTATGTTAGATAGCACAGAGGTCTTTAATCCCCTCTACTGAGCCAGTTTATTACCAAACAATTCTCAGGACCTTGCAAGGAACTTGATGTAAGTTTTCATAAACTTAAACCAGAATTGTAAATACACGAGGATGGACCCATATGGATTGAGTTCAAATGGAAGATCATGGAGAGAGAGAGAGAGAGAGAGAGAGAGAGAGAGAGAGAGGGGGGGGGGGGGTTGGTGAAGCTATTTATCAGATAAAAATGATGGGGAGTAGAAGACCAAAGTGATGAGTAGTAGGCAAAGAATAAAGGCACAACAAAATCAAGTACCAATGGGAAAGGAAGAAAAGTAAATGAAGGACATAGTCATAGTAGGTCGTCAAGGTTGGCACAGCAATTCTGTTGCATTATGATTCATCAATAGGGTCATTTTGTCAGCAGTGCTCCAGTGGATACCTTTCAGATAAGGAGAGGAATACAAAGACAGGCTGTGCGAGACAATACACTTATACCCACCACCCTCTCCTCTCTTATACACCTTCGCTCCATGTTCACACGTTCAGTCGGAGACGTTTGACTCTAACCAACTTCACTGCTTCAATACTAAGATTATTTTCATTCATAACCCGCATGAGTGGTCCAGTGGCTTGTCATTAAAATGAATCGGAAACACAACCGTCTCGATATCGATGCCAGCTCTTGACATCCACCAAGTATTCTAAAATATAAATATTACATATTATATAATCAATGCTCAATTATTCTAAAATATAAATATTACATAATCAATGCTCAATTATTAGTGCTTAATAAATAACAATTATGAATAATTTAAGTAAAAAGGACAGAGGGTGAAGGACTATCTTTTTTTTTTTTTGAACAAAGGGTGAAGGACTATCTACAAAAGAAAATTTAAAAAACATGTAAATCTAAGCATCAAATCAGAAAAAGTGGCTGTCCAATCCAAACTTAGCTAGGTATCAATCATCAAAGATCAATCACATTTGACTATGCATTTGTATGTCCAATATTTTTTAATGAGTAAAAACAATTTCATATAAAAATTAAAGCAACAATGAGACAAGTTTTTAGTGTGACTCATACAACAAAAATTTTACCATAACCAGAAAACGTCTCAATTACATGTCGGAATGCATACAACGGATCCCACGCCTCATACACGAGGTAATTTTGAACTGAAACTTACAATTTAGATATATTACAATACCGAAGTATTCCTATTTAAATTAGAAATAAAAACTACCATGCTAAAAACTTATTACTTTACAGAAGTATATATGATCATCTTATACCAACATCTAAATTTTGTACTTCAGAATTGAGACAAGTACAAGAACCAAAGGAAAAGAACAATCAAAATTGATTAGGGTAGGACCCATCATTTGATATATATATATATACATATATGGGGTAAGATAGTGCAAGGGCCCATGAATAAGGAAAATCCAAAAGGAACAAGACAAAGTTTAGGGGAAGCAATTAAAGGCAGAGCACCAACCTGGGAAATTGCCTGCTTACGTACAGAATTACCCTTTCAAATGATTCTGTACAAGCAATGATTCCAATGCACTTTCTTTCTTTTTTTTAACAGAGATTCAAATGCACTTCAACTACATTATTGTACAACAGTATAACCTAAGAGGGCCCACTGCTGCGGGCCATCAGATACGACCCCATTTATCATGCGAGTTAAATCCAAACAAACCTGAGCACAGCCTCGAGTTGTTTGTAACGTTTTTCGGGTTTTTGACTAGTCCTTGGATATTAATTAGCCAATGGAGCAAAAATCGAACTAAAACAAAAAAAGTTAAACCTTAGAAAATGTGCTCAAGCTTGACTTCATAAATGTGTTAGAAAATCTCAAACAAATCTGAAAAAAAAAAAAAAAAAAAACCAATACCAACTCAAACCCAAGGAGCTAAATTCGTTTTTCAACACTATTTTGCTATAAAATCATGCATATCACATTTTGTTGAGTTTGATAATTTTATGAATAAAAGAAAACAAGGTGGCCTCTGAGGATGCAAGTAAGCATACTGAGATGCCCCGCTTGGTGACCAACATCCTCGAATTTTATCACTTAATTTGGTCAATGAAGCCCAAATGTATTGGTCCTTTTTTCTACAAAAATCATCTACAAGGTTGAGTAAGTGAAGGCTTGTATACGTGCTACTACAAAAACTATAATGCCAGGTGATGGTTTCTATTTGGGCTGCAAACCAACCAATATAAAGTGGAGTAGCCCAACTTCATATTGGCTTTACCAATGGCTTGTTAGTTAAAATGGAAGGTCCAGGGCTTCAAACATCTGCCTTGCAGCACAAATCATAAAAATCGAAGGAAGGGAAATTTTGATGATTTTGTGGTCACATTGGCTTTAAAATTCAATCATAATATTTTGTAAACGTTCATGTTGTTTGAAATTATAACTTACAACTCAAAAAAATATTGTAACTTTTGATACAGTACCTCCTTTGGAACCTTAGTTGTTCTCATGTTTTATGTTGTAATCACTCTGCATGTTTTATGCCCTTGGAATACATCATATTGAAAATGGTAATGACATAATATGAATTTTAAAGAAGTTTTCATCCTCAAATGATATGAAGTTTAAGAAACTTGTATGAGGGCTTGTGTTCATACAAAGACAGCTCGCATATCTTTATCAGCATGAGAATTTCGCCTTTTTCTTTAATTTCTTTAAACCAACATCACTCCCCTTTGTATACATATAAGTCAGCTCAATCCCGGGATAACCAAAGTAGGGCGAATTATTTCATATGTCCTTCTGGTAGGTGCAAAATTGATTCCCACAACAAAAAGCAGAATTCACTTACATTTCTTGGTGCAATCATGTAAGGGCGTGTGGTGGACCTCACAGATCAGAAAGTGTCAAAACATTCTTTCCAAAACAGAGACTCAAACTCATGGCGCTGGAACCCTCTAGTTGTATCAGAAAAAAAACACACGTACCTTTGAAAGTTGTATCCCTGAAGCAAGGAATTACCTAATCCTTTAGAATGAAGTGTACACCTATCCACTTGATCTCCTCAAAACACCTTAAGGTTGAAATACATGCTTTAGAATGGCTCTGACAAGTTCTACAATGTGCTCCTCATTGCATGAAGTAACAAACGTCACTGAAAAATAATTAAAAACAAAATATAAATTAAATTAGTACCAATATACAAGTCAAAAAACCACATCTCATAGAGAATTGGAAGGGTAAGATTCAGCTTTCATGTTTGCCTTTGTATACACAAATACACAACTGTAAACATCATAAAAGTATTTTTGATGAAGAGAAACCCCGACTCATATTTGAGCTTGAAAAACCCCGAGTGTCCAAATGTTCCCTCACAATATGTGCACCAGGCAAGTCCGAGAAAATCTCCATGGGATTTGTCCCAGTGTAGGAGTTGAAAGTTGAAACCAACGACCTTGAGATTATTTCTCAAGACCAATGTCACTCAACCCGCATTTCCATGTTCCTCATTACAATAATCATTACATATACTAAAAAACAATTTTAAGAATTATTAACCTCCAAAAGTCCCAAATACCAACTTTTTTTTTGGTCTCCCCCCATACCAACTTGAACTATTGGCCAGTTGCAAAGAAAATCCTACATAATTTTTGGGAGAAAGTTTCACAGTTTAACAGTATGTTAGATAGCACATAAGTTACTAATCCCCTCTTACGGGAACAAACCATTCTCATAACCCTGCAGGGAACTTAGTCTAAGTTTTCACAAAATTAGCCAAGAATTGCAAATAAAGCATGGAATTGAGTTAAATGGAAGGTAGAGAGAGAGAGATGCCGCTTGGTGAAGCTGCTGATCAAAGATAATAATGACGAGGGTACAGGACCAAACTGATGAGTAGTAGGTCAAGAATAAAGGCACAAGAGAATCTAGTACCAATGGGGAAGGTAGTAGGACATATATAGTAGGTCAAAGTTGGCACAGCCTCCTGTTGTTTTATGATCATCAATGGGGTCATTTGGACAGCAGTGGTCCAGTGGATGTGTTTCAGATTAGGAGGAATACAAAGACAGCCTGTGAGAGACAATACACCTGTACGCACACCACATTCATTTCATACACCTTCCTCCTCTCCTTTCACTACTCATATTATTCTCATTCAACCCCTAAACCAGTAACCCCACAGCGTGGGCTCGTCGTTGAAACAAAATGCAAGTTTGAACTCAATGAGGTTGATTTTTATTGGTGACTTCCGGACTTACTCGAGAAGTCTAATGTGATTCATGAAAAAAATAATACTCTCGTTCACTAAAGCTATGGACTAAACACGTGTTATTCACAATCACTATGCACGTTGACTAACCAAGTGCCGGTCAAAAAATCATTAACATAATTTAAACTCATGATAAATATCTCATTTTAAAGAAATCTAAATATTACACAAAACACAGAAGATAATTGTAAGACAGAACAGAAAGTCCAATATACGTAAGACAGAACATAAGATAATTGTAAGAATTCCACACGTACATAAAAGAAAACAAATTCATGTAACAAAATCTAAAAAATAGCAAACTTTATCAAGAATTAATTTCCTAACACGAAGTCCAATGTACGTAAAAATAGAAAAGAATATCCCTTTTATTTGTGAGTGCACTTCTGTTAAAACGATAGTTACCTTACTCCTTCAGGAGTTTTTTTATTATACTAAATTGTATTGAGTTTTAATCTTTGACTGGTAATTGACCTCTCAAATTTAGGGTCTTATTTACATGGGGAGCCTAAAGCGCATGTTTTTTTTTGCTCTACTGTTGAGCCAACAGGGATAACACTCTTCTTTTTAATTACATAATTAACTGCATTTAAAGGCCCAAAATCTTCATAACCACTTATATGAATCTATTTTAAAATCATTCAAAAAAAAAATTTATATATGCGCATAAATACCGTGCATGCACTACCTCTAGTAATATTATTATAGGACATAAACTTCACATACCAATGATGAGTGTATGGCTATTCAATTGACATTTAGTTTGTCACCCACCAGGTTCAAACAAATGTCTAAGAATTCCACACATACACACAAGAACATACAAATTTACGTAATAAAATCTAAAAAATGAGAAAAAGCACTAAGCAACACTAGATTCATGAAAAGAATAAGAACAAAGCGAAGCGACAATACAGATGAGGTCATACATGTTTTTATGTTGCAGTAGGATTGCAAATGCTGAAAAAATTATAAAAGTAGATTAGGTGTTTGTAAATGTAAAATTAAACAAATAATAAACAACACAAAATTAAAAATAACTTGGGTAAAGGACTATATTTTCAAAGAAAATTTCAAAAACATGTCAATCTAGGCATCAAATTAGAAAAGTGGGTGTCTGATTCAATGATTGGTTGTGGAGTGACTTGACCAATCCAAAGGTGGAGAGACACATTTATTTCCAGCAGACTACCAACTCAAGTAAAAGATAGACATTTTGTCTTTGATAATTGGCTTCTGTAGTTGATGAACACAAAGGTAACTTTTACCATTTAGCTTCGATTATATTCTTCTATTCACGGGTCAATCACATTAGGTACGCTGCTGTGAAATATTTGTTAATTGCTAAAATATATTGATATGAAAATGCTAATGCAAATATAAAGATTTAATTTATTTTGTCTAACCCATACAACAAAAAATTTCCATAAAGAAAAATTATCCTAAGTACATGTTTTTTGAACTAGTGACAACAAAATAAACTTAAGATGCACACAACCGTTCGCACACCTCAAACATCCGGTAATTTAGAATTCGAACTTAAAATGTAGAGATATTACAACACTAAGATATCCCCACTAGAATAAAAAATACAAATTATTATACCATAAACCTATTACTCTACAGAACCAAATATGATTATAGGAGTCCAACGGTCTTTTGGGCATGTTATTACATGTCCAAAAAATAGCGCATAACAATGTGACTGAGATAAGTACAAGAACCAAAGGAAAAAAGAACAATCAAAATTGACCGGGGTAGGACCCATCATTTGGCATATGTGGGCTAAGTTAGTACAATGGTCCATGAACAAGGGGAATCCAAAAGGACCAATACAAAGTTTGGGGAAAAAAATGAAAGGCAGAACACAACCTGGGAAACTGCCTGTTTACATACAGAATCACCCTTTCAAATGATTCTGTATCAGCAATGACTCAAATGCATTTCAACTACAATACTGTACACTAATAGAACCAAAGGGGTCCCACTGCTAGGAGAACCAGATATCTTACGAGCCAAATTGAAACAAACGTTTGAGCTGAGCTCAAGATGTTCAACAAATCCCAGACAAACCAATCACAAATTGAGCCCAAGTAGCTAAATTCATTTTGCAACACTACATTGAGATAAAATCACAAACCTCACATTTCAAGGCATATGAAAATTTTATAAATTAGAGAAAACCAGTTGGCCATTAAGCAGGCGAGTAAGCATGCTGAGATGCTCAATTAATTTTCGAGATTTGTCACTTAATTTGACTACAAAGCCCAAATGTATTGGACCTTTATTAGGAACTTCATCTACAAGATGGTATATAGTGAAGGTCTTTATATGTACAACTATACTATCTAGAATGCCAGGTGATGGTTTCTATATTGGCTGCAAACCAACAAGGATGAAATAGACAAGCCCAACTTCATATCGGATTTATCACTGGCCTGTTGGTTAAAATGGATGGTTCAGGGCCGGAAACATCTCACTTAAAGCACAAATCTTATAAATCAAAAGGAGGGGAATTTTGAAAGGAAAAAAAAAAGGCAACCAGTATGCTGGTGGTGTTTCCCACCTTTAATGTAGATCCGAGTAAAAGATTAAAAAGAGAACAAAACAAGAGAGAGGAAGCAAAAGAGGACCTTTCTCCATATCCACCATTGCCACAATATCTCTCCAAATTTCCTACTCCCCACTGCCTGACACTACCATTTCATTGCCATCATACACCACTTGTTCCGACCCACACCAACCTCCTTTGCATCAACCCTCCTCCCCTTTCCACCATCACCATCACCACCACCACCACAAAGGCACACACAATGGTACTATCATACCCTCCACTTCCACCATTGTCACACCATCTCTTCTGTTAAGTTTAGAGAATGGAGAGAGAATAATAAAAGAGAGGCAGAAAGTAGTAAAACATAACCTACCTCTCACTCCCAACTTGTATTTATAGTTATTTAGGAAAACATAAAGGCCTAGGATACCTTTAGTAAAGTATACTTATTAAAACTATAGAAACAATATAATAAGATACTCTCAACACTCCCCCGTAAGTTAGAGTACTTATATTATATAATCTAAACTTGAAACAAATGATTGTAAGACGAGTACAATCCAATGCTTTGATGAACATATCTACAAGCTAATCCTCAGATTTCATAAATGGTGTTTCAATATCTCCCTTCATTATCTTGTCTCAAACAAAATGAAAGTCAACTTTAATATGTTTGGTCCTATCATGTAATACAAATTAACAGCAATATAAAGAACAATCTGATTGTCATAGAACAACTGAAAGGGTCATTGGACTGAGAAACAATTTCCTGAAGAAAGTGTAGAAAACATGTCAACTCACTAGTGGTATGTGTCATTGCTCTATACTCAACATCTGCACTAGATTGAGCTACTATTGTTTGTTTTTTACTTTTTCATGTAACTACATTATCTCCCAAGAAAGTATAATATTCCGTGATTGATCTTCGATCTGAAGGAGAGTCAGCCTAATCAACATCTGGAAAACCTTCCACTTTAAGGTACTCATTGGCTCGATACAACAACCCAAGTCCAGAAGCACATTTAACGTATCGAAGAATGCGAATGACTACATCAGAATGTGATATGCTAGGACATCCCAATGTGGTATTCTAGGACATCCCATAAACTGACTCACAACACTTACTGCATATGCAATATCTGGTCAGGTAATAGTGAGATAATTTAGTTTTCCAACCAACCTGAATTTTTGAATAATGCATTATCATCCATCAACAGATTCTGATTTGGATCCATAGGAACATTAGTTGGTCTGCCATCCAGTAAACCTATTTCCTCTAATATGTCAAGTAAATATTTCCTCTGAGATAAATAAATACCATGCTTACATCTGGCGACTTCAATTCCGAAGAAGTATCTAGTTTTGCCTAAGTCATTAGTATAAAATCGATCATGTCGGGAGACTTTTTAGTTTGCAATACCATCAAAATCATCACCAATAATAACAATATTATCCAATAAACAACCAGTATAATATATTCATCCAATAAACAACCGGTATAATATATCCTGCATTAGTATGTTTGTGGAAAACTGAGGGATCCGTCTGACATCTAAGAAGACCAAATTCTAAAACTACCTCTGAGCAACAAACTTAAGTGGTTGTTCTATGTAGACTTCTTTAACTAAGTGACAGTGTAAGAACGTATTTTTCATATCTAACTGAAACAAAGGCTAATGAAGGTTAACAGCCAAAGAAATTAATACACGAATATATGAAATTTGGGCCCCAGGAGAAAAGGTTTCATCATAATCAATGTCATAGGTTTGTGTAAAGCCCTTGATAATAAGTCGAGGTTTTGAGTCGCGTTAGGATTAAATTTAACTATGCCAACATTTTTTTTACCAGGAGGTAAGGAAACAATATCCCAAGTCCTATTATGATGTAAGACATCCATCTTTATTTCATAACTTTTCTCCAATCTGGGTTAGCTAATGCATCCTGTAAGGTTTTAGGAACAAAGACAAATAACTGAGATATAAAATAAGAGAAAGTAGGAGACAAGGCACCATAAGAGACAAAATTAGTAATAAGATGGTCAGTAACACAAGACCGAGTACCTTTACGAAGGGTAATGGGTAAAGAGTCAGAAGGAATCGGAGTATCGAAATCAAAAGACATCGAGGAAGACGGCACGAGCACCTCTATCGATGGTCTCTGACGACGACAGTATACACAGAGCGAAGCAAAAGATGGGGGTGAAAGGGACTGCTCAAAGTCAAGGTCAATAGGAGTAGCAAAAGCTTGGAAATATGGGACCGATTCAGTGAAAGTGACATCAACACTAGTAAAGTATTGGTAAAGTATGGGATTATAGCAATGATACCCTTTTTGTGTGTGAGAGTAACTAAGAAAGACACATTTTGTGGTGCGAAGGACAAGTTTTTCAAATCCAGGACCCAAGTTGTGAACATAACAAATGTATCCAAAGACCTTAAGACGCAAGGAAAATAAGGGAAAATGAGGAAAAAGAATAGAATGTGAACTCTGCCCATTTAACACAGACGAGGGCATACAATTAATGAGATGACAAGTACTAAGTACAGCATCACTCTAAAAACATCAAGGAACATGCATCTAAAATAAAAGTGTATGTGTGACTTCTAACAAATGACAATTCTTTCGTTTAGCTACACTTTTTTTATTGGGGTGTGTGAACATATGAAGCAGTGTTTTAAAAAACGCGCCTAGGCGAGAAGCAATACAAAGCAAAACTATCTAACTTAGAGGACCTCAGGCGAAGCAAATGTGACTGAAGCGAGAAAAAATCGAGAAAAGCAAGCGCCTTGTGCTTAAGCGAAAGGCGAAAAAGCGAACGCCTTAGTCATGCAAGGCGAAATTGTTTTATTTTTAATATGGACCGTTGGATTGGGCAATTGAAAAAAAAATTATAAGATGTTAATACACCAAATTATCCCCTTTATCCCATAAATACAATCCCAAACCCTAATTTTTATCAGATTGGCTTCGTTGCTCCACTCCTACACGAGCGCTGCTCCTACACCATCGCTGAACAGAGACAATTGCTGCTTGCTCCTTCCTCACTGATCGCTGCTCCTTCCTCGCTGATCACAGGTTATTCTCTTATTTTTCTTCTCTCTTCTATTTCTTTTTTTTTCTTCTCTCTTCTGGTTCTGGACAGAAACGATCGCTGATCGCTTGGTTTTTTTTTCTAATTCTGCTCCTTTTTTTCTGATTGTGCTTCTATTTTTTTTTTTGCTGATTATGTTCCTGTGTTTGCTGTCCAGACTTCAGTCAATATGAAATTGTTTAGAGCTATTATGAAATGTTATTCAGTACATGTGAATGTGCTCCTGTTCTGCTTCTGTTATTCAGTACATATGAAATTGTTTACAATTGATTCTCATTCTACTCCTGTTCGGCTTCTGTTTTTTTTTTCTCAATCTGCTTCTATTTTTTTTGCTAATTCTACTGTTGTCCTGTTGTCTAGTCAATATGATATTGTTTACAACTGTTATAAAATGTTATTCAGTACATGTGAATATTCTCCTGTTCTGCTTATGTTTTTTTTTGCTGATTCTGCTATTGTCCTGAATCTCCTGATTCTGCTGTTGTTTTGATGTCCAGTCAATATGAAATTATTTACAACTGTTATGAAATGTGATTCAGTACATATGAAATGTGATTTAAATGTTTATGGTTTTACTTGCATTTAAATATTTAGTATATATAAAATTAGAACTTAGATGTTTAGAAGTAATTAAACTAAAATATTTATTTTTTTTTTAACTGTTAGCTTCGCTTCGGTAAAGCGTTTCGCTTTGCTTCTCGCCTAGGCATTAGGAGCCTTGGTCGCTTTGGTTCGCTTTACGCCTTAAATAACAGTGATATGAAGTTTGATAAATGATGTCAGTTTTATGAAAATGAGTAGAAAAATGATCATAGTCATATTCACGAGCATTATTAGAACGTAAAATGTGAATACGACAATCATATTGGGTCTTGATTTGCTTACAGAAAGTCTCAAATATAAAAAATAATTCAGAACGAATTCTCATAAAGAATAGCCAAGTCACATAAGAATAATCATCCACAAATGTTACAAAGTGAAGAAATTTATTAGATAAAATATTCTTTATTGGGCACCATCCAGGAGAATAAACTAACTCAAAATGGACTAGACACACAATTATTGACTCAAAGCTAAAAAGACACAAGATGATGCTTGCTAGTTGACAAGCTTCACATGACATAGACGACACATAACTAAAACTAAAAACTTGATAATTCAAATTCTGGAGAGAGGGATGACCAAGACAACAGTGCCACAGAAATGAGGAGGATGTGATTTAAAGTGCTCGAGGAGATGGATTTAGGTGAAAATAATAGAGACCACTAACTTCATGGCCTATACCAATCTTTCTCTTCGTCTGAAGATCCAGAAAGACACAATAAAATGAATAAAAGGCTATTGAACAATTAAACGAACGACTAATCTTTCTAATAGAAAGTAATATGAAGAGAAAAAGAAAAACAAATAAAACATATGATAAGGACACATCAGAACTCAACTGAGTAATTCTCAAACTTGAAACCTTAGAAAAAGTACCATTAACAAGAGTAACACTATAAGGGGGACCAACAGAATGATAGGTAGCAAAAGGCACTAGACAAACCAGCCATGTGATTAGAAGTGCTAGAGTCTATGATCCAAGGACTACAAATAGAGGACAATAAACAAGTGGAAGTGGTACCTGACTAGGCAAAAATAGAAATGAAGGAGGATAGAAAGGCATGTTGCTAAGACATGAACTGGACATACTCTTCTCATGTAATATTAACTCACTCAAAATCAAAAGGTGCTGAACGGGATGAAGATGCAAACAATGGGGAAGAATAAGAGACCTGATTGACAACATCAAATGACTTACCATGTAAATCCCAACAACAATCATCAGTGTGGTTAGTACAATCACAATGCGTACAAAGATGAGGACCCGAACGGCCTCCACGACCTCCCCCCCCCATGAGAATCACTATGACGACAACCACCACCACCATGGGCACCACGATTATTACGACTACCTTGAGTACTACCATTGTTGCCATTAAAGACAACTAAGGCTGATAGGTCAACAGGAAGACTATAATCAATACCAGAAGGAGGATGGTCAGCTGACAAAGTAGCACGCTATAAGCGAGAAAATACATTTAGAAGGGAAAGAAGGCTGGGACCTCCTAAGATCTAGGCACGGATAGGCTTATACTCAGGCTTCAAACCAACAAAAAGCAAATACCATCTAAATCCTCACGTTGCCTCTACATAAGTGCAACATTAGTGGTGAAGGGGTGGAGCATCCTCAATTCCTCACAAACTCCCATAACTAAGGAAAAATAGTCCTTTAAACTCAAGGTATCCTGCTCAAGATGAAAATATTGTTTTCATACCTCATAATCACAAGTGAAATTACCAGTGCCAGAATAATTATTGTCAAACGATCCCAAACTTCCTTAGCAGTATCTAGACAAAGCAGGGTAAAGCTAATACGTGGCTCAATACTATTCAACAGTAACGAAATAATTTGTGCATCCTCATGTTCCCACTTATCAAATCTAGGGTTACTTTCCTTGGTTTAGCTCCCACCAAGTATTTTTTAAGACCTTGTTTTTAGGAAAAACTTGAACAAATTGAGACCATAAAGATAATTATTCCCATTAAGTTTGACTAAAGTCATGGGAGAATGAAGAAAAGTAGCCGGGGAAAGTGAGGGTGGCAAGGTGAAGGTTAAAGGGGTAGTATCAGTCTTGGGCTACATATGTATACCACAAATTGGCTATTAGTAGAGAGGAGCAGTTGAGTAGCTTGAACTATCACAGATTTGGAGAGCAAAATGCTGAACCAGTGGCAAAGGGGGCTGAACCAATCATATCCGTGGTGAACCGGCTTGAAAGAGGCGCTGAACCGGGCTGAATAGTCTTTTGGGTGCAACAACAGAGACTGCAGAAGGGACATATAGTGTGAAACCGGTAGGAGAAACAAGGAACCAGAGTGAATCATGTGAGAACCGGCCTGAACTGGGTGAGAACCGGCGGTTCAGGTGGGGAAGATGGGCTCACCGGGACTGGATCCAGACGAATGGGCTTGGGCTGGATCAAAATAGTGGGTCTGGGCTGGAACACCTAAACTGGGTCCGAACCAAATGGGCTTGGGCTGGAAAATTGAGTTTTGGAGATTACTTCGGCACGTTAAGGAGATTACTTCGGCACACCAACTGAGGAAACCAAACCACCAGCGACTACCACTATTAAAATCAACAGAACCTCCGGCAACCAAGAAACATCCACAAAACTAAAACAATCATCAACACTCAACTTCGAGCAAAGCCTTAGGTCCAAGAACAATGATTCCAACAATCAATCTTTGGGCATACAGGGACAACAACAGTAATCGAGGCCCATCACCAAAGCATCTCCAATATCTAACCACTATGGGTGGCACAGTAAACAGGAACAGAAGAGAGGAAAGAGAAGAAAGAGAGAAAATGATAAAAGGAAAAAAAAAGGAAGAAAATATAGAAAAAGAAGATGAAGGTTTTGGATGAATTTGTAAGTTTAGAGAATGAAGAGAGAATAATAAAAGAGAGGTAAAGAGTAGTAAAACATAACTTACCTCTCTCTCAACTTATATTTATGGTTACTTAGGAAAATATAAAGGACTAGTATACTCTTAGTGAGGGATACTTATTACAACTATAGAAACAATATAATAAGATACTCTCAACATCTTCCAATGCATTAATCAACACTGCCAGCAACTACAATTTCATTTGCTAGATACCACAATTTTCCTGACCCACACCAACTTCCACAGTAACATCACTTCCACTTCACTCATCTGTAACAACACCATGCAATGCTTGCTTTTAAAAGTAACCGCCCAAAAAGGAAACGAATTCTAGAGAAAACTTATATCCATATGGTAAATTAAAAATAACCCTTTTGAAATGAAAGGATTATTTTTGGTGGGAAGTAGTCGTTTCTCCTACATTCTGCAACACATTCACCAATAACACAACCTCTAAAATCTACGCAGCAGAACTAACATCACATCCACCTTTCTACCAGCACCACCACCAACATCTCTCCGGTTGTTTGCACAACTAAAAATCATACCATCACGACCAACAACCACACTTCTGATACCAAACTGCTACCATCACATACTAAAAGCCCCACATTGCTACCACCACTTCAACCAACTCCAATACCACAGTTGCACATGCCTTTTTTCGCACCCCAGATGAACATAGCAATAATTTTACAATATAATTGCAACAGAAAGAAAAGAAAATGACAAGTAAGGAAACTAAATGGATTTCCTATACTACTTCAGAATATAATGGATAGGCGTATATATATTTTCATAGCATGTTGTTGACATTATCCTTGCATCAATAGAGCATAAAGATTTGTTTTTCTTGACAAAAGCAATTTCCAAAAAGTATAACCAAATAAGTGTTTATCAATGTCTTGAAGAAAGGAACAAAAAAAGGGCCTATAAACACCTATATATTTTTTCAATGTTTAAAATTATGCGTGTCAGGTATAAGAAAAATTTTAGCTCCCAAAATGCCAGAATAGCACCAAAAAGCTGAAGGTATTGACAGTGAATAGGTAAAGCAAGTTGAGCTAAGCCAAGTACTGGACATTCAAATTTGACTTGAACATTGATGAATATCTGAGCTTGAGTTTTTGTCACTTAAACATTTTCAAGCTCAGTTGGCACTATTTGACTAAACTAGAGCATTGTCTGTTCAATTGAACTCATTTTAAAAATTAAAGTGTAAAAAAATCTACTTTGTTTACATCCAGGAATTTGATAAATTGAAAGTTCTGAAGAAGAGCCCGGAGAATTGTCGTTACCAAGGAACTCAAAAAGTGGAAACAATTCGCTTTTGTTGAAAATATGACTTTGGTTGTTTTGTTCGCCAATCTTTTCATTCTACTATAAGGCTATACCCCTATAGAGGATTGCATTAAAATATACATCATCATAATTACGAGCTTTGCTAATAATTTTTATGTTGAAGCATGGTTCAAAGGATCGCCCAATACCGATACGACTCAACCAAGTGATTTCCAAAAATGGAACCTTTTGTTGCTTGATTGATATATGTTCTGTGTCAACAATAGGTATCCCTCAACTAGTGGTTGACTTAGAGAAATTTCGGATGACATAGACAAATCTTTCACATCATTGTCATCGAATGGTAGCATATCACTTAATACCGTTCTAAGACGCTATAATATAATATGTCTCTCTAACTGTGTCCAATTTTTCTTGTCTCTAGCATTTCGTGCATATTGCCTATTACCCAAGGGTACAAATAAACAGAACCAAGCTGAATACTATGCTATTGAGACTCGACCCATCTATGTTTTTAAAAATGTCCAATATCAGCTCAAACAATTTGATGAAACTCACCACATAAAATGTATACCCAAACTCGTGCTCGGCTCGGCACAATTCGAAGTAAGCAAGCCAAGTAGTTCACCCCACGCAAGTTCTAGGAAATAGAGCAACTGAAGTCCCTTTTATAGCAGACCATTAGCCTCTCTTTAATTACATCTATTTGATTCTGCATTCTTTCTTCATACTTTAACCTGGTTGAGCTTCAATGCTCATGTAGCGCCCTGACTCTTTTCTTCTGTGTTTCAATATGAATTGATTGTTCCCCTGTACCGAGAATGGATTAATTCCCACTTTCCCTCTCTGATTCCTAACTCTTTGAGTTTTTCATATTCCTAACTAAACTAGCTTTTTACTAGCATTAGTGTACCACAAGTAAAACTCAATTGATTTTCAATCACCTATAGAGAAGAACAAAAACAAATTTCCGATGCCAAATCATCAAAAAATTTTAAGGTAATCACAAATGTGCGTGGGTCATATATATAATGAGCTCAATTTGTTCACATGCTAGACAAAACGAAAAACAAATCACACAAGTCATTCTTAAGCTCGGATAGCTTATTAAACAAGCTTTAAAATCGGGCTCGAGCTAGGTTTATTTTATCGAAGAGCGAAAATGAATACGTTTTTTAGTCTGAGCCGATCCCGAGCTGTTAATGAATAGCTCGATTCATTTGCAACCCTTGCGATGTCACTATCGGTACATTTCAATGCTCTCCAAGTCGACGACCAACATCACGACCTTGAACTAGGGGTTGAACATGTAGCTTATGTGTAACTGCTCAAAGATACATCAAATAGAAGAAACTAACTACATTGCATAGAATCTTACCCCATTGAAGAACAGGAAACTCCCACCTCTGTTTGGGAACTGTAATAACATATGATGCAACCTGCAAAGAATTGGGAACTCTTTTAAAAGGAAGACAAACAGGGAAAAAAATGCCATAGATTACTTTAGTAAAATCTAGAAAATTTCAGAAAACTTGCCAATATGCACGCAGCTAGAGAACGGGGAGAACTATAAAGAACAGACATGTCCTCCTTTTCATAGAGAATATCCATAATATCCATGCATGCTTCAAAGCTCAAGTGTTCCCCAACCCTTGCAACTCCCCTAAATTCACACAAAGTATAGAAGAGATGAAACAAGTGACCCTGTAAGGATTACATATTAATTGAGCGGATATCTAACCAAATGATTGTCTAATGAAGAAAAGTGCAATCCTAGTATTAGCAAAGAAACTCACTTCAACTGAATGAGAAGCTCTTCAACAAATATAAAGGCAATATTTGATGTACCAATCTCAAAATCCAATACCTTAAGAAAATAGAGAAAAGAAAAAACAAAATCATCACAACTTAACCTATCTGATAAAAGAGAAGTCAATAGTCTTCCAAGATTTACCTGCATTAAGACCACCTCCTGCAGAATATCTTCATTAACCACCATGACATTGATAAAATATGTAGCTACACACCCCTTAAAACATTGCTGAAAATAACAGTCTTACTGCTTCTAGAAAATCTCGACTAGTAAAATGTTGTTCCTTTATGATCTTGTCTCCCAAAGACTTCAAAACTTTTACAGATAGCGGATGAGACTCATGCATCTGCAAAGTGTTGAAGCTAGAAGCATGTAAGAAACAACATCATTATTGACAAAAGCCCAGTCTAATAAAGCCAGATTACTTACTTTGCTTGATATCCATATTGAAGTAAGAACAAATAACTGCAGATTGCTTTCTCTCAGGGGTTGTAAGAGCCAGTGTCCCGTGTTACTGCCTTGTCTGCAACTAAATGGTTAGAGAAAATAATTTATGCAAAAATTAACCAGCCACCCCTCCAGCTTGCAAAGGCATAAAAGGATGTCATTTACAATTATATCTAAGCAATCCAGCAAAGCTTTCTGTTCCAATCTGCATCATGTTTTCTTATCAGGGGGAGCACGTTCTCTAATATACATAACTCTTAAATAGGCAATATATGTGCATTTCCCAATGTTCAAGATTTATAGAACCCTTATGTGCTTACATTCTCCACAATAAAGTGGCCATCTAAATCTCACCCTTGATTAACATTTTTGTTACAACTTTTGGCCCCTGGCTATGCCGCTAGTTTCAATTAGGCCCCTAAACTAAATTTTGTCACAATTTACCTCTTCATTTTTTCAAATTTAATTAATATCAACCTTCTGTCCTAATCCATCAGATTTTCTAACAGAAGATTACATGTGAATTTCACGTGACAAGGAATGCAGGAATATTCAGTAGAATACTTCAATATCCCAGCCAATTACCTATTCCATTCAGTCATTTCTACCCCTTTTGTCCTGCACGCACTCTAAAACCAGGCCTCTGAATTTATAAACCTCCTTTCATACCCCCAAGTCTTGATTTCATACACCATCTCTTTTGCCTATGACACCATGTACTCTATTTCTTACTAAAGGTGTCACCTTATGCTTTTTTCTGGCTCTATTCTCAACATTCTTCAACCGTCCAAAAGTGCTTCTAGTGCCATTTACATTTCGTATGTTACCGACAAATCAACCAATTTTATCAGCAGTAATAGTGGGGACATTGATCAATAGGGCAACAAGGAGTGGATTACAAACAAATCTAAGTTAGCATTATATGCACACAGTAGGTATTCTCGTAATCAAACCCACAATTTCATGATTGTTAGCCTATCAGTTTACCACTGTACTAGAGAAGCCCCAATTACTTGAAAAACTAACACACTTTCTTAACAGTAAACTCTGAAGGCATCAAAATTAACGTTTTTTTCGGCATTTCCATCTACAAACATAACTAATATAGATTAATAAAATTCTCACACAACTATTTCAGTAGAAATAACACATGGAACAAGGTGGAAACAGCCGCGAAAATGAACGAACACTGTTTACCTGGAGGAAATAGACGGGTAAAATCTGTCGGCGAAGAGTGCTAATGCGGAGTATTTGACGATGGGAGGAACTTCAAGTTGCTTTAACCAGGAATCAAATAATTAAACGAACATATCAAACACCTCCAAACAATAAACGAATCATATAGATAACAATACATTTGTGTTTTGTGTATGTGTGTGTGTGTGGAGAGAGGGAGAGAGAGAGAGGGCTTTGGAATCTTACATGAGCAGATTGAATGAGGAAGTCCAACACTCGACCACGCAGACCAATCTTACATGGACATAGCTCACCCGTCATCGTCTCTCTCTCCCTCTCTCCCTCCGTCCCGGGAAGGATTTTGAAAATTAGAATTGGAAGGAAAAGTTATATTTGTTTTTTTGAGTAAATATCACAAGGACCCATGAGTTTCTCGTAATTATATAGACACCCCTAACAGTTTAAAATAGAAGGATCCATTTGTTTAAATTGAAGGCACGAAAAAACATAAATTTGAGCAGCCAAAAGATCCATCCCACTACATTAAGCAATAATTTTTTTTTTTCATTTATTTAATTACATCATTTAAAATTAATTTTTATCTATTATTTTCTTAAAAATATCAATAAAATTGTTGGCTATGAAAGCTCCAAGATACAACCCCAAGCTCGTAGTCAGCCCCAACAATGGCATGTCTGATTGGGATAAAGTATAAAGACTTTGTCTCGTTGCCCAAACTTTCGAGAATGTATAATATAGTATACTAGTAGAAGAAATATAGGAGATAAGACATAAGTATGTATTTTTTCGTTGTGTTTCAAGAGTAGAGGTGGCTAGCCTTATATAGTTTGCAAGGGTGGGTAAAAATAATTTGGGGCCTAAAATGGTACCTCTGAACGAGGTCTTCTATATTTAGTATTAATATTTTTTATTTAAAATTAATTTTTCTTATTTTTTGAGTTGCGAAAGTACTAATTAAATTTTTATATTCAAGTTTTACTACCATATTTTTTTTAGTTGATAGTATTGATAATTCAGTTAATTTTTCTTGTGACATAATCGATCTTAAGTAAGATTTTATCAATTTTAATTTTGAAAATATTTTTTCTGCTGAAACAACTGTTATAGGAATTGTTAATAATATTTTATAAGCCATAAATATAATTATAAAAGAATCTAACATTTTTATATAATTTAGTATCTCAATTGGAGTGTTTTTAGAAAGAAGTTGGAGTTTCTCTCTCATTTGTAAAATTTCTTTTAAAATATTTAGTTCTAAAAATAAATTTAAATCATCAATGTCGAAAAAAAATTCGTGTTTTAAGAAACATTCGAGATTCAAACAATATTATTTTAAATTATCATCGATTAATGATTTTAATTTTTCTGAGTTAAATAAAAAACCAAAAATATTTCGTACTTTTGTAATTATTCAAATCTACTATTTAGTGAAGAAATAACTTGATCAATTATATATATAAAATAATCAATTCTAAAAGATTATTCAATAGATTGTTTCCTCGTTATCAACATTTGTATCAAATTGTTTCTTTCTACGAACTCTACATTTTTTATGAAATATATATTCTATACCCATTTCACATGCAATCTCTTTAGATGAAATCATAGTATTTGTAAATTCACTTTCCCTATATTTTTTTTTTAAAAAAAGACTTTTTAATTGATCTATACCAATATTAGTATGCACATCTTTTAATTGTAAATATTTATTAACTAAGTTGACAGAAAATAAAATATCATACCAAATAGTAATGCCTAATAAGAACTCAAAATTTTTAATCTCATATGTTTCTAAACAATTAGCTTCACTTCTTATTTTAAGATATTCATTAGTTTCTGCTAATTGCAATAATGTATCTCTTACTTTTGTAGCTTGAAATCTTATTGCTTTAACACTTTCAACACGACTTTCTCAATGTGTTTGTGACAATGACTTAAGAGTTAAACCTTAAACATTATCTTGTAAAATTTTTCATCGTTTTGTGGAAGAGAAAAATAATGAATATATACGTTGTACTATTCCAAAATATGTTATAACTTTGGGACAAGAGTTAGTCATATTACAAAGTACTATGTTTAAATTATGACAACCACATGGTGTGTAAAATGCTCTAGGATTTCTATTGAGAAGTCTTTTTTATACACCTTAATATTTTTCTATCATATAAGATCCATTATCATGTCCTTGTTCTCATACATCATTCATATCTAGTTCAATATTACTTATTACAGCTATAAGTTTATCAAATAAACATTTTTCACTCGTATCATCATCCACTTTAATAAATTCCAAAAAATTTTTATTTTTATTTTTATTGAACTTGTTGTAATATCTACGCATCGTAATATGAGAGACATTTGTTCATGATGACTTGCATCGGGAGTACAATCAAGTATGATTGAATAATATTTTACTTCTTTAATTTTTTTTAATAATATTGCTTCTTACTTCATTTCCTAACAAACTTATCAATTCATTTTATATGTTATGTTCAAGATACTGGTTATGAATTCTATCTTGTTGAATACGACGAACATGTTCTTACATTATCGGATCAAATTCCACAATTATTTCCATTAAACTTAAAAAATTGTCAGTATTTTCTTGATATATCTTTTCATTTTTTCCCGAAAAACTAAATTATATTTACCAAGATCCTTTATAACGGTAATAATTCTTACTAATACATTTTGTCAATATTCTTTTTGTCTATTAATTTGTTCTTGGATACTTTTATCAATTATTTTATTTAGTTGCAATCTTGTTTCTAATTCAATCAAAGTATTTATATTAGTTATATGCTCATTAGTTACTTCATGATTTTTAAGCTTAACACCAACATTTCTCCAATGTTGTGTTCATTCATTAGCTAGTTTACTTGTACAATGATTCATATTGAACAACTTGCAACAAAAACAAAATACTTTATCCAAATTTTTTGAATACACTAGTCATCTTCTATTAAGTGTTTTCTCATTTGTTAATTTGCGAATATAATGTGTAATGAAAAAATGTCTGAAGAGTTCATCCTAAGAAAAATCTAAATTATTATATGTAATTAGATTATTTTCTACTAATAAATCTCTTAATTTTGTATCAATATTTTTCCATTGACTTGAATCATAAATATTTATATGACTATAATCACTTATTTCATTAAGATTTTGATTGTCTTCTATTTCATTATCTTTTATTTCACTATTTTCTTTTTCAATATTTTCTATTTCATTATCTTCTACGTTATTACCTTTTGTTTCAATATTTTTTAATTTATTATCTTTTATTTCAATATTTTTTGTTTTATTCTCTTTTATTTCATTATCTACTTGTTCATTTTCAAAATTTTCATCTAAATTTTTTCTTACATTATTTTTGTTACTAGTAACAAATTTATCAAGAGATCATTTTTGAGATTCTATTAGTTGGTCCATTTTTCTTTATTTTTTATTTTTCCTATCCACTTGGTTGTCTTCTAGGTATCATATTATTAATATATTATAACTATATAACAACCAAACAAACACAATATATAGTATAGTTAAAATATATAACACAACCTTGAATTTAAAACATAATTATTTTTTTTTGGAAAGTAAAAAGAAAGCAAAGAACACAAAAAAATTTAAAATTATGAAACAATTGAATCTTGGATAGTCTCAGATGTTGGCTTTTGGTTCTGAATCATGTCACTTATGTTGCAATAGAATCGACGATGGATCATGGATGGTCTCAGTCTCTCAGATGTTGCAATGAAGACTTGGCTTTACTGTGAAAACACTGTGAGTGAGAGAGAGAGAGAGCCTTTAAGTTGTAATGATTTAGCTTTTTAATTTCTTTTAGTTTAATGCGACTTTTGAGTTCAAATTTTTTTTACTGTTAATTTTTTTTTTTGGATATTTAATATTTGGATTGGACTAGGGGCCTAAATAATTAAGTTGACTTATATTTTTATAAGACTTTTTTTACATTGGTTATTTATGATATTTAAAAAATTGGGGCCTTTCTTAAAAATGGGGCTAAAGCCCAAGCTTTTCCAAGCATGCTATTGGGTTGGCCCTAATAAGCTGCCACCAAAAAGACAAACGACTAGTGCAATTAAAGATCTTAACCACTGTGAATGAAGACCCATGCTAGGAAAATGAATAGGAATGATGTCCTATGCTGAAGGATTTAATGCCAACGTTTACATGATGTGGTTGTGGTGATTGGCAGATAGTGGATGTCTACTAGAGATGGCATATGCACTACTAGTAAGATAAGAAGAAAAATCATAAAGTTTAAACTTGATTCCTGTTTTGGGATACTATGTGAGTAGATGAAAAATAGAGGAAAGGGAAGAGGACGCGGGCAAGGACGTCGAGGCAGTGGGTGGAACAACAAACCACCACTGGCCTTTGATCAACAAGCCTTAGTGGAGGCTATTGGTGCTGCAGCTGGTACTATTGCATAGGTTAGTGCTACGGCTGCTACTATTGCACAAGCCAGTGTTATAGCTGCTACTATTGCACAGCCTAGTGCAAATGTGGGCCAAAGAGGCTCAAGTAACCTCCAGAAGTTCAAGGCATACCAGCCTTCGATCTTCATGGGAGGGGCGAATCCGATGGTGGCTGACCATTGATTCCGGCAAGTTGACAAGATCTTAAGGGCTATGGAGATCACCTCTGATGCCACTAAGATAATGTTAGCTACATTCCAGCTAGAGAGAGAATCCTAATTGTAGTGGGATTGGGTGAAGGACTCCAAGAACTTAGAGGCGACGACATAGGGAGAGTTCCGAAAGCTCTTCATGGGCAAATGTTTTTCGGCGTCTATTCAGCAAGCTAAGGCTCGAGAGTTCCTGAATTTGAGACAAGGAACTATGATGGTATTAGAATACGTGGCTAAGTTCACGAAATTAGCCCATTTCACTGATGATTATGTGGCCACAGACATGACAAAGGTGAGGAAGTTTGAGGATGACTTGAAATTGTCCATCTGGGATAAAATTGTGGGCCTCTGCCTGCAAGACTTGGACTCGATGGTCGAGACATCTATGGTCATTGAGAGAGAGATAGATGATCCATGGAGGTTAGAGTACTTGTTTCTATTGCCATCAGCCGGATCACATGATGCGGAATTATCCTCAGAGATAGGGATCTCAGAGTTATGAGGCATCTTAGTCCCAGTCATCGGTGGGGCACTCACAGACTCAGTTTATTCCTACCTACCCCACCATGGGCCAAGGAAGTCAGTACCAGTTTCATGATGCTGCATAGGACCCTACTACTTCACGTGCGGGGATCCAGCAATCAGGCCAGATAGTCTAGAGCATGGGTCGAGGTCGAGGCCAGGGCTCACAAGCCTGGACTTCATGGACCTAGGGGCGTGTCTACGTCATTATGCCTCAGACTAAGCTAACAGATCAGTCGATTATCCAGGGTATATTTTTACTCTCTCGCTTATGGGCAAGGGTATTATTTGACTCTGGTCATCTCATTCTTTTATTGTTGTATCATGTGGAAAGATTTGGCCTTAGAAGTTGAAACCTTGGAAAAGCCATTGCATGTGAGTTCTCCCCTAGGAGCTGGTGTGAGCGTTGATCAGATATGTCGGGGTTATGAGTTAGAGATCTCGGAGATTCTACTCACCGTTGACCTTAGGGTCAAGGACATGTCAGAGTTTGATGTCATCCTTAGGATGGACTGGTTGGCAGCACACTGAGTCGTCATTGATTATGATCGTAAGAGGGTCACTGCTTATACATCGAAGGGTGTTTTTTCAAGTTCTAGGAGAAAAAATATGACGTTTTACCCCAAGTAGTGTATAACTCTTGTTGACACGGGCAGTTGATGGGTTGGCTAGCAAACTTTATCCTGGAGGACGAGACGAGACAAGAGTTGGGTCTCCCTCGGGTGATTTGTGAGTATGAGGATATTTTTTCGGATGAACTACCAGGATTACCTCCACATAAGGATGTAGACTTCACCATTGAGTTGCATCCTGGTACTTTGCCTATTTCTATGACTCCACATAGGATGGGCCCGACTGAATTACAATAACTCAAGGTCCAATTACAAGAACTATTGGATAGGGGCTTTATTAGACCGAGCACCTCACCTTGGGGCGCTCTGGTGTTGTTTGCCAAGAAGAAGGACAGGACCCTTCGGCTATGCATAGACTACTGGCAATTGAATAGAGTTACTATTAAGAATAAATACTCTTTGTCGCAGATTGATGATTTGTTTGATCAACTAAGAGAAGCGTGGGTCTCCTCCAAGATAGATCTCCACACCGGTTACCATCAGTTGAGAGTTAGGGAGACGAATATCCCTAAGACGGCGTTTAGGACGCGATATGGGTATTTCGAGTTCACAGTGATGCTATTCGGGTTGACAAATACCTCGGCAGCATTCATGGATTTCATGCACAGGGTGTTCCAACCCTACCTACATTAATCGTCGTGGTTTTTGTTGACGACATTTTGATCTACTCCAAGTCTGAGGAGGAGCATGAGGGTCACTTAAGGGTTGTTCTTTAGACCTTGAGAGACCATCAGTTGTACGCCAAATTCAGTAAGTGTGAATTTTGGCTTACTGAGGTGAAATTTTTGAGGCATATGGTGTCGGTTTCGGGTGTATTCGTGTACCCAAAAAAAGTTAAGGCAGTCATGAATTGGGAGAGGTCGAAGTCAGTCTTCGAGATACACAGTTTCTTGGGATTGGCAGGGTATTACAGGAGGTTCATTGAAGACTTCTCCTGACTAGCTACACTTATGACGAGATTGACCCAGAAGGAGGTCAAGTTTGAGTAGAATGACTCGTGTGAGAAGGCATTCCAAGAGTTGAAGAGGAGCTTATTTCAGCTCCTATTCTAATAGTCCTAGAAAGGGAACAAAGGTACATAGTGTATTATGATGCCTCTAAGGATGGGCTGAGATGTGTTTTGATGCAGTTCAGGAGGGTAGTGACTTATGGTTCTCGACAGTTAAAGAACCACAAGTAGAATTACCCCACACATGACATGGAGTTGATGACCATAGTCTCTGTCTTAAAGGCTTGACGCCACTATCTATACGATGAACAGTTCGAGGTATTTTCAGACCACAAAAGTTTGAAGTACATCTTTACATAGCGGGACCGCAACATGAGGCAACGCAGGTGGATGAAGTATCTGGAGGACTATGACTTCACTTTGCATTACCATCTCGGTAAGACAAATGTGGTGGCTGATGCACTCAGCCAGAAGTCACTGGGAGTCTTAGCTAGTGTGGCTTCCTAGGAGTGGCAGATGCTTGAGACTGTGGGACAGTTCGGGCTACGCTACATGGGTCAAGCTCAGGGCACTTTGGGGAGTTTGGTGGCTATGCCTTCTCTACTGAGTAGAGTGATCGAGTCCTAGGGGCAGGATACATAGATTTTGTTCATTAGGGAATGAGTACGGTCGAGTACAGGTAATGAGGGTTGGACCACTCATACGGATGGTAGTCTTCGGTTTAGGGGAAGGATTGTAGTTCCCCAGTCTACGGAGCTGAGAGAGGAGGTCCTTAAGGAGTTCCATTGCTCCCGTTTTGTTGTACACCCCGGTGGCACGAAGATGTATCAAGATCTTCGTCACCAGTATTATTGGAGCGGAATGAAGAAACACGTTGGAGATTTTGTTAGTCGATGTCTCACGTGTCAGCAAGTGAAGGCTGAGCACCAAAGATCAGCAGGGTTACTCCAGCCTTTGGAGGTAGCTGAGTGGAAGTGGGAGCATGTCACGATGGATTCTGTGACCCACTTGCCATGAACATCTCGAGGGTATGATGCTTTGTGGGTGAGAGTGGACCGACTTACTAAGTTGGCACACTTTTTGGCCGTGCGGATGACCTTCCCACTAGAGGAATTCTACAGGTTGTATCTACAGGAGATTGTTCGGTTGCATGGGGTGCCTGTATCTATAGTATCGGATCAGGATCCCAGGTTTACGACTCATTTTTGGGAGAATTTTCAGCGAGCCATGGGGACACAGTTGATGATGAGCACTATTTTTCATCCCCAGACAGACGGTCAGTCGGAGAGGACCATCTAGCCTTTAGAGGACATGCTACAGGTATGCGTCCTAGATCTCAAGGATAGTTGGGAAGAGCACCTACCCTTAGTGGAGTTCGCCTACAACAATAGTCATCAGACGAGCATACAGATGACACCCTATGAGACACTATATGGGAGGCCTTGTCGTTCTCCAGTTTGTTGGACGGAGGTAGGAGAGAGACCCTCTACGGGTCCGAATTTGGTTAGAGAGACCTCTGAGAAGGTGGACTTGATACAGAAGCATCTTCTCAAGGTTCAGAGCTGACAGAAGAGCAATGCCGACAAACGGCAGCGACCTCTAGAGTTTGAGGTGGGAGATCATGTCTTTTTGAAGGTGATGCCTAAAAGAGGAGTGGTTAGTTTTGGAAAGCGGGAAAAGTTGTCACTGAGGTATATCGGACCCTTTGAGATACTCGAGAGGGTAGGTACAGTTACTTATCGGTTGGCGTTATCACCAAATCTATCGGGTGTTCACGCGGTGTTCTATATCTTTATACTCCAAAAGTATACTTCAGATCCGACACATGTAGTGGATTTGTGGTGAGTTGATTGTTGATGTGGATGAGACCTTCAAGGAGGGACCGGTGCGTATCATGGATAGTAGGAATTAGGTTTTGCGAGGCAAGACCGTGAGGCTAGTGAAGGTGTTATGACAGCATTGAGGAGTGGAGGATGCGACATGGGAGCGCGAGGGCACTATACGTACCAATTATCTTTTCTTATTCGAGGATGGATGTACATTTTTGTAGTTATGAGTATGAGATACTTGTCACATATGCATGTGGTTGAATGTGCATGTGTGTATGAATTTCAGGGATGAAATTCTTTTAAGGGGGGAGGAATGTAAAACCCGGGTAAATTTGAACTTTTTCTGAAAAAAGGCAAAATGGTAATTTGCCATTATAATTTGGATTTAAAATACGCATTTCTCTAGATCTCGGATGACGCAACGGACTTCACCGTTAGATTTGTATCGCGAAATCTAGTCATCCAGACTAATTTGTCGAACTCTAAGATAGTCGAATTTTTTACATTTTACGAGACGATTGTGTTGAATGACCTCATAAAGGTCTCCAAAAATGAAAAATATAAAATTTTCTTATAATTGGATGAAAGTTCAAATAAAATTAATTTGAACTTAAACCGAGATCAAATAAATCGTTTCGAAGAGAAAACGGATCCGAACAAGTGGGGGACACGTAGGGCGACGTGGGCCGAGTATTAAAATTATAAATAGGGCTAAATATCTGATTTTTGGGCAGAAATATCTTTGCAATTCAGCCCTTAACCGTGTGAGAGAAATGAGGAGAAGAAAAGAGAAAATTCCAACTTTTTTCTTTCGATTCATGGAGTTCCGTTGGTCAAAATTCTTCGAGCCAATAATCAAAGTCAATCATATCAACGAGGGCTACGCAACCATACCAAGAATGAAGGATTTCACCAAAGATCCAAATATGAGATTTTGTGAAAATCAAGATTTGGAGGTTGTGTTGGTGTTCTTGAAGGTTCTACCTTTCGTTTGATGCAACAAGAAGTAGGGTTTCCCTCCTACTTTGGTTTATTTTCATCTTATGGTGTCCATAGGAAATGAGTGGGCTATTTTGAGTGTTTTAACACTTGCCTATTATAATTGGTTTAATGGAAAATGGTAGGCTCAATCCTAATATGAATTGGTAATTAGAAATTGTTAGTTTGTGATTTCTTGGAAGTTTTGATAATAGGGTACGTGGAAAATTATTTATTCTGATTTTTTTTTGAGTTATGTGATAAATTTGGGCATTTTATGTGATTATATGATTTGGTGCCTTGAAGGTGTTTGTGTGAAATAAAGTGTGTTAATTGCATGAGATTATGTGATAACATGCTTGGATGATGTGGTAAAGTGAAATCTTATGCTTATGATGTGATTTACATTTGCAAATGTAAATGTTGATATGTGCTTGAAATATATTGGTATTGTGATGATTATGGAGATTAATTGCTTAGGATTTAATTATCCATAATATGTGTTAAAATGTGGGTATAGAAATGGTTTATTTCAAGTTCTACCTCGAAATTGATATGTGGAAGTTCCTTGTGAAACCTCTTGGAATTTTGGTATTGTGTGTGTATGCTATGTATTTAGATGATGCTCTTATGAGTAAAGTGTGTTTTGGACATAAATTGTGTAATAACATACTTGTTATGATTGTTGATAAATGTTCATTGATATGTTGACATTGTGATGGATAAGGGTGATTATATGCATATGATATAAATTGTCATGGAACATGTGGACATGTGATTAAATTGCTCATTTGGCATTAATGCATATTGAGCATGATTTTGGCATCTCATTCATGGGCTTTAGGCATGAGTGTGACTGTGTGTGTGTGTGTGCATAGTTAATCAAACACCATACTTGGTGGTTGATATGTGGACTTGGGAAAGTTGGATCGAAGATCCCGTTGAGTTGCATGGTTGCACGAGAAAAACTTTTGTCGGATATAGCAAGAAGGGCTAGATTCTCCCTCGGGTGCAAGACCCGGCTACTAGTTCATATACTTCGACGGTACAAGTCCAAAAAGTGTAAAAAGACGTACGGAGCCGGCAGTGTGATTCCAAAATCCGTTGCCCAACAAGGACACAAGATTTTGTTTTATAAAACACCCCTTTAATTGGCAACATTCAACATCCAACAATGATTTGATTTTATAAATACATAATTTTTATTTCAAACGATCATTGGATGGTTTTTCGTCAATTGACGGTTTCATTGCACAAGTGCATTGCATTGTGTTGTGGGAGTCGATAAGGACTCGGGTTGAAGTTGCATGAGTGAGTTTCATCTCAATTCATGTCATAACATATAAATTCCTATCATGGGATTGAAATTCTTGATTGAAAAGAATATTGCTCATAGATTGTTACATGTGAACATTGCATGTGCATTTAGGTTGGGGAGTAGCCTCTGTAGAGGATACTTCATTGAGCATAACTCATCCTATACGGGAAAATATTTCAAGTGCGGATACACACCGGTGAACAGCTCTTATTTGGAGCCTCAAGGATGAAGATTGGCCGACTTGTGGCCTTTAACCTTGGTTTTTGTAAAATTTTTGTTAAAACTATGTTTTGGGCATGTAATATATGTAAAACAATTGTAATCAAACTTATATGAACTATTTTAATGTAACATGACATGTTATTACATGGGTATGGATGAATGGACCCTATGTGGTCAATGTTTACTTATAAATGGACCCGGTGTGGCCATTATTTATTAACAAATGGACCTGGTGTGGTCAATGTAATATAATTGCACATATTGTGTTTTGGGTAGAGCTTCCTGTACAAAGAAGATTCTGCCCAAATTTCGTTAAATTATGGATCCTGATAAATGGGGCATAATAGCGTGATATTGATTTACATGATATCCACGGTTATTCCGGGGGTTGATAGGTGATCAACGGACTCCCGAATTTTGGTGAATTCAATGTTAATTTAATAAATTAAATATTAATTGGAAGAATTGAATTTTAATTTGGTGTCATAATTCAATTCAAAAAATTGAAACTTCAGCCAAAAAGTTGAAACCTCTACCTCAAAGAGTTGGAACCTCCAAAAAAGTTGGAACCCCTCCCAAAAGAGTTGGAACATTTACCAAAAAAGTTGGAACCCTATACAAAAAAGTTGGAATCCTATACAAAAAAGTTGGAACCCCTACCAAAAAAAATTGGAACCCACCCCAAAAGAGTTGGAACCCCTACCGAAAAAGTTGGAACCCCTCCCCCATCAGTTAGAACTCACACCAAAAAATCATGTGACCTTACTCCTTAGGCTTAAAAGTCCCCTGACTTCATCTCTAATATGATTGTCCAAGCCAAACTCAACTTTCGTGCGGCTATGGTAAAGGGTGAGTGGCATTATTGACACTTGGGAGTTGAATATATTTTGTTGTGAATTATGATTTCTATACTAACATGAATCGAAATTTAAGTTATGAAAAAATTTCATTATTGATCAACTGAGTTTCGAGTAGTGTTTTTTGTTGAAGTGTAATTGTAGGTTTTCCTAAATGTTGAATTAATTTGAATTGACATATAATTCACGAGATGCTTTTTTTTATTAGTTAGAATGTCAGATACTTGAATGATATATGGGTTGATTTAATAAGTGGTGTTTATAATTGGTGAAGTGGTTAATTTATGGGAGTTGCATTTAGTTTTATGTTATATGTTGGAGTGTTGATATCACCAATGGGTGTCAGCATGTGGTATAGGTTGGATTGTTTCAGGTATGGGTGAAGGGTGCAAGGTTTTTGTTATGGTTGAAGGGGCTATGGTATTTATGGTTTGTAATTTTAAAAAGTGATGGGTTAAAAATGAGTTTCTTTGGTATATAGTTGGTTACTAAACAATCTCTCTCTCTCATGTCTTCGGTCATGGTTGGGTTGCACCTGACAAGTGATTAAAATGATTGGTTTAATTACCACTGTGGTAACAAGATTATGCGTAAAATCTTTCAAATTTTTCCTAAATTCCTTACTCCGATATTGATTAACTGTGAGTATGTGCTCCTCATTCCTTACGTGGTTAATTTGTTCACGCTGTGTATGGAAGAGTTTTTTTTTTTTTTATAGATGGAGAACTCAAGCTTATTCTTTCTCTTCATAGGTTCCAAGTGTCCCAGTTAACCGTTTTTTCTTTGCTAAATATTTTATCACATAAGAATTATTTCTTTTCTTAGGTTCTAAAGCTTAAACTAACAATAGAGAATTATATTTGTTTGTTGCATAAGGAGAGTATTTATCTAACTTTTTTAAAACTTGCTTAAACTATGTGATATTTTCTCTTTCTATGAAATTGTGTTACCTATTTTGTGTTAAGTAGTTTAAGTGGATTGGAGGGTTGGATGACTCATTGAATAATGAATGATGACATCTAAAGTATTTTAGAATTTCGAGTCTGATTTGTTTAAGAATAATTTCCTAAAATAATAAAGTCGCCATATTATTACTTTTGTTGTTCTAGAATCTTATGAACATTACTCTTATTTTCACCTATCCCTTTTTAATTCTACTGTGAGTTTTTTTCAGTTGCTTTGATTTTGTTGAATTATTGTCTTTTTCATTTTTTGTTTTTGATTTAGTGGTTGGTACGACGAAATTAACTAGATCAACTAAGAATTGAAAAACTGGTAACTTTGTTATTGATTATTGTTGAATCTATAATATAAAATAGAGCAGGTTTCAATAAAATCATCCGATAGTTTCAAATAGATTCATTCAACAGTCACAAATATCACTTTTAAAATTATTCACATTACACCGAGGCTGAAGGCACGGGTTATCCCTAGTATAATGCTAACGTTGATAACTTCAAATATGGCATTCATAACCATCGGATATTACTTTCTTTTTGGTTTTTGCTTGATTGTGGTAGTTGTAACCTATTAATTATAGTTGTTTCTGCCACTGCCGGTGCTTAGGTTGTTATAATTGGCAATCATTTCATCTGTTTTCAGGTTGGTTTCCAAGCAATCGCAGAAGCACTTGGATTGGCTGCTGTGAAGGCCATTGTTTCTATTACTGCCATAATTGCTGGAGGACGATTGGTGAGTTCTAGATGTTGTTGGATATATAAAATTATGCTATCTCAAGTGTTTATATTCTTAAGGTTCTCAAATAGTATCTTTCTGACAAGAACGTATTTGATAAATTTTCATTGCTGATAATTAAATGTACTCAAGGAAACACGTATCCATAAGCTGTTGTGCAGTTATTTCGTACATCTTACTATGGGAACTGCTCTATAGCTTCTGACAAAGCCGATCAAGAATTTCAGTTTTTACTCAAGGATTTGTAACATTCGGCATCTCATTCTGTGTGCTAATTTTCAGCTACTTCGGCCAATTTACAAGCAAATTGCAGAGAATCAAAATGCGGAAATATTCTCTGCAAATACACTTCCTTGTCATTCTGAGGACTAGTGTCCTTACTGCCAGGGTATATGGACTTGTGCTATTGATTGTTAGTTGTGTATATTGTTACAGCAGCAATAACATGCCTCTGTTGTAAAAAATTGAGCAGGCTGGCCTTTCCATGGCACTGGGAGCATTTTTGGTTGGTTTGCTCCTTGCGGAAACTGAATTTTCATTACAGGTTGAATCTGATATTGCTCCATATCATGGCCTTCTATTGGGTGTCTTCTTTATGACAGTAGGTCCTGTCTTTGGCATCTGTAAGATCCACTTATCATTTGTTCATAAAATGTGTACGTTGAATGTGGCTCTAGACGTTCCTTATTTAATCTTGATATTTTGTGTTTGTCCTACAGCTTTTTCTATGTGATATGGATTTTGTGTTATTCAGCACATACACTGAAATAGGATCTTATGATTGTAGTCTTCTTTCTGGAATCTGGACGCTGTAACTTTTTCTAATTTATTTTAACTGATCGATACAATTACTTTGTTACTAAACAGAGATTGTTACTCTTATAATTTCACTTAGCAACATCTATTTTTTTTTTTTGTTTTCAGGTTGGAATGTCCATTGATCCAAAACTTCTTATTTCAAATTTTCCTGTTATGATGGGGACATTGGGACTTTTAATTTGTGGCAAGGCCTTGTTGGTTGCATTAGTTGGCAGAATTTTTGGCATTTCTATAATATCTGCAATAAGAGTTGGTGGTCTTCTTGCGCCTGGTGGAGAATTCGCATTTCTGGCTTTTGGTGATGCTGTCAATCAGGTTTCCATCTTGATCAACTAAGTACTTTGCTTGCAAGTTTTACTATTGTCTTTCTTAATAAACCTTTTTTATTTCGTTTTCTTTTGCATAAATGTTTAATAGCCAATAGTTTATATTTCTTTAGTGAAATTTCTTGGCAATTTTCTAATTAGATTTTACATGCTGCCTTCATGATTGACAGGATCCTATGTTTATTTATTTATTTTAAATAAATAAATCTCAGGGACCTATATAATTAAAGCTTGATATTATTAACGACTTGGTTGAGTTAATAGCTTATGCATGGATACATGATTCTAATACGAGGAATGAAGAAAACAAAACGAGATTTATACAATTGGAATGGACTAAGCACACGGTGGTACAGCTAGTGCTGCATATCTTAAAAGAGAAGAAAGTACTCTGACCTCCCATAAGCAATTTACATCATAAATATACATGTGCGCACACTACAAAAAAATGCATGGAGTCACTTACGTGATGGCCAAAAGTTTGAGCCACTTAGGAATGGCTAGTGTCACTCTCAAAGACAAGATGAATACTCACGAATCATATCTCAAAACAAATAATATGCAGCCTCTCCAGAAGTGAGATATCAAAAACTTCAAACCTAACATTCCAGAATGCATCTTGATACTTCTGAAACATGTCTAACATATCAATGCCTAAATATGATTTAAATAGACTATTGCCCCTAATCATCTGACTTATGATTTACACTTATTATCTAATTACAATATGACATCTAATTCATTTCTTCGAGAGGTGGTCCACTTTAGCTTGGAAGCTAGTGCTTCATCTAAATTTCATCCTGCCATTACTTAAGAGCCTTTCTTGATCTCTCTTTTGATTGTGATCTAAATATTTTAGCGGGTGCATTTTTTTTGGGAGGGATGGTTTTCCTGCATCGTTTGCTTTTCTCTAAAGTAGATTGAGTCAGAATGACAGTTTGCAATGCACTGTTCCTTTTAGTTGCTCCCTTTTCCAACTGGTACACATTGGCAACACTCATCCTACTTCCTTCCTGCCCTCAAATGGTTAAGATGCCTTGACTTCTTAAGTCATGAATGTGCCAGGCATCGTTGCAGCTTATACCTACAATCACCGTTATAGTAAATACAACTAATCTTTCTAATTGGCTTGGTTTGCAGGGTATAATGTCTTCCCACCTGTCATCTTTGTTGTTTCTTGTGGTGGGGATTTCAATGGCCATCACGCCATGGTTAGCTGCTGGAGGCCAATTAATAGCCTCTCATGTTGAGCAGCATGATGTGCGAAGTTTATTACCTGCAGAGAGTGAGGTGAAATACCTAACTTATGTGCTTATTACTGATATGTGGAGCAAGCATTTGTACCATAGTCTGCAGAATGTTGTTTAACATGTTAGGTCTTTTCGGTTTACAAGTTCAATATGGATACATTTAGTGACGAGGAACTTTCTCTTTTTTGACTATTAACAGTAAAATATTACTCTTTCCCCACTCCAGCCATGATGTGACTCTAACCATTGTGTCTGCTCTTTAGTGGCCCTACCGCTATACCTAGACGAAGGCACCATTGGACATCAACTTCAGAGCATAATTTTAAAATACAGCTGGGTGACGTACTTTCTTGACCAGGTGGATACAATGCAAATGAGTGAAATTTATGCCTTTTTATGCATTTGAAGTGCATAGTCTGTAATTTTTAGTTTCAGGCTTCAAATATAGGGGCAATGATTCATGCACTTGAAAAGTATTTGCTCGACTGTTATTTGCCTCTAGACAATTTGATCAAATTAATGTAAACTGTTAATGATGACTTACATGCAAGGTATTCCCAATGATGGATAAAGACTTGGGAACTTTTGCTGAAATATTCCTTAACTTAGCTGTTGGGAATGGTTTGCTCCATGGGAGGCAGTAAACAAATAGCAATCCCTAAGTAGGAAGGATTTTCACTCAACTTCACGTAGAGGTTAAAAAAGCACAACATTGCGTATTTTTTAATTTTCTTAGTGAATATTGTGGTCCACAAATCACAAAAACCTTATCTTCTCCCTCCACCTACTTTACGATTGGTTACTGGTCTTGCCTTTCCTCCATCTCTTTCACCGTATAAAAAATATTTGTTTGTTTGGTCTAGGTTTTGTTGAGTCCGCGTCCTAGAGGTATTGTGAAACTCTATTACTTTTTTTTTTGCATGACTTTGTCTTTGATAATCCTCTATTGCTTACCTTGGTGATCCAAGTTTTGACTCGTTCTGATATAATGTAAGTGAACATTTTTTTAAGTTAATAGCGTAATTTATATGGTGAAGCCATTTTTGTGGTTAATAGTTTATTTTATGTTTAGGGTGAAGAAGGAACACGAAACTGAAACTGAAGAAATTAAGTCATCTCGCCCAACAACCTCCCGACTTTTTTATTAGTGGGAGATTTTTTTTAATCTAAATGCTAAATTATTTGTGTTGATCTTATTAATTGAGTTTATCTGATGAGAGTGATTGAGAGAATGGAAAATCTAAGTGTAGACTCACCAAAAGAGACTGACGTAGATGCAGAGAAGTCAAAGAATATCCAACCTAAAAAACTGGAAATGCAGAAGGATTTGATTAGGGACACCTCGGCATTCAACTTTTCAAAAGCATTATTGAAGAAATCATCCCGTTTCTTTTCTGCGTCATTCTTCTCTTTCCATGTTGATGGGATTGAATTCACACCGGCTTCAGTTTTCCTTACTCTTATAGAGTCTGCAAGGAAGCAATTGCCTAAGCTGGTGGTTCGGTTGTTGCTTGTCGGAGCAGGGTATGCATTGTCATCAGAATTGGATTTGATCTACTGTTATTTCTTTGTTACATGTATACGCATCAAATAAATGTCAGTTGAATATCAATTGTTTAATTTATTAATTTTTTGTTCCCTGATAGCCGAGGGTAATGTCGGTTATTAGTTTGGTATATCTACTATGAAGGTTTGCCTTCTTTTTGTCACATACAGATACAGGGTTGCCTTTTATGCCAGCCGGAAAGGGACAATTGGCCAGCTATTTCAACAGCCAGATATTATCACCACTAGTATTGATGAAGTTTCTTCAAACACAAAGCCTCTTGTTCGACAAATAAGGAAATTTCCCCAGAAAATAAAAGAACTAATGGAGATGCTTCCTCATCGAGAGGAATGTGCTCAGATAACCATTTGTTTGAGATGCTCTTGGTTCAAACATATGTTCTATCCTATTTGTATATCTATTTTTTTGTACTGCCTGATCAAGTGTTCCTTTTTTCTCAAATAAATGAGGAAGAAGCTTCTCTCTTTGACATATTATGGTTATTGCTTGCAAGTGTTACAATGGTGCCTACATTCCAGAAAATCCCTGGAGGTGACTGAATTTCCTGTGTTTATTATTGTGACTGTGAAATTGAAGCCTTCTCATAGGCATCTTCTTATTTTGGTCCTATAAAGTTGTCTGATACTACATGCTTTGACATTGAACATGTTTGCCTACAAATTTTTCAGCACGCGCTCACAGATTATCAGTGCATAAAGAAGTTTGTTACTTAAGTCTGGCTTATAATTGATAGTACCTCTTGTTTTCTGTTGCCCGGTTTTCTGGTAGGCTTTTTGTTTACCATGCTTGTTATTTGCTTTCTTGAACTTAGCCTGGAGGTAGAACATTCTATTTTGTTGTGAGCATAGTTCTGCAATTTTAGTGGCGAAAACTGTACTGTTCTATTTGGCCATCATGTTATTGGGCCATCTTCTCTTCTCCCCCTGTGAAATGTACTCCCAAAGTCTTTATACTGTTTATTGATGGGGTATCTTCTATCTGCTGGAATGATTAGGCAGTCCCGTACTTGGGTATCTTACTGCTGGCATCTTGATTGGACCTTGTGGCCTCTCTATTATTCGTCACTGACATTACTTACATGAAGTTCTTAACAGAAATATGTGACTTTTCAATTCCAAGCAAATGAATATATCATTATATACATCTTTCTTTTCCCAAATAAGAAACAACAGAACTCTTCACAAGCTACTTTACAGAAAGTTAAGAAACCGTCACAAGTTCATGAAGATAGATCTGGAGCAATGTAATGATTCAAGTAGTCCACTAAACACAACATAGCTAGCATACAGAACGGATGATCTGAAAAAAGTAATCAAAACACAAGCAAAGATAGCTGGCTGGCTGATTGATTCAACTCTAGTAACTCATACAAACTTCCAACTCTTAATAGTATCCTCATAAAGACTAATCACCACTTTTGGCAAAAAAATTGTTGAAAAGCTTAAAAAAATATATTCATTCCAACAAGAAATTTTTAATGAAATACTCTCCCCAGAAAACCTAAGCAGAATTGGCAAACATGATTCTAGAACTAGTTTTAAATCCCTTAGTAAAAGTCATGATCAAATCTATTCAAATCACCACTGACGTTCATCCTTCTCAAAACCTTTATGGTTGGGTTCTAAGTTTTGGCCGTTTGAAAGCCACCACCAACAACAATTCCTGGGCCACGTTCTTTGACATCTATAATGTTTGTATTCTGATATAGGATAAATAGCAGAAGTGATGAGCATAAATTTGGACCAAGCCACTACAATGCCACGGCCGATATATCATGTTTTGATTGGTTCTTCGGATTTAGATAACGAGAAGTTATGGTTGTTTATGAATAGGTTGGTCACACACAGACCCGAATAAGTCTACCGAGTGGCCAATAACCCTGTGATACAAAAAAAAAAAAAAAAAAAATTCTCACTCATTTTTCTAATGAATCATTTAAAGGCTTGCTTAGTAACGTTTACAATTTTTAATTTTCTAAAAAATAAAAAACAGAATCAAAAAATCAAAAACGTCTTTTTCTTATTTTTAAAAATCGCCATTTGTTTACAAAACGATGACAAAAAATAAAAATAAAAATAATTATCAAACGAAATTTTTTTTTTGTTTTCTCTAAATATCAAAATAAAAACAAAAAACAAAAAACCAAAAACCAAAAACATAAACGTTACCAAACGGGACCGTAATTTTACGATTTCATCGAAAGAGTATCTGAAGTATTGAGGAGTCGAGAAATTCAAGCCAAAATACCTACATATGGCATTGGCATATGACTTGTGATGCAATTTTCTTTGATGGCTTTGTACCATATCCCACTTCCAAGATTTCTTGGCAAAGTCATGCAACATGGAATTGATGCGGAATGTGATAATCCTGTCCTTATCTCCATCTAAAGTGCAATGAGGCTCATGAAACTAAATGCCTATATTTTTGTGCATTAAAATTCAAATTTAAAATATCCAGTTAGAAATAATAACTAATATCACATACTTACTAAAAGATTTAATGATGGGCAACTCTATTTCCAGTCTCTTGAAATGTAACGGAACCACTGTTTTGTGCATGTAAGACACTGACATCGGATTAAACCATGAAAACATCATCAGCCATGCTTATGATGGGAAAATCAAAAAGACAGAAAAAAAAAGGTAAAAAAATAAAAAATTAAATTGAAAGCTCCACATGTATCTGAGATAGGCACAACAAATACAGAAAAATCTCATTTGGTTCCTCCTATCCACATCCATGAAATACTGTTCCATATCCAGGAGAAAAATTCACAAGCATTGGAGGTGCGCAATGCAATGTAGACCTATCACAGCAGGTACGACTCAACAACAGTCCGTCCAAACTTCTCTTGAACATCTTTGGGAGTTTCAATCTGAAAACATTTAAGTCCAAAATAGTCCCCAAGAGATCCTTGGAAAGTTCAAAAAAAAGAGGAAAAAAAGACCACCCCATACGCAAAATATATTACTTACCGCATTTAGAGCCTTAAAAAGAGCCTTAACTGTGTTATGAGGATTCCTGGAGCCAACAACCTACCAAGAGGATTAATATTACACCACCACATAGAAAGGAACATCCTCGCAACACAAATGCAATTAGTTTCTTACCTTTGACTTTACATTCTTGAAACCAGCTAAATTTAGAACAGTTTGGACAGTTCTGCCCGCTTTCATACCCGTTCGAGTGGGGGCAGGCCAAAGATACACCTAAGAGGATGTACAAGGTCAAACTTTAACCCATGATTATGGGAAGCAACAAACTGTCTTCAACAAAGAAAAAGTATAAACATTTGCAGATTGACATAAGATAGAGAAGAAAACTAGAGAAATGATTGGAACCTTGGTCTTCTTATATGTTGTTTGTACTGCGTGTGCAATTGTATGCTCCTCATGCCGTTCTACGTAATGGAGATTCTGAAAGCATTTCTCATAAGCCTGTCAATAAATCAAGCAGTAACCGCTCAAGAAATTATATGCAACTATATTTTGAAGATAGGATCACGCCCAAGTGCAGCCTCATAAAGACGCATCCAATGTCACCATGGTATTTTAATAAAACAAGGATATCTGAACAATGCAAGGTTTTGGTATTTTGCAGTCTGGACCAAGCTCCAAAGATATTTTCATTCTTCGTTAAGTAGCTATTTCCACAAAATCATGTTATCGTTATGACAAGCTATTTACAAGAGGTTCCAAATTACTTACAATACGGAACTAGCAAGTTATAACATCTACTAAAATGCCAGCAAATGGATAAATGATTTTGAAAGGGAAGAGGTGCTAAAACTACAAATGAACCTGTTAGTTGCAGCTTTTTAGCAAACATTACTATGACATAAAACTGAAAATCACATTTCCTTTGTTTTCTTATTTCTTGCTTCTCCAGTATTCTTGTCTGTCTGCTCATAAATCAATCATGGTTTCTTTAATCATCTAGTCATATACTTGGTAAATGTGACATAGCATAGAATGCAAATGAAATTTGCACCTTTAGGTAGTAAAACAGTGCATAGAAAATATAACTTTCAGGGTTAACTTTTAAGAGGGGTATGCAAAGAGAAAGAGGAGGAAGAAGAGCAGGGGAAAGGGGGGGAGGATAATCAAAATAGCAAATAAATTCGGCTATGAAGTCACATCCCTCACATGTTTGACATAAGTGCCCTCGCATTGCTTCAGTGAATTTGTAGCTGACAAAGTAGTTTTTTTCCTGCGTGCTTTGTTTCAGTACTTTTGGATATTAAGACGTGAGTGACTCAGTTGAATATAACATAAATCATACATAGGGAAATGCAGAAGCTTTTTATATGTACCACAACAGAATTTAACAAGAGGCTAAAGAGAAAATGTTAGAAGCTTGATAAGGCATCAGAAATGAGGAAATAAACAATAGGGAAGTACAAAGTCAAAGAGAGCTAAGATCTTCCATAAATTCCATAAAAATGGGGGCTATAATGACAAAGTTTGACAAATTTGGAAACATGAGTTGGATTTTCATTGGTTTATTTTTAAAAGTAAGTTCATTCTACTATGTCAAGGGGAAAATAATATATAGATGAAGGCGAAGAAGAACAAGAATTGAGTTGTAAGCCTTTGCCGGTGATCCATTGCCATTTTAACGTCCTTACCAATTTTTCTTCATGTAATGGAACCTAGGAAGTTAGCAACTGGTCTCATTCATTAGCTTTGGGATAAATTGGATCAAAATTGTCAATATATTAATTACAGGATGCCAATACAAGGTGTTGAATCTCACGATGAACCAAACCAGACATAGGCCCACCAGAGCCTGTTAAACATGTTCGAAGAACCATCCTAAATATTACCATTTAACTGAAAAAAACCAACAAAATACCTTCTGGAGGGCAATAGGAACCGCCGGGCCCTTTGCTTTTGCAAAACCAACAACACCATGATAGTTACCACAAGCTAGCATAGCATTGTACTTAACAACTTGTCCCCCCTATATCACATATATATTAAAATTATGTAGAAATTCAGCTGATAATTTCAAGAAAAATTCAAAAGAGGCTAAATATTACCTTTGTAACTTTACAAGTTCGATTGACATCAATTAGTTTCACATCAAAACCCTGCCATCATTCGATCAAAATGTGAGTTATAATATGATATCAAAGGGAAGACACGCCATGCACGTGGACAACTCACCACAAAATAACAGGTATACAAAAATGGAGGACAAGCAGGAACATAGGCCAAGAAATTTCTCTAGAAAACAGGATGACCACAAACATGAAAATCAGGTGCATGGAGAGCAAATTCACCACGTCTAGAGTTTAATAACTATGATTACGCCAATTAGCTTTTTGTTGCACAAGGCCAGCAAATATCAAATGATTTTATCACATGTCAAGAGAAGCCACCTCTAACTACTCCGAAATGAATTGAGTTTATTTCATCCATCTCAACATCTTCCTATTGAGCATATGCTTTTAGACAGTGAAATAACCTGCACCATCAAGAATGATGGACCTTATGGACATCAATGTCTTAAGGTAGTTAGTATTCTACAACCACACTCCAAATAACAATTTGCACTGCATCTATCCCACTTTAGTTGTATGCACATTGTCCTTTCAATCCCCTCTCCTTTATTGATCGCCAATTTTGGCCTTATCTTAGTAATCTATGATCACATAACACCTACAACAGCATAAAAGCTCTCTCCTTAGTTCTTGCAAATGGTTTATAAGATTTCTCTTATGTCATTTAACCAAAAAGGATCTCTCTTCAGTCTCCCAACCTGAAACCCAAAAATGGACATGCTTTACTGCATCAAACAGCCTTGTCCAAGCAGGCTCAACTAGGACGTACCTCAGTATACTAAGTAAGTTCAAAAATCAAGCAATGATAGGAATCAATCAACACAGAAATGAGGAAATCTAGATGAACACCATCAATGTATTGTGCCATTCTTGTGAAAGTGATACATCAAGGACTCATCAACAAATATAGAATGATTCGAATAGAAATTAGAAGAGAAAAAAACCAAACCAAACTAAAATTTTCAATTCTTTGATACACCAAGAGAAAAAGAACTTGATTATGCATACCTTATGGTAAAAGTAATGAATAATGATTCATTAATTAAAACAAATAAAAACAAATGACAACCATTAGTTATGGAGAAGCATTAAGTTAGGGGCCACAAATTGAGTGATTAGATGCATTTTACTTACTTTCCGGTAGAGAGGTCTTCTCTTCTTCTCTGTCAATGAGTTCCTCTCCTCAGCAAGATCTCTTATCTCCTCCTCAAGAAGCTTTCCTTTCTTCCCAACGTATGATCCAACTGTGCCAGCTTCTCTTCTAGTTTCTTGTCAATAGCGTTGAGTTTCTCCAACAATATATCATCCTTCTCTTTCATGTCATTGAACTCCTCCTCATCATCCTCATCAAGTCCAGCACCTTGTATGATTTGCTTTTCCTTTTCAAATCCGGCATGTTCCAGCAGATCAACAGAGGGCCCTAATTGTTCATGTTGAATGACTCCATAATTGGCGGGATTATTAGGATCGTATGCTTCCTTCCATTCAACTAATCTGATGGCCCTGTTTAGCTTATGTTGAAGCAGAAATTTGTCCTTGCCAGTGGCTTCTTTCAAACGATTTATCAACTCACCAATAACTAGATACTCCGGGCGGAGCCGGAAATGCTTTTGCTCAAACTTATCAATTTTATTCATCCACTTGAAAGCATCGTCAAGGGCCTCTGGCCCCCAAAATGAAAAAAATGGATAAAAAGAATTTAAATTTTGTGGGAGCAATGGACATAAAATTTCAACATTAAAAAATACGGCAGCAATTATAATATCCCAAGTGAGCCCAACATCATCCAGCATATGCCAAATTAAGACTTGGGTTTTAGAACCATCCAGCCCATGTCTTTTATACACCTTTATTGGACGTTGCCATTTTCCATCAGTTAGACACAAATAACCAGTTTAAGTGAAATTGAAAAAAGAAACTATATGATTTTTTTTCAATTCTTTATCTAATATTTTTTAGAATAGTTTTAGAATTAAATGGTTTTCTTATTAATACATAGATGACACAACCCGAATTTGACAGTACATGATTCAATTGGCACTACATGATTCAATTGACACCCCTATTATTCATAGTCATCGGCACCAAAAAAAATTCCAATTTGGTGGGAACCATCTTCTCGACACTATCATTGTGGGAATATGACAGCCTCCTATTAATTTAGATCATATCAGACATATTCCCTTAGAGTTGAGTGTTTGATATTTGTTGATTTGGACAATCCAATAAAGGCTTCAGATTTTGCTTTCCTGAGGTTTGCATCTGCTAATATTTTGCAGGCTCGATTGGGCAAACTCTCAAAAAAAGGCATCAAATTTGTTGGATCAATATCTGGATGGACTGCCACACTTCTCTTTATGTGGATGCCTATTGCACAAATGGTAATTTGTATCGTGTTTTTGGGATTACAAATCTAAATTTTCTTATGTTGTTTTGGCATGGGTTTTCTCATCACAATTCATGCTTACTTTCCAATGGACAAATTTCTTGAATCCAAAAACATCAAAGGTTTATCGGCTATCTCAACGCTGCTTGCCATCCATGATTGGGAATGGACTTATGATCCCACGGGCACTCTTTATTCGGGATTTCATGTGGTATGATTGTTTTTCCTCTCAAACTTTATTGCTCTAGTTTAGCTTGCTATCCTAGAGACTGCATTAAATCTTACCTCTTATTTACCATAGTGTAACATTTTATCCCGCTAGTAGAATGGTGTTGCGCTTTGGTGCTTTGTTGATTTTGGTCAGTTAGAATGTTACTTTCCTGTTGTTCTACTTTCTTATTATATGATTTTTCTATTATGTTCTACTTAATATTGTAGTTGTCTTCAATATCAATCTATTTACACTACTTCTAAATGTCACTATAAGTGAAAAAAATTTGAATACCATTTTTATCCTTGATTAATGCTATAAAGTCATTTTTAACCTTGATCTAATAGCTAGCAACAAAAATGTTCCACATGCATTGAACTATAAATTCAGTTATTAGATGGATTTAGATCCACTACAGATTCCTTAAATTAAACATTCATTCTAAAATGAATACATCATTAGTAACTTATTGAAAGATTATTTTGTATTCTAGCTTTCTTTAACCGTTAGCAATTGCAACATGAAAGTTCATTCTTTAATGAATACATCATTAGTTACTTACTAGAAGATGAAGAATTTTTGGTCTTTTATATTCTACCGTTCTTTAAACTTTGGCAATTGAAACATGAAAATTTTCAAATATTTAATTTAAGGTTCTCTTAATATTTAGATGTTCAAACTGTTAATCACAACTTTCGTTTGAATGTCCCTGCTAGGGTTGCTCCAACTAGTGGCTTCTCAAGCCTTGCTGTTAGCCCATAGTTTAGTTAATATCTGAGGAGGAAAGTATGTGAGGAAAGTAAAAGGAATGCAGTAGCAGTTATAATATATTACCAGCATCGGTGAAGTTCTTGAGGAGCTCTTCATGCCGCTTGAACTTCTTCTCGAACTCGTCTGATCGCTTCTTAATGGAGTCGGTGGTGAAGCGTTCATCGTCGTCGTCAGTGTCCGAGTCAGTGGGCTCTTCGTACAAGTGGAGGTTGGTGTCGGTGTCTTTGAGCTTCTCCTTCTCGAGCTTCTCGATGATCGGGCCCACACCCATGTAATCCTCATCATCCTCAGCGTCGATATCGGCAGTATCTAAACCCGCCCTTTTCCTCTCCTCTCTCTCCTTCTGCTTTTCCCTCTCCACGTCCGCGAGAAGCTCTTGGATGGCTTTCCCGAAGAAATGGAGAAAAATCGATTTCCAGGGAAACGAAATCCACGGCGGAGGTGGGAATGGGAAATGGGAAGAGTTTGGAAATGACAAGTGTGGGTTGTGGTAGTTGTCCTTGGGGTGGTCGGAAAAGAATGGTGTAAAGTGGATAATGGTCGAGGGGAGGGGGAGGAGGAGGAGGAGGAGGAATGGACTCGTAGTTGGGTGAGAATGATGTGAGACCATGATGCTCGATATTTGCTGGTGATGATGGTCGATGCAGCCATCCGAGAGAGAGAGACTGACCCCCTGTTTGGTATGAGGGAAAATAGGGAGGATGAAAAATAGAGGAAGGAAAGTAGAAGGGAAGGATCTGTTTTCTATTGTTTGGTTTGGAAGGAAAATGGGAGGGAATGGAAAGTGGAGGGGAGAAGGATTCCCTGCAGCCCGCCAATATCTTTCCCCCCATTTTTGGGCAGATAATGGACTGAAAAAGGGAAGGGAGATGGCATCTTTTGAGAATTTACTATTTTACCCTTTTGTAGCAGACAAAATCCATTCACCTCTATACAACGACGAAACCAAACAAGCAAACAAACCACTACCAAATCACCTCAATACAACTCTGAATCACAGCCTGCATTTCTCTCAGAAACCGACGATGACTTGGACAAAGCACCAGCAAAGCAACGCAACAAAGGTCCCCTAAAATCGAAGCATCGCAGATCAGAAGACCCACAAAATCACAGGCTGAAGATCACAGCTTTAGCTATGCGGTACAATCCCCATGCATAATATTCATCCCTGCCATTAGAAGAAGATAATAAAAAAAGGTTCAAGCAAATGGGCAAGATATATTTGAAACACTAATGACCCTACAACAGATGTCTAATGAAGATGGCACACTGTAACAACTAATAAATACAGAGGAGTCTGAAAATGAGATAAAGACACCTAATGTAGGAGAGAAAGAGGTTCTAAATGTGCATGCTCACTCCAAGTTTGATTAATACACATCATAGAGCTATTGAAATGCAACCAAATATTGAGGTGGTATCTAGAGAGTATTAATCTGCATAAAAAGAGACAATAAATGACTTTGTACAGGCTCACATGTGATGCACTGAACAAAGCATCATGTAGAAATCAATCAAATGAGGCGCCCTACATACTAAGCGTAACCACAAACCAATCAAGTGGAATAAAGTTTTGGGAAAAAATCATTCGGACCCCCTGAGTTTTGTCTTAATGACACGGACACCCCCTCACATTTTATTAATTACAGTGACACCCCATCACATTTGAAACTCGTTACACGGACACCCCCTCCGTTCCATGGCCGTCAATAATGTAGACGGAGAAGAGTGACATCACCATAAAAAACCCTTGTAATTCCAAAATTAGCCCTCAATAGTAAGATTAAGTATTATATATTAAAATTTCCCCAAAAATATATAATAGAAAGACTATTATATCCTTCAGACCCACTGAGTGAAGAAATTTAAACCTGTACCCTCTCTCTCTCTCTCCATTATTTTCCTGTGGATTCACTATATAGTTCATCTACAATGATTTGATATGAAGAATCAACCAATTAAGAAAAAAGAAAAATTTTATTGATTAAATCTCAAAATTACAAGAGTACAAAACCAGAAAAGAAATGTGAAAAGTCTCTCCTGTACAAATGTTGCATTTCTGGACCAGCTAGAAAAACCTGATGCAGAATCACTCTCGGCATTTCTGGACCATTTGCAGAAAAATCAGTAGAACTCTCTCAACTTTAACAGCAAAAGAGGCCATAAAATCTGCTATAATATTAGCCTCCCTATACACATGTATCTATGTACTCAGGTGGAGGAAAACAGGAAAATCAGTTCCTGTTTTCCTGTTAAAAAAAACAATTTCTGATTTTCTGTTACAAGCAAAATAGAAAAATGTTACAAAACAGAAAAAAAAATCTGTTACAACTGAGTAGAGAAATCAAAAATGCTTAAGTCAACAATTAGAGTTGCTTTAATCTTCAATGGTCATTTGGAACAGAGGAGAATGTCAGACATTGAACCTAATGAGCCGAATATTTCACAAAGCACAGTCCAGGGAAAACTTATACTTCCCTAGTCCCTATAGAATGAAAACCAGCATCAAATAAATTAATTTCTTCCATTCCTAAATTTCTTATTTATGAAGCAAATACAAATAAAATAAAACAACTAAGCACAAAATTAGAATAAGTGAAAAGAATTTAAATATTTTCCCATTATCCTAATAAAGAAAATTAAACAAAGTCCAACTAACACACTTGACGAAGCTTCTAACTAACCACATAAAACCCCAAAGAAATAAACCCAAGCATCTCAAAATGTCACTACCCACCATTCCAAGCAGTAAAAGCTGAGGAATTACTCATAAACAACACTCAAAATCAAACAATACAGAGAACAAACATAATATAGTCATCTTTCCCATGAATAAAGCCCATCTATTCACATGAATAAAGCTCATCAACCCAGAATCGAACAATTCTAACTTGATTAAGACACAAGCACATGTATGTGAGTGGGTTGGTGGATAAGTGTAGAGATAGAGAAAAGAAAACCCATCAACACATCCCCACACAGAATACAGAATGAAAATGGGTATTTATTTATACATATATTGAGATAGAGAGAGTGAGTGGAGAGACCTTGGCCACAACCCAGCTTGACACTCTTGAAACGAGTATGACAGCGCAAGAATTCGAGCAAAGTGGTGGACTAGAATCGTTCGGCATCAACGCCCAGAAGGTGTCGCTTCAACTTGTAGGGTTAGATCTCTGGTGGAGCCAATACATTGTGGAATTTAGGGCTTTTGAGTTCGAGAGGTGATGAGATTTGTGGGGATTGGGGAAAGAAGGAGGCTGTGGGGGAATCGGGGAGGAAAAGGAAGAGGAAGGTTTCGAGTTGGGGTGAGAAGGGTTAGCGGCTATAGGCAAACGACGGGTTGTGAAGGGTTTCGATTTCTCTCTCCCTGTGCAAACGATGGGTTGTACGATGGTTTCGATTTTTCAGGATTTTGGTAGTCTGGATATTTATGTCATTTTATGCATTGTGGTTTGACCGGCAATATTATACATCCTCCATTCTTAAATATTTATCATTTAAGATTTTTACACAGACATTAAAAAAGTTATTAAATAATTTTAGTATGAGTAAAAAATAATTACACAAAATTAAAATATCCTTATTTAATACGTATTAGAAAGAAAAGAATATGAAAGACAATTAATTTACATTTAATTTATTAATCACTTATTAGAAAACAGAGATAAAGATAAATTTAGAAGAAAAAATATTAATTATGCTTTAGTTTCATAAAACGACAAATATTGTGAAACAAAAAAAATTAGATAAAACGACAGATATTTAGGAACGGAGGGAATAATTCAGAAAAATTAGAGTTATTCTTATCGTTGTACAATTTTTGTTAACTCCGTTTAATGATAGGGGATGTCATTGTAATTAATAAAATGTGAGGGAGTGTCCATGTCATTAAGACAAAACTCAGGGGTCCGAATGATTTTTACCCTAAAGTTTTATATACTTTTGTGTACCTTCCAATCCTAATTCTTTGACCTTTTCTGGCAGTGGTATAACAGGCTCAGCGACAATATAGATGGTAACCATGGTAGTAGAGCCATCAAGAGTTTTTGCTTCAGTAATGTGAAGAAATGATAAAATATTTGGAAGCCTGACCTGGAAGGAGCAAATAACAGTCTAGGTACGATTAGCTTCCAGTGCCTTCGAAAACATCCTCTCAAAATGGTGAAGGGCTTAAGCAGCTTCTAGCCTTCTGCCTCTAGAACGAAGAAGAGCCTGAAAAATGAGGAGAAGAATAGAGAATGAAGAAGGATGGAGAAGAAGGGATAGAACGAACAGGCTCTAATACTGAGCGAGAGGCGAACAGTGAGAGATTGACTGAGCTCTCTCTCTCTCTGTGGTGACTGAGAAGCGGCGGACAATTGCTGTGAAGAAGAAGATGAGGCAGGGTTTGGGAATGGGGGGTTTTCTATATTTTTGTTTTGGGAGAATTACACCTAAACATTTTGAAATTTATCACTTAATCATTTAGATTTTCTGATATTTAAAATATTACATATAAACACCCTAAAATTTGTACACGCATAACACTTAGATCTCTGCCATACATATATCCATTATAATTTAACCCTTGTTTAATTTTTTAGTTTTATTCTAATAGATAATATAATTATATATTAACTATGATATTTTTAAAAAAAAAATAGATTTTGATTTTTAATTTTATTTTAATAAATGACATAATAGAACATGAATTTTAGATGTAAAATTTACGTTCTATTATGAATGACTTAGATCCCTTGTTTAATTTTTTAATTTTATTCTAATAGATAGTATAAATATATACTTATTACGATTTTTTAAGAAAAAATTAAAATTTTAATTTTAATTTTATTTCAATAAATGATACAATAGAACATGAATTGTGGTTGTAAAATTTAAAATATTTGATATAATATTTCAAATGTCAAGAGGTCTGAGTGATCAAGTAACAAATCTCAGGGAATCTCAGTGTAATTCTCCCTTTTATTTTTTTTATTTTGCTAAAGGACAAAAAAAATATTTACAAGAAACTCATGCTGAAACCGAATAGGAAACATTTTTAGCCATCCATTTTCATTCAGAAGGGTCAATTACAGGTGGTCGGGTTTAGGGATTTTTTGCACAGCCCTAATTACTTTGAAAAAATTCACCACTGAGATATGAGGGTATAATGGTAAATTTGGTATATATACCAAACAAAGGAAAATACATCCCTTCAATTTTTCATCTATCATACAAAACATAAATGCGAGAAAATATATTCATTCCTTCTAGGGATGGAAGGGTGTAGTCCCACCCTTGATCCCAAGAGAGGAGAGCTAGGGTTCTGATCAGATTCACTTTCTGGATCAGACGTGGTATTTGGCCTGGTTAGATTTTTTGGCACAATTGTGTATGCATTGGCCCCATTCTAAGGTGAAAATAGGAGTATGGTATGGGACTGATGCTTACTTTTTTTTTTTAAATGTTTTCTTTACTCATTTATTATTTTATATATATATATATATATATATATATATATATATATATATATAATAATTAATTTATTATTATATTAAATTTATTTAAATGGATAAACGAGTGATAAATGGATTGACAGGTCTTACCTGAATATGACACCGTTTATTAAACGTGTCTGACAGATCAACCCTTTTATCACCAAAATCCGTTAAGATCTCACTCGAACCCGTTTAATTTGTATCAATTAATCGTATCGTGTCAGATTTTGACAAGCCTACAATTGTGTATGCATTGGCCCAATTCTAAGGTGAAAATAAGAGTATGGTATGGGGTTGATGCTCCCCTGTTTAGTGTTGTCAAGTGCCAACATGACATGAGGGGGAGAAAGTGAAGCACAAGAAAAAAATCATTCTTCCCCCTTTTCAATTTTTGTAAACAAAAACAGATATATTTTCCTTTGGGCCCATTAGTATTGTTTTTTGATATATATATTAACTCCTATTCACCATCACTATCTTTATTTTTCACTCTTAGATAATAAAATGATTTCTTTGCTTGGGTCTGTCTTTATTCAGTTTTTTTTCCTTGACAAATAAGGAAAACATGGATACAACAGAAACATACATGTGTGTAACACATACAAGAACCATCTCATCTGATTGATAATAATAAGCGCACACAATTTTTTAAAAGTTGACAAATTTCATTTAAAAGTGACAGTGTACCCATTGAGCATATAGTTTTGTCTTTTGTAAATCAAATAAGGGGAGGGGAGGTTAAAAAAACCAGTCTATGAATTTACAGCAATACTTCCTCTTTGAGCCTAAAAAAAGAATACGAGATGAAAAAATTCATCATAGAATAGCCTGAAAAGTGTATAACTTGCGCTATAGTCTTTGTGCCATTAACAATTCAATCATGCATGCTTCAATTTCCTCAGAGGACAGGCATAGTGTTTTCCATAAGGTGCTCATTAGCTTGAAAACTCTGGTTGACACCAACAATCAACCACTGGCATTTCGAGGAAGACCAGACGTATTTCTGCATTCCATGCTCAGCCATGGCATCATGTCACGTATCATTGCAGCGCCATGGGAGAGAAATATCCCCACATCAAAAGTACTGCAAGAAACGTTAAGACCCAAACACTAACTCTTTTAAAGATGACAATGGTGAAGTGTATCCGTACACTTTGCTGTCTCTCCAAAGAGTGATTCCTATTGCAAGGCCAAAAGCTCTCAGCAGATTGAATGTATTCAAGTGCCAGGAAAAAGTTTAAGCTATGGAACTATTGGGTAGCCAAATTAGAAATTGATAGACTACCTATCCAGGTGACTAAACCAACAGTCGCTGCCAAGAAGAATTCCTTGCTAATATTGTTAAAACTGAATCCACAATACAATGCCTCACTTAGTAAGCCACTCAAAGAGCCTTAACATATGCAGTTACTCATGAAGATTCATCAAACCCCAAACAGCTTACCAATACAAGCATATGAGGTTCCCCCGTCAATAAAATACTGATGCCCAACTCGAACCAGTGAACCTGCATCAATTCTTGTCAAACCATCCATTGTTGTTCTCTTATGTTACAGTCGGTTATCAGAAACACATCTATTAATCATGTTATTAACACAAAAAAGTAACAGATTCAAAGATTTGGCTGGTATTTACGGATAAGACTTGAAAACTTGGCTAATATAGTTATGTACCACCTATCATTGGATTCGGTAATTACAAACTTTGCAAATGATTGGAAGCGCGTATTACTCTTATCTATGATCAAAACTAATCAAAGAAAATTCAAGTTTATGATAGGTACATGCCATAATAACTTCTTCACACAAATATTCTCGTAATCCAGTGCGTAGGATTAGTAAGTCGCCTCTTACATATTCTAATCAATTGAGCTATAATTGTTCCTCACAACTATTTGCTTCATGGAGAGCATTAATCTGCATAAAAAGAGACGATAAATGACTTTGTACAGGCTCACATGTGATGCACAGAACAAAGCATCATGTAGAAATCAATCAAATGAGGCGCCCTACATACTAAGCGCAACCATAAACCAATCAAGTGGAATAAAATTTTATATACCTTTGTGTACCTTCTAATCCTAATTCCTTGATCTTTTCTGACAGTGGCATAATAGGCTCAGTGACAATATAGATGGTAACCTTGGTAGTAGAGCCATCAAGAGTTTTTGCTTCAGTTGTGTGAAGAAATGATAAAATATTTGGATGCCTGACCTGGAAGGAGCAAATAATAGCTCATAATGCAACTACATTTGGAACCAAACCAATCTAAGATAGTAGCATGACATAAATACTCGCAACAAAAAGAAGCACGACAAACTAAAAGAGTGGCACTTGTTCAAGATGATTTTATTTTCTTATCCTAGAATGTAGTCAATGCAATTTTCACTGACAAAAATACTAATAACTACTTGAAGAAAATGATGAAAATAAAAACTGGGTATGAAACTTCAACCTCGATAACTACAGAATTTTCAGAACTGTAAGTTCAGAAATGATCTGCATCTGTAAACCAATTGTACTCCCAACTCCCAAGCACCGGAACAACACAACTAGATACATCGGCATGTTCAGTTGAAAACTGAGTCACAAATTAGATCTTATCAGATCTAAAAGTACAATCATGACAGGATGTTTACAGACCTCCTTATTTGATATTTTCAACACACGCTGTCCAAATAAAATCCTCATCTAAAATTATATGTGCCTCTATCTAATTATGTTATTCGAATTTTCGTTTTTGATTCCTAGGTGTGTCTAGAATAGTTTATATTATAGTAAACTGACTATGAATTTCCAAATATGCTTTTTGAACATCACCAAAAATCACTCTAAATTTTGTTGACATGCACAGACATCTTTGTACTCCAGTAGCTATGGCAGCCCATGAATCACCCAGTCCACCTAGAGCTAATTTATTGTGAATAAAAACAAAATGAATTGCATGTCATCAAAATCCATAACTACAAGGTTAAGAAAAATGAGTCACGAGTGCATCTAATTGTAACCTATAAACAAAGGAAGAACCAAATTATGCAAAATATTTTCAATTTTTCCTCCACTAGAAGCTTACCGTCGGAAGACGCTTAACACCATTACGACCAGCAGCTAAATGTCCATCATTGGTACTAGTTCCCGAAAGAGAAAATATAGATACTGGTGACCCATCATCCTGAAAAAATGAAAAAACCCATAAGCAGAAGTGAACCAATTCTATCAGAAGCACACAGAGGGAAGAGGAAAAATAAAATACTGCATAGCATTCCTAGAAATCGATCACTTGTTCTTGAAATCGATCGATTTCGAATGCTTGAAATCGATCTAAGGGTTAGGTTCAATGCTTGAATCGATTTGGCTGAAGGCGTGAACGGTGGAATGGTCTGGTTGAGACACACTCACGGGTCCCTTCCTAATCTGCCTGAGACACGCAGCTCTTATGGAATGGTCGAAGAAGATCGACTTCGTCTTTAGGATTAGGATAAAAGTGCCAAAGTGTAATATCAAAGGATAAAATTGTAATATGATAGGATAAGTAAGCGTAATTATACACAGGATCGCTCCACCGTTCCTACGGCCGGTCTTAGTTTAAATTACACTTACACCTCTAAACTAGAACAATATTTTCATTTTGTTCCCAATGTAACCCAACACAAATTAGTAACATTCAATTGATTAAATTAACATTCAATGTCATCACATTAACATTTAATTCATCCGATTAATATTCAATTAATAAAATTAGCACTAAATCGACATTCAATTCATCCAATTAATACTCAATTTATCAAAATTAACATCCAAAATAATCCAATAAAAATTTAATTTATCAAATCAACAACAAAGTAATATGAAAATTAATCAAATAAACATTTAATTCATTAACTCAACGATAAATTAACATTAAATTTCATCTAATAAAAATTCAATTAATAAAATTAACATTTAAATTCAACTATTAACATTAAATTCATCCAATACATATTCATTCGTCAAATTAACAACAAAATTATGTTCAATTCATGAAATTAATACCAAATATATATTCAATTCATACAATTCATATTAATTTAGTGTTAGTTTGATGAATTGAATGTTAATTTAGTATTGATTTGATGAATTGAATATTAATTTTGTATTAATTTAATGAATTGAATGTTTATTATACGAACCGAAATGTTAATTTGTTGAATTGATTGTTAATTTGGTGTTAATTTGATGAATTAAATGTTTATTTGATAAATTTCTATATTATATTGGTGTTGGTTTGATAAATTGAATTTTATTAGATGATTTTGGATGTTAATTTGATGAATTGAGTGTTAATTAGATGATTTTAAATATAAATAGGATGAATTGAATGTTAGTTTAGTATTAATTTGATAAATTGAATATTTATTTGATGAAATTGAATGTTAAGTTAATTTGATGAATTAATTATTTATTAGATGGAATTAAATGTGAATTTGATGAATTGAATATTAATGTTGTGTTAATTTGATGAATTGAAAGTTAATTTAGTATTCATTTGAAGAATTGAATATTAATTTGGTATTAATTGGATGAATTGAATATTAATTGGATGAAATTGAATCTTAATTTGATGAATTTAATTTTAAATAGTTAATTTAAATATTAATTTAATGAATTGAATGTTTATTATACGAAATGGAATATTAATTTGTTGAATTGAATGTTAATTTGATGTTGATTTGATGAATTAAATATTTATTCAATGAATTTTATATTACATTGGTGTTGGTTTGATACATTTGAATTTTTATTAGATGATTTTGGATGTTAATTTGATGAATTGAGTGTAAATTAGATGAATTGAATGTTTATTAGATAGAATTGAATGCGAATTTAATGAATTGAATATTAATTTTGTGTTAATTTGATGAATTGAATGCTAGTTTAGTGTTGATTTGGAGAATTGAAGCAGAGGAAATGAATGTAGGAAGAAGAGGAAGACTGAGGATAAAGTAAAAGGAAAAGGGATGGAACAGGAGAAAGGTAAGGAGCAAATTGTTCTGGAGAATATACCAGAAGAAGAAAAGGTTGGGCAGTAGGTTAATGAAGTTGTTTTGGATCACAAACATGTCGTGGATGGCAATATTAATTTGGAATCAATTGGTACTGAAAAATCAACATGCAACATGGAGAGTGTAGGGTTGATATAGACCAAAGACAGGAAAACAGAAGAGGGGTCCTAAAAAGATAAGGGTACAAAAAACTAAATAATTAAAAGTGCATAAGAAGAATTATAAGAAGAGTATGACTAGGAAAGAGAAGCAGAAGTGGATAATCAAGCAATCACTGAGAAAGTCTAATGGAAATGAGGATGAAATAATGTTGGTTAAGCCGTCAAATTTAGTTAACAATGTGTAGCTATTATCTCAAGACTTACCAGACCATCAGTTGGGCAAAGTAGGGGAGGAGGCAACTCAAATTTTAATGAATTCTGAAGATGTTGATCCTACAGTAGAGGTTACGAATATTCCAATTAAGCATTTTGGGGATTTTTTGTTTCATGATTCTAGAATGATTACATCTAACAAGTCTATGAGAAAAGCCTCTTTCAACTTGCTTAATCTGAACAATGAGGATGGTGAGGTTGGTGAAATTTTTTCTAGTTCAGATGATGATACTGATTATGGTATTGAAGATTCTTTGAAAAAAGCTTCCATTGATTATTCTTTGCACAAGCCAAAGTTTGTTACCAAGGAAATGATGGAGGAAGTTCATCAGCAACTCCACAGTCAAGCGGAGTTTAATCCAGAAATGTCCAGGGATGAGATACATCAGGCATTGAAAATCAAAGGACATTTTTTCAAAAGATGACTATGTCAAAAAACCAGCTGTTCATGAAGACACAAGAGGTTTTTATTCTAATGGAGAGGAGGATGTTTTAACGTCTACATTTGATTATGAATCTTTAATGGCTATGTCCAAAAGATTGCTGAGAAGACTCAATATTGCGGAGGAGAAAAGAAAACAAAAAGAGGAGAGTCTAGCTACTTTGGCATTGTAATTGTATAATGTTCCAGTTAGGGAAGAAAGTTCGGGGATGATGACTACGTCCAAATCCAAATCTATGCTAGTGTTCAAAATTCCAAAGCAGACTAACAGATATGGATTCAAGCACTAATGAAACTGATCAAGCATGATTCTAGGCAGAAATACTGGGTTCTTTTGAGGAAGATTCTTTTCTTGGCTCAGCAGATTAAGTTTTCAAGATTTAAGGAGCTGCTGTTTTCCCTTGGGTTGCCTTTGATGCTGTCTGTTCTCATCCAGCTGGATTGTTTTTGCAATGGTTCAAAGTAGCGGTATCGGCCATGAACTCGGAGGGTACTGATACACATCGGTCGCAGCGCGGTATCGAATGATACGCTCAAAACGCAAGATAAAAGCTCCAAAAAAATTTTAAAAAATTCTAAAAAAATAAACATTATCATTTATGCATCATATATCCACAATACATCTAAAAACACATTAAACATAATTAAAATGAAACATAAAATCGCGGGCGAAAATAATTATCATTATCAATGTTCAATGTAGACATTTAGGAACATATTGAGCCGTAATCATTGCCACATTAAACGACGATGAGGTTCAAAATCGTCGTTATTGTCTCTAGGATAATACAAATTAGGGTACTGTCCACCATAAGAATTAGAGTACAAGTGTGAATACAGGTCTGATTGGGTTGGTTGAGTTGATTGACTAGATGACCCATAACCAAAGTAGTGTGACTGTGGAGGTTGTACTGGATGGTTCCCAAACTGATAGTACCCAAAACCACGATATTCACGACCACTACTAGCAGAAGACTGATCATATCTATAAAAGTTGACACTATCCGATGTCGTATTAGAAGATCCATCATGATGTCTCCTTGGAACACGATCATAGTAACCACCAATACTAGTACTAGTAGATCTCTCAAGATGCATAGGGCAATGGCTATAATGCCCAGCACTTTTAGTACTAGTAGACCTCGGAAGCTGCGAAGGGATACGATATCCATATGATCCATGTGCATAGCTAGATTCTATACCACTACTTTGATGATGTCCGTAAGACATGTATCCTTCATATGATGTCAATCCCAAATTCTGCATATAATCATCAATATCTTGTCGACTAAGTGAATGATGGTAGCGTCTATGGGAATAATCATCACCAATGGATGAGTTTAAATTCCTCCATTGTTTCATTGCCCCTGGTCTATATACATGGTCTGTATCTTGTGTGGCATAGTAATTGTCTTGCCCCTGTGCCCATGACATACCACCAGGTAGTTGAGTATCACTACCATCTCCAGTAGTCCCTCCACCACCACTCTTGTTGCTCTCATCTTTATCTCCACCATGATTACTAGCATCATTATCATCAATACTACTACTATCACCATCACCACCACCACCATAAGTATCAGCAACATTATTATCACTATCATCAGAAGAAGAAGAATCACTAGAACTGACAAAAATTCTCATAGCCTTTTTACCCTTATTAGTTGGCCTCGTATCTTTTTCAGATCTTCTGGTAGTGGCATAATTGCTAGATATTGGTGCCGTATTAGTGTCACATTCATCAACTACATCTCGTCCACTTCCACCTTCTTCAATGTCATGAATACCTTCATCCAGCCAACCTAAATTATCAGGTGGTAAAATTGATTCCTTCCCTTCTCTTATCCACTCATCTAATATATCCTCATCATTAAAAATATAGTTCAGATCAATTGGATTATAAAAATCATCATTTTCACGCTGATATGTCAAATTTTTAACTCGCAACCGCATATTGTAGTGCACAAAAATTAGCTTATGTAGCTTTTTCATTGCCACTCGGTTGCGAAATTTTGTATGGATCAACGACCATGTACTCCAATTTCTTTCACACCCCGATGATGAACATGTTTGGCTTAAAACTTTGACTGCAATTTCTTGCAGATGGGGAGCTTCTTCACCATAATTGATCCACCATTCAGCTACAAAAAAAAACTGTACAATACTAGTATTGACCATAAAAGTAACAAATGATACTTTACTAAATATATATAGTTTAAATAATAAACCTGGAAGGGAGGCATGTACAGCTTTTCTAGTGAGTGCATTCCCAAACTCGCCATGTTTGTCAGTATATAATTTGATCTGCAATTTATTGTATAATGTATTACGTAAACGACAAATATATACACATATTATAATAAAAAATTATCAAAAATCGTCATACCTCCTTTTATTGCCCTTGCTTGTTTATTCAAATCTGGTTCCAATCTTTTAATAACCTCTTTCAAACCAGATCTTACCTCAAGATGGTTGGAAAATTGATTAGAATACTGAAAAACTGGATTTAAGAAATAAGCTGCAAAATTTTTGATAATTAAATATAAGTTAGTGAAAAACTATAATATTTTACAAGCTAATACGCACTGATCAACTATTTATATTTTTAAATACTTTTACCTGCTGCATGTAAGTGTCTGTGCAATTGGATCTCCCATATTTTGTCAATCACAGCCCAGCATTTCTTCCAATTTTTGACTGAATGTTGTATGGCTAGTTTAGCCTTGTCCATTGCCTCATAGATAATTGATAAAGTTGGTTTTTTGTCTTGATCAACTATTTTTAAGACCCTAACAAGAGGCTTCATGACATATTGAACTTCTCTAGCCTTCTTCCAAAATTGGTCAGTCAAAATAAGATTTGAGACTATATCTCTTGTTTTTCTCCTCTTCTTGTCTTTGTTGAACTCACATCATTCATCGGTGGTACACATTCTTTTCAAGTCCGATTCATAACGAATAAGACTTTCAATGGCGATAAATTTAGTGGCAAATCATGTTATACCTGACCTCAATAAATCTTTATCTCGGGTATGTTGCTTCATTAAGTTGACCATTTTGAGACTGTTGTAGATAAAAGATGTGATCATCTTAGCATCATCTATGGTCTCCTTGATTGCTTTCATATGACCAATATCTTCTAGCATCAAATCAATACAATGAGCTGCACAAGGAGACCAAAATAAATATTTTCTTTTATCCATCAACATCTTACCAGCTGCTTTAAAGCTTGCCTCATTGTCGGTTACTACATGTACTACATTTTCTTCTTCAATTTCATCAACAACTTTATCCATAAGAGAGAAAATATAGTCAGCAGTTTTTGAAATATTTGTGGTATCAATAGATGTATGGTAAATCATATTACGGTCACAATAAATCATGAAATTGATAATGAGTTTCTTTGTTCTAGAACTCCACCCATCAGACATGATTGTGCAACCATACTGAGGTCATTTTACCTTCATCGAAGATATATACACATCAAGCTCTTGAACCTCCTCTTCCAAATAAGAACTACTAATTTGATATCCTGTGGGACCCTTTATTCTTGGGCCTACATCCGCAATAATGTCAATCATTGACTGATAGTAAGGCCCACTATCAGCTGTATTGAATGGTATGACATTGAAGAGGAAGAACTTCGAAAAAATTTTCCCACTTTTTTCAGGTTCGCACCTGAGAACATGCCTTTTACTGACTTTTGTTTCGACGAGAACATGTACGAATCAAGGCCACTTATAGGTATGCTTGCACCTTCTTTTGTGCAATAGCTACGTGGTGGTTCACGCTTGATTCCTGAGCTTGGTGGTTGTTATGATCGACCGCTTGCATTTGATACAGAATGCCTACGACCCTCTTCCTCCATCCAAGTCATTTGACGACTTTCCTTCATTGCATGCTTTAACTGTCTTCTTTCAAAATCACCATCTTCAATTTAATTCTCACCATCATTATCATCATCATCATCCAGGTTGTAACAATCTTCATCTCGTAATGATTGCATAATTCGTTCTTTTTTCTTTTTTATAGAAGCTCTTTCTTTACTACAAGCACTAAGATGTTGTCTCAAGAATTGTGACACATCTTTTGGTGCAGGTGGACATCCTTCTACCTGGCCGGATACATGTGCAATATGCTGCTTCATTCGAGTAATGTCACCATGAACTATTTTACCACAATAATTGCACTTTGTAATTCGTCGATCACTACCAACAGGTGTTGCGTGTTCCCAACCAATGTTGTGTTTTTTAGGAGTCATTCTACAAATGTAATAAATTCTAAATAATTAAATAAGTAACATGCAATTGATTGAAATAGTTTAAATATAAAAAAAATTGTAATTGTAACATTTAATTTTATATAATTAGAAATAGAACATATATTTTTTATAAATAAAAAAAAGGAAATTATAGCCACTCATTTATTATTATAAAATATTGATGTATCTAATTATTATATTAAAGTTATAATTTTTTTGATCATTAAAATACAATAATTTTAATATTTATGCAATAAATAAGTAATTTAACTATGACAATAATGTAAAAACGCATGTTTGTCTTGGAGGAGTCGAACCACTGTCCTGCAAATGACAATTTGCATTACCCAATTGATCTACTATTTTTATATTACTTTTAAAGCAAATATAAATATATAAATATTCGGTCAACAAAAACAAAGCTACTATTTTTATGTTACTTTTAAGACATATAAATATTCGGTCAAAAAAAAAAGGCAACAGTGTGTTGGGGTCTTGGAGGAGTCAAACCAATGACCTACAACATTACAATGTGCAAGTCCCCCCAATTGAGCAACTACGTCTATGTTATGTTAAGACAAATATAAATATATAAACACTTAGTAAAAAAAAAAAAACTAGACTACATGTTGCACCCAATTGAGCAACTACGTCTATGTTATGTTAAGACAAATATAAATATATAAACACTTAGTAAAAAAAAAAAACTAGACTACATGTTGCAGCAGGGAATCTAACCAGGGACCTTGCAGCTAAATTTGCAACACCACCTATTTGAAATACTATTTTTATGTTACTTTTAAGGCAAATATAAATATATAAATATTTGATTAAAAAAAAAATAAAAACTAAACTACATGTTGCGGCAGGGAATCGAACCAAGGACCTTGCAGCTAAATTTAAAACACCACCCATTTGAACTACTATTTTTATGTTACTTTTAAGGCAAATATAAATATATAAATATTCCGTGAAAAAAAAAAAAAACCAGACTACACATGAGACAGGTAATCAAATCAGGGACCTTGCAGCTAAATTTGCAATACCACCCATTTGAACTACTATTTTTATGTTACTTTTAAGACAAATATAAATATATAAATATTCGGTTAAAAAAAAAAAACCAGACTACATGTTGCAGTAGGGAATCGAACCAAGGACCTTGCAGCTAAATTTGTAACACCACCCATTTGAACTACTATTTTTTTGTTACTTTTAAGGCAAATATACATATATATATAAATATTCCGTGAAAAAAAAAAAAAAACAAACTACATGTGAGGCAGGGAATCAAACCAAGGGCCTTGCAGCTAAATTTGCAATACAACCCATTTGAACTACTATTTTTATGTTACTTTTAAGGCAAATATAAACATATAAATTTTCGGTTAAAAAAAAAAAAAAAACCAGATTACATGTGAGGCAGGGAATCGAACCAGGGACCTTGTAGCTAAATTTGCAACACCACCCATTTGAACTACTATTTTTTTGTTACTTTTGAGGCAAATATAAATATATAAACATTCTGTAAAAAATAAAAAAAATAAAAACTAGACTACATGTTGCAGCAGGGAATCAAACCACGGACCTTGCAGCTAAATTTGCAACACCACCCATTTGAACTACTATTTTTATGTTACTTTTAAGACAAATATAAATATATAAATATTCCGTGAAAAAAAAAAAAAAACAGACTACATGTGAGGCAGGTAATAAAACCAGGGACCTTGCAACTAAATTTGCAACACCACCCATTTGAACTACTATTTTTGTGTTACTTTTAAGGCAAATATAAATATATAAATATTCCGTGAAAAAAAAAAAACCAGACTACATGTGAGGCAGAGAATCGAACTAGGGACCTTGCAGCTAAATTTGTAACACCACCCATTTGAACTACTATTTTTATGTTACTTTTAAGGCAAATATAAATATATAAACATTCTGTAAAAAATAAAAAAAATAAAAACTAGACTACATGTTGCGACAGGGAATCAAACCAAGGACCTTGCGGCTAAATTTGCAACACCACCCATTTGAACTACTATTTTTTTGTAACTTTTAAGGCAAATATAAATATATAAATATTCTGTGAAAAAAAAAAAAAAACCAGACTACATGTGAGGCAGGGAATCGAATCAAGGACCTTGCAGCTAAATTTGCAACACCACCCATTTGAACTACTATTTTTATGTTACTTTTAAGGCAAATATAAATATATAAACATTCCGTAAAAAATAAAAAATCATTGTTTTTCCTACCTATTTTAAGTTCTTTGTCTTTCTCACTTTCCAGAGTCGCCCAGAGTCATACGATAGTGCAGACAGAGAGATGCAATGCAGTTCCTCGTCGATATAGACCGAAGAAAATCGTCTCAACAAAGAGTTGAACAAGCATAACAAAGAATCGAACAAGATCGACACACAAGACCAGATGAAGAAGATGCTTCAGGGTTCGATTTACAGGTATGGTAGTAATCTTGATTTTTTATAGGGGTTTGCAGCCTTGGGGTTCATGTGATTTTTGCAATTTTCACATGGGTGTTGAGTCTTTCAACGGGTAGTGTGGCAGTAGGTCTACTTTATTTCCCATCCCCTTTTTTTTTTTGGATTTTTGTTCTTTTTTCAAAAAAATGAAGGAGTGTTAATAATCTTTTGCAGAGGTGTGGGTCAGATTTTGGGATTTTTCTACTATCGTGTTCGACTCGGAAGGATTCCGAATCGCGTTGCCCGAGTTGAACCGAGCTTCCACCGACATATTTGATTTCTGTCGAGACGTCCGAGATATCGCCGATACAAGTTAAATTCGTCAATCTTTCGATTCGTGTACTGTTATCGTATCGTCTATGGCCGATACTTTGAACCCTGGTGTTTGCTTTGTTCATGTTCTGTTCAGCTGGTTTTCTGCGCATTCCAACTGGGTTGCTCCTCCCATTTGTCTGGTCTCACTCTGCTGGGTTGTTGTTGCTTTCTCCAGGGGCGGCTCAGCAAGGTTTTTCACGGTTTTCTTGCAGCTAGTTCTCAGCTGGTTTTTCTGTTTTTCAGCTAGTCTCATGTCCTTTTGCGCCTCTAGCTGGTTCATTGGTTTTGGGGCTTCAATGAGGGCTTTCCAGTTGGAGTTTTTTCTGGATCTTCAGCTGTACATTCAGCTGGCTTTCATGTCTAATTTTTAAGATATTTTTTTGTCCTTTTTGTACGACTTAGGCCAGCAATGGCTTCGCCCTTTTTTGTTACTTGCTTCTTTGTTTCTTGTAATCTTGGCTCATTTCAATATATTTTCTCTACTTTTAAAAAAAAAAATTGTTAATTTGATGAATTGAATGTTAAATAGTTAATTTAATGAATTGAATGTTTATTATTCGAAATGAAATGTTAATTGTTAAATTGATTTGATGAATTAAATCTTTATTAGATAATTTTTTATTTTAAATTTGATGAATTCAATGTTCATTTAATGAATTAAATATTAATTGGAAGAATTGAATTTTAATTTGGTGTTATAATTCAATTCAAAAAATTCAAAAAGTTATAATACAATTCAAAAAATTGAAATTTCAGCCAAAAAGTTGAAACCTCTACTCCCAAGAGTTGGAATCTCCAAAAAAGTTGAAACCCCTCCCAAAAGAGTTGAAACTTTTACCTAAAAAGTTGGAACCCTAGATAAAAAAGTTAGAACTCCTACCCAAAAAAATTAGAACCCACCTCAAAAGAGTTACAACCTCTATCAAAAAAGTTAAAACCCCTACCGAAAAAGTTGGAACCCCTCCCCCAACAGTTAGAACCCACACCAAAAAAGTTATAATTCAATTCAAAAAATTGAAACTTTAGCAAAAAAGTTGAAATCTCTACCCCTAAAAGTTGGAACCCTATCCAAAACAGTTGAAACCCACCCCAAAACAGTTGGAACCCCTACCGAAAAAGTTGGAACCCCTTTTCAACAATTAGAACCCACCCAAAAGGTTATAATTCAATTCAAAAAATTGAAAACCTTAGCCTAAAAGTTGAAACCTCTATGCCAAGAGTTGGAACCTCCAAAAAAGTTGAAACTTCCCCTAAGAGTTGGAACCCCTATCCAAAAAAGTTAAAATCCACCCCAAAAGAGTTGGAACCCCTCCCCCAACAGTTAGAACCCACACCAAAAAGTTATAATTCAATTTAAAAAGTTGAAACTTCAGCCAAAAAGTTGAAACCTCTACCCCAAAGAGTTAGAACCTCCAAAAAAGTTGGAACCCCTCCAAAGAGTTAGAACTTGTACCTAAAAAATTGAAACTCAAATCCAAAAAAGTTATAACCCACCCTAAAAAGTTATAATTCAATTCAAAAAAGTTGAAACCTCAGCCAAAAAATTAAAGCTCTATCCCCAAAAATTATAACCCTATCCAAAATAGTTAAAATCTCACCAAAAAAGTTGAAACCCTTCCCCAACCATTAGAGCTCATCCTAAAAAGTTATAACTCATTTCAAAAAAGTTGGAATCCCTACCAAAAAATTTTATTTGATGAAATTGAATGTTTATTTAGTATAAATTTAATGAATTGAATATTAACTGTTATTAGATGAAATTGAATGTTAATTTGTTGAATTGAATGTTAATTTGATGTTGATTTGATGATTTAAATCTTTATTAGATGATTTTTTATTGTAATTTGTTGAATTGAATGTTAATTTAATGAATTAAATATTAATTGGATGAATTAAATTTTAATTTGGTGTTAATATGATGAATTGAATGTTTATTTGGTATAAATTTGATGAATTGAATATTAATTTGGTATTGATTTGATGAATTAAATGTTTATTAAATAAAATTGTATGTTAATTTGACGTTGATTTGTTAAATTAAATCTTTTTTGGAGGATTTTCGATGTTAATTTTATAAATTGAATGAATTTGAATATAAATCGGATGAGATTGAATGTTATGAATTAAATATTTATTAATTGAATTTTAATGTTAATTTAATGAATTAAATATTTATTAGGTAAATTAAATGTTGATTTGAAGAATTGAATGTTAATTTTGGTACAATTTTTTCCTTTTTCTTACAAATTTTTTGCAACTTTTTTTGTGGGTTACAACTTTAATGGTAGAATTACAACTCTTTTGGATAGGTACACCTTTAATGGATAGGATACAACTTTAATTGAAGGATTACAACTCTTTTGGATGTGAGTTAACCTTAAATGGATAAGGTATGGTAGGATTACAATTCTTTTGATGTGGGTACACATTTAATGGATAGTAGAATAGGATTAACACTCTTTTGGCTGGGCGTACAACTCTTTTGGATCTGTTACAACTTTAATGGATGGTTATAACTTTTTTGGATGTGAGTACAACTTTATTGGATATTGTACAACTCTTTTGGATGAGATACAACTCTATTGGATGTGGTACAATTTTAATGGAGAGTTACAACTTTTTTGAATGTGAGTACAACTCTTTTGGATGAGGTACAACTCTATTGGATGTAGTACAACTCTTTTGGGATAGGTACAACTCTATTGGACGTGGTACAACTCTTTTGGGCTAGGTACAATGTGTTACAACTATTTTGGGCTAAGTACAACTCTTATGGGTTAGGTACAACTCTATTGGATGTGTTACAACTCTTTTAGGCTAGGTACTATTTTTTTAGAACGACCGATTTCACCGGTTTGAAAGAGTTACGTGTCACATATACAACCCATCTTACTTTTCGGTAGCATACTGAAAAGTATGTTGGCGACATAGTAGTGTTACCCTTTTTTGACGGAACTGACACTGAGGCAATTAAATATAGCAGTAAGTTAGAAGTGTTTGGTGGCTGCTTTTTCCACTGCTGGCACGTGATTTGGCCCCCTATCCTGGTTGCAAAGCATTTCATCTTGTCTTGCTTCATGTCACTTGTGGCATCTATGGAAAAATTTATGTTTTGTTTGGAGGCTCACATTGCAGCAACATAGAGAATAAAGTGACATTGGAGGCAAGGAAATAGCTCCACATTCTTTTTTTTTACTGTTTCAATTCCTCAAAATACCTGCAAATTATATTTACTTAGCATTTAGACCATGTGGTGAATCCTGAGTTGTGTCACTTTTACCACACGGACGTTTCTTTGGCTGTCCTAGCCTTTCAAGATAGTAATTTTTCCTCTAGAAGCCCTTCAAAGATGGTGGAAGTGATCATAAAAATGACACTTCAATCATCCCATCGGACCAAGACTAAGAGGATGAATAATTTCCACTGCTAGCAGCATATGGTTTGGCCCTCTATCTTGTTTGCATGGCATTTTGTAGTATCTTGTTTTGAATCTCTTGTGGAATCTATTGTAGAATGTTTATTGAGTTAGAAGGCTTGCATTGTAGCTACATCGGGAATGAACTAACATTGGAGGCAAGGTGGGAAGAGTCTTGCATTCATTTTCCAATGTCTTTATTCCTCAAACGCATGCAGATATTACTTAGCAGTGAAACCCTGGTGACGAATCCAAAAGTTATGACACTTCTTCTAACCCATGAAGACTTTCCTTTGACTGTCTCAGCCTTGAAGGAACTGATTTTGCCTCTAGAAGCTTTTTGAAGACTGGAAATGATCATATGAACAAAAATTAAACCATTCCACGAGATTGTAACTCAGAGGATGAATAATTTCTTGAGATAGGGAGAATCCTTTTAACATGCCCGGTAAAAAAAAGCACAACATTGCATATGTTACCTTTGACTGCTGGGGTGGGGGTAACTCGCCAGTCTCGTGTTCTAAAGAGTCCCGAGTGCCTCGTGGGTAGCCAAAAAGGAAAAAAGGCAAATGTTGTAGAATTTGCCTCTACTAAAACAAAGCTTTCTTAATATGCAATCCACAACAGAAGTTTAGTTCTCAGATATGGAGAGTTTTCAGCATGCATATTTTTTGCTGTATGTGTATGTAGCAAGTGTTTATGAAATTGATAGCATGAAAAATTGCAGTCTACTTAGCTCGTTATTTTTTGATCGAAAAAAAAAGGCTTGTCATTTGGGAATTATATGACGCATAGTTTTATTTAGCCTATTTATATAACATAGTTCTCAGAAGAACCCAAACATACAATAGGTTCAATATTACCTTCTTAACTTTATAAGTTCGATTGACATCAATTAGTTTCACATCAAAACCCTGCCATCATTCGATCAAAATGTGAGTTATAATATGATATCAAAGGGAAGACAAGCATGCATGTGGGCAACTCACCACAAAATAACAGGTAAACAAAAATGGAGGACAAGCAAGAACATAGGCCAAGAAATTTCTCTAGAAAACAGGATGACCACAAACATGAAAATCAGGTACATAGAGAGCAAATTCACCACATGTTTGGAGTTTAATAACTATGATTATGCCAATTAGCTTTTGTTGCACTAGGCCGACATATATCAAATGATTTTATCACGTGTCAAGAGAAGCCACCTCTAACTATTTCGAGATGAATGGGTTTATTTCATCCATTTCAACATCTTCCTATTGAGCATATGCTTTTAGACAGTGAAATAATCTACACCATCAAAAATGGTGGACCTCATGGATATCAATGTATTAAGGTAATTAGTATTCCACAACCACACTCCAAATAACAATTTGCACTGCATCTATCCCACTTTAGTTGTATGCACATTATCCTTTCAATCCCCTCTCCCTTATTGATTGCCAATTTTGGCCTTATCTTAGTAATTTATGATCACATAACACCTACAACAACATAAAAGCTCTCTCCGTAGTTCTTGCAAATGGTTTATAAGATTTCTCTCTTGTCATTTAACCAAAAAGAATTTCTCTTATGTTAGTTAACCAAAAAGGATTTCTCCTAAGTCCCCCAACTTGAAACCCAAAAATGGACATGCTTTACTGCATCAAACAGCCTTGTCCAAGCAGGCTCAACTAGGATGTACCTCTGTATACTAAGTAAATTCAAAAATCAAGGAATGATAGGAATCAATCAACACATAAATGAGGAAACCTAGATGAACACCATCAATGTATTGTGTCATTCTTGTGAAAGTGATACATCAAGGACTCATCAACAAATGTAGAATGATTTGAGTAGAAATTAGAGGAGAAAAAAACCAAACCAAACTAAAATTTTCAATTCTTTGATGCACCAAGAGAAAAAGAACTTGTTTATGCATACCTTATGGTAAAAGTACTGGATAATGATTCATTAATCAAAACAAATGACAACCATGTTATGGTGAAACATTAAGTTAGGGGCCACAAACTGAGTGATCAGATTCATTTTACTTACTTTCCGGTAGATAAGTCTTCTCTTCTTCTCTGTCAATGAGTTGTTCTCCTCAGCAAGATCTCTTATCTACTCCTCAAGAAGCTTTCCATTCTTCCCGAATGTATGATCCAACTCTACCAGCTTCTCTTCTAGTTTCTTGTCAATAGCATTGAGTTTCTCCAACAATATATCATCCTTCTCTTTCATGTCATTGAGCTCCTCCTCATCGTCCTTATCAAGTACAGCACCTTGTATGATTTGCTTTTTCTTTTCAAATCCGGCATGTTATAGAAGATCAACAGAGGGCCCTAATTGGTCAAGTTGAACGACTCCATAATTGGTGGGGTTATTTGGATCGTAAGCTTCATTCCACTCAACTAATCTGATGGCCTTGTTTAGCTTATGTTGAAGCAAGAATTTTTCCTTGCCAGTGGCTTCTTTCAAACGATTCATCAACTCACCAATGACTTGATACTCTGGGCGGAGCCAGAATTGCTTTGCTCAAACTTATCACTTTTATTCATCCACTTGAAAACATCGTCAAGCATCTTTGGCCCCCAAAATAAAAAAATGGATAAAAAAAATTTAATTTTCGTGGTAGCAATGGACATACAATTTCAACATTTAGAAAACGAATGGATATCATACAAATTCAGGATGTGAGGAAAGTAAAAGGACTGAAACAACAGTTATAATATATTACCAGCATTGGTGAAGTTCTTGGGGAGCTCTTCCTGCCGCTTGAACTTCTTCTCGAACTTGTCGGATCGCTTCTTAATGGCGTCAAGGGTGAAGCGTTCATTGCCATCGTCGGTGTCCGAGTCAGTTGGCTCTTCGTAAAAGTTGAGGTTGGCACCAGTGTCTTTGAGTTTCTCCTTCTCAAGCTTCTCGATGATCGAGCCCACACCCATGTAATCCTCATAGTCCTCGACGTCGATATCGACAGTATCTAAACCCGCCCTTTTCCTCTCCTCTCTCACCTTCTGGTTTTCCCTCTCCACGTCCGCGAGAAGCTCTTGGATGGTTCTCGCCGAAAAAATGGAGAAGAATCGATTTCCAAGGAAACGAAATCCGTAGTGGAGGTGAGAATGGAAAATGGAAAGAGTTTGGAAATGATAAGTGTTGGTTGTGGTGGTTGTCATTGGGGTGGTCGGAAAAGAAGGGTGTAAAGTGGATAATGGTCGAGGATAAGAGGAAGAGGAGGAGGAATGGAGTCGTAATTGGGTGAGAATGAGATGAGACCATGACGATTGTCAAGATTTGCTGGTGATGATGGTTGATTCAGCCATTGCTATTGCTGCTTCCAAGGGCAACAATGCTTGAGTGTCAGATTCACCATTCGAGAGAGAAAGAGAGATGGAGTTTGTTTGGTAAACAAAATAGGCTGGAAGGGTGTAGTCCTTCGAGCCCGAGAGAGGAAAGCTAGGGTTTTAATCTTGGTCGATGATAATCCATGATCAAAGCCACACTAGACGGGCAAGTCACGTTTCTTTTCTAAACCTACACTGCAACAGTAGGTAGCAGACCGATTCGGATTCACTTTCTGGATTGGACGAGTTATTTGGGTCTGGGTTAGATTTTCTGGCACAATTGTGTATGCATTGGCCCCATTCTAAGGTGAAAATAGGAGTATGGGATGGGGTTGATGCTCCCTTGTTTTGTGTTGTCAAGTGCCAACATGACATGAGGGGGAGAAAGTGAAACACAAGGAAAAAATCATTCTTCCCCTTTTTCAATTATTGTAAACAAAAACATATATATTTTCATTTGGGCCCATTAGTATTGTTTTTTGATATATATTAACTCCTATTCACTATCATCTCACCATGAGCCTGCCCAGGGTGAACAATGGCTGCATTACGCAAATTAGCCTCATGAGCCTCCCGACCTGCCTTCTGCCATGAGCCTATTTCTGCCCGCATTTCAATCAGAGCTTGCCTCTCTTCCTGTAGAAGAGCCTGCTCAATCATTAACCTCTCCTTTGATCGGAACTCCCCAGGACCTCGCTTGCAGGAGATTATATTGCAGGCAAGGACCTTCTCAAATGTGGCTATAAATTCTGCAACTTTGGCAGCAATGTTGTGATCCCACGGCTGGGAGCGGGAGAGCTTCTGGCCTGTCGTATCAGAATCTAGGATTTATCATCCTCCTCGGCCTCATAGTCAGCAACTACATGGTAAGGTAATAGCCTGCAGAAAGTTTTTTAAATATTACCTTCGTTACTTTACAAGTTCGATTGACATCAATTAGTTTCACATTAAAATCATGCCATCATTCGATCAAAATGTGAGTTATAATATGATATCGAAGGGAAGACACGCCATGCATGTGGACAACTCACCACAAAATAACAGATAAACAAAAATGGAGGACAAGCAAGAACATAGGCCAAGAAATTTCTCTAGAAAACAGGATGACCACAAACATGAAAATCAGGTGCATAGAGAGCAAATTCACCACATGTCTGGAGTTTAATACCTATGATTATGCCAATTAACTTTTGTTGCACAAGGTCGACAAATATCAAATGATTTTATCACGTGTCATGAGAAGCCCCCTCTAACTACTCCGAGATGAATAAGTTTTTCATCCATCTCAACTTCTTCCTATTGAGCATATGCTTTTAGATAGTGAAATAATCTGCACCATCAAGAATGGTGGACCTTATGGACATCAATGTCTTAAGGTAATTAGTATTCCACAACCACACTCCAAATAACAATTTGCACTGCATCTATCCCACTTTAGTTGTATGCACATTGTCCTTTCAATCCCCTCTCCCCTATTGATCGCCAATTTTGGCCTTATCTTAGTAATTTATGATCACATAACACCTACAACAACATAAAAGCTCTCTCCGTAGTTCTTGCAAATGATTTATAAGTTTCTCTCTTGTCATTTAACCAAAAAGGATTTCTCTTAAGTCTCCCAACCTGAAACCCAAAAATGGACATGCTTTACTCCATTGAACAGCCTTGTCCAAGCAGGCTCAACTAGGATGTACCCCTGTATACTAAGTAAATTCAAAAATCAAGGAATGATAGGAATCAATCAACACATAAATGAGGAAACCTAGATGAACACCATCAACGTATTGTGCCATTCTTGTGAAAGTGATACATCAAGGACTCGTCAACAAATGTAGAATGATTTGAGTAGAAATTAGAGGAGAAAAAAACCAAACCAAACTAAAATTTTCAATTCTTTGATACACCAAGAGAAAAAAAACTTGATTATGGATACCTTATGGTAAAAGTAATGAATAATGATTCATTAATCAAAACAAATGACAACCATTATTTATGGAGAAGCATTAGGTTAGGGGCCACAAACTGAGTGATCAGACGCATTTTACTTACTTTCTGGTAGAGATGTCTTCTCTTCTTCTCTTTCAATGAGTTCCTCTCCTCAGCAAGATCTCTTATCCCCTCCTCAAGAAGTTTTCCTTTCTTTCGGTATGTATGATCCAACTCTGCCAGCTTCTCTTCTAGTTACTTGTCCATAGCATTGAGTTTCTCCAACAATATATCATCCTTCTCTTTCATGTCGTTGAACTCCTCCTCATCGTCCTCATCAAGTCCAACACCTTGTATGATTTGCTTTTCCTTGTCAAATCTGGCATGTTCCAGAAGATCAACAGAGGGCCCTAATTGTTCATGTTGAATGACTCCATAATTGGTGGGGTTATTAGGATCGTAAGTTTCCTTCCACTCAACTAATCTGATGACCCTGTTTAGCTTATGTTGAAGTAAAAATTTGTCCTTGTCGGTGGCTTCTTTCAAACGATTCATCAACTCACCAATGACTCAATACTCCGGGCGGAGCCGGAAATGCTTTTGCTCAATCTTATCAATTTTATTCATCCACTTGAAAGCATCGTCAAGCGTCTCTGGCCCCCAAAATTAAAAAAAAGGATAAAAAGAAATTAATTTTCGTTACAGCAATGGACATACATTTTCAACATTTAGAAAACGAATGAATATCATACAAATTCAGGATGTGAGGAAAGTAAAAGGAATGAAGCAGTAGTTATAATATATTACCAGCGTTGGTGAAGCTCTTGAGGAGCTCTTCGTGCCACTTGAACTTCTTCTTGAACTTGTCAGATCGCTTCTTAATGGCGTCAGGGGTGAAGCGTTCATCGTCGTCGTTGGTGTCCGAGTCAATGGCCTCTTCGTACAAGTTGAGGTTGACATCGGGGTCTTTGAGCTTCTCCTTCTCGAGCTTCTCGATGATCAGGCCCACACCCATGTAATCCTCTTCATCCTCGGCGTCGATATCAGTAGTATCTAAACCCATCCTTTTCGTCTCCTCTCTCACCTTCTGTTTTTCCCTCTCTACGTCCGCAAGAAGCTCTTGGATGGTTCTCGCCGAAGAAATGGAGAAGAATCAATTTCCAGGGAAATGAAATCCACGACGGAGGTGGGAATGGGAAATGGGAAGAGTTTGGAAATGACAAGTGTTGGTTGTGGTGGTCGTCATTGGGGTGGTAGGAAAAGAATGATGTAAAGTGGATAATGGTCGAGGGGAAGAGGAGGAGGAGGATGAGGAATGGAGTCGTAGTTGGGTGAGAATGAGGTGAGACCATGACGATGCTTGAGATTTGCCGGTGATGATGGTCGATGCAGCAATTGCTATTGTTGCTTCATCCAAGGACAATAATGCTCGAGTGTCAGATTCACCATCCGAGAGAGAGAGTTTGTTTGGTAGACAAAATAGGATGGAAGGGTGTAGTCCCACGACCCCAAGAAAGGAGAGTTAGGGTTTTGATCTTGGGCGATGATAATCCATGATCAGAGCTACACTAAACAGGCAAATTGCGTTTCTTTTCTGAACCTACACTGCAACAGCAGGTAGCGGACGAGTTTGGGTTCACTTTCTGGATCGGACGAGTTATTTGGGTCTGGGTTAGATTTTCTGGCACAATTGTGTACGCATTGGCCCCATTCTAAGGTGAAAATAGGAGTATGGTATGGGGTTGATGCTCCCTTGTTTAGTGTTGTCAAGTGCCAACATGACATTAGGGGGAGAAAGTGAAACACAAGGAAAAAATCATTCTTCCCCTTTTTCAATTTTTGTAAACATAAACATATATATTTTCCTTTAGGCCCATTAGTATTATTTTTTGATATATATTAACTCCTCATATTCACTATAATCTCACCATGAGCCTGCCCAGGGTGAACAATGGCCGCATTACGCAAATTAGCCCCATGAGCCTCCCGACATGCCTTCTGCCTTGAGCCTATTTCTGCCCACACTTCAATCAGGGCTCGCCTCTCTTCCTGTAGAAGAGCCTGCTCAATTATTAACCTCTCCTCTGATCGGAACTCCCCAAGATCTCGCTTGCGGGAGATTATATTTAAGGCAAGGACCTCCTTCTCAAATGTGGCCGTAAATTCTGCAACTTTGGCAGCAATGTTGTGATCCCACTGCTGGGAGCGGGAGAGCATCTGGCCTGTCATGTCAGAATCTAGGATTTATCATCCTCCTTGGCGTCATAGTCAGCAACTGCATGGTAAGGTAATAGCCTGCAGAAATTTTTGTAAGACAAATGGAAATTATGAAGTCTGAAGATATCCTTCCCCAAGCAAAAAAATTTACAGCACAACAGATCTTCCGGTTCGAAATTTCCATTACTTGTTCAACCAAAGGCACGTGTTACAAGCAATTAACTAATAACAATCAACCAATATGCCAAGTACCGCCTCGCTTGATAGATGACATGTATTAAAAACAATCTAGGTGCCAGAGATGCAATTCTTCTATGAAATTGTTTCAAAATATAAACAACCAGACAATACAGACTACTAACCTCACCAGATTCCATAACTAAATGGAAGCTAACAGTATTCATACCAGCAAAGAACGAGTAAACATCGTCACGCAAATAATTTTCAGGTATGAAATATTTTTTTATGACACAATGTCTCTTATTTTGCCAAGAAAAGTGGTTTCAAGAGGCACAAGTGACAAGCAATACATAAAAACATATCCTGATTCGTAGAGCAAAAGACATATCACATTCTACTTGTCTCCCACTCCCCTTCTTCTTCCTTCCCTGCTGTAAATAACATGCTTAATCTGAATCTTCTTGCAACACAAAGAATTAGAACCAACAAGATAGGACTCTAGAGCTCAAACACGACACCCTCCCCTACTAAATAAAAGGAGAAAGCTAAACATAAGACATAAGTTAGTTCTACCCAAATACATGGAAACTAAAATTATGAGCTTGTGATTATGGTATCCAGTAGTTAGCCTTCCCATATGATAGAGCAAGAGATTGAACTACACAGCTGGATCATCCTGGAAGATGAGCTTCAAGAATGTAGAAGTGTATTCTTAAATACTTTCTTAACAATAGCTAAGATTCACATAATCTAAAGCCTACACCAACCAGCACGAGCCAGAAAGAGCATTGAAGGATAAACATGGATTACAAGCAAATTATTTAAGTGATCACTGGGCTTCACAATCAAACATATAATAAAGTTGCTGCTGGAAGCAATAGATAAGATATTCCTGGAAGGGACCAACTGGACATCCTTCAACATCTTAGAATTGGGTCAACCAACTGACATAACTTACATGAAGTTCTTGACAGAAGGAAAAAGGTGACTTTTCAATTCCAAGCAAATGAATATAACATTATATACATCTTTCTTTTCCCAAATAAGAAACAACAGAACTCTTCCCAAGCTACTTTACAGAAAGTTAAGAAACCGTCACAAGTTCATGAAGATAGATCTGGAGCATTGTAATTATTCAAGTAGTCCACTAAACACAGCATAGCTAGCATACAGAACGGATGATTTGAAAAAAGTAATCAAAACACAAGCAAAGATAGCTGATTGATTCAACTCTAGTAACTCATACAAACTTCCAACTCTTAATATTATCCTCATAAAGACTAACCACCACTTTTGGCAAAAAAAATTGTTGAAAAGCTTAAAAAAATATATGCATTCCAACAAGAAAAGTTTAAAGAATACTCTCCCTAGGAAACCTAAGCAGAATTTTCAAACATGATTCTAGAACTAGTTTTAAATCCCTTAGTAAAAGCCATGATCAAATCTATTGAAATCACCGCTGACGTTCATCCTTCACAAAACCTTTATGGTTGGGTTCTAGGTTTTGGCCGTTTGCAAGCCACCAAAAACAATTCCTGGGCCATGTTTTTTGACATCTGTAATGTTTGTATTTTGATAGAGGATAAAGGATAAATAGCAGAAGCGATGAGCATAAATTTGGACCAAGCCATCACAATGCCATGGCCGATATATCTTGTTTTGACTGGTTCTTTGGATTTAGATAACGAGAAGTTATGGTTGTTTATGAATAGTTTGGTTATTAGTTTATAGCAAGCCTTTTTTTGGTTAAATTGCAACCCTAAAGAAAATTAAAGAGTCGCACACAGACCCGAATAAGTCTAATGAGTGGCCACTAACCCTGTGATACAAAAAAAAAAAGAAAAAAAAAAGTAGCTTTCACACATTTTTCTAATGAATCATTTAGTTTTACGATTTCATCGAAAGAGTATCTGCAGTATTCAGGAGTCAAGAAATTCAAGCCAAAATACCTACACATGGCATTGGCATATGACTTGTGATGCAATTTTCTTTGATGGATTTGTACCATATCTCACTTCCAAGATTTCTTGGCAAAGTCATGCATCATGGAATTGATGCAGAATGTGATAATCCTGTCCTTATCTCCATCTAAAGTGCAATGAGGCTCATGAAACTAAATGCCTATATTTTTATGCATTAAAATTCAAATTTAAAATATCCAGTTAGGAATAATAACTAATATCACATACTTACTAATAGATTTAATGATGGGCAACTCTATTTCCAATCTCTTGAAATGTAACGGAACCCCTGTTTTGTGCATGTAAGAAACTGACATCGGATTAAACCATGAAAACATCATCAGCCATGCTTATGATGGGAAAATCAAAAAGATAAAGAAAAAAAAAGGTAAAAACATTTGGGGATTATGTGCATGGACAATGTTGAGTCTGCAAAGTCTGACTCATTCGGACTCGACTTGGGTACCCAACTTTACCAAGTTTTGGGGAAATTTTAGAGGTTTGTTTATAATAAAGAAACTTGGGACTGATTCTAAAATATTAAGATTAATTTTATAAAAGTTATAATTTTTTAAATCATATTATAATTTTTAAGATTTAAGTTATAATAAATGTATTTTTAGATATTTAGGATCGATGTTATAAATCAATTTAAAAAAAAAAGAGTACAAAAGGGTCCTAAAAACTTTTATATTGCAGTACAATGTCGAAATATTTTTGTGGGTACAATAAACTTTCGGTGGTGGGTGGTGGAGTTTCGATGGTAAATTTTTGGTATAATACTAAACATATTTTTTATTTTTGTTTTCACAATTTTTTAATTATAAATAATTATCAAATATATTTTATATTTTTAATTTTTATCACAAAAAAATAAAATATCTATTATAGTTTAACCTCTTGTTTAATTTTTTAATTTTATTATAATAGATAGTATAATTATATACTAACTAAGATTTTTTTTTCAAAAAATTAGATTTTTATTTTTGATTTTATTTCAATAAATGACATAATAAAACATGAATATTGTATGTAAAATTTATGTTTGATTATGAATGACTTAGACCCCTTGTTTGAAATTTTTTAGTTTTATTTCAATAGATAGTATAATTGTATATTAATTATGATTTTTTAAGAAAAAATTAAATTTTTATTTTTAATTTTATTTCAATAAATGATACAATAGAATATGAATTGTGGTTGTAAAATTTAAAATATTTGATATAATATTTCAAATGTCAAGAGGTCTGTGTGTAATATTTCAAATATAAAAGGGTCTGAGTAATCAAATGACAAATCTCAGGGAAACTCGTTGGAATTCTCCCTTTTATTTTTTTATTTTGTTAAAGGACAAAAAAGAAATTAACAAGAAGCTCGTGCTGAAACAATAGAAAGCATTTTTTCCATTCAATTTTCCATCAAATACCAAACGAAAGAAAATACATCCCTTCAATTTTTCATCTATCATATCAAACATAAATGAGGGAAAATATATTCCTTCCCTCTAGGGATGGAAAATATTTTCCATTTATTTTCTATTCTTCTAATTTTTCATCATTTCTACCAAACGAAAGTTTTTATTTTTTTTATAATAATAATAATAAATAATCAATAATGCAGCATCCAAAACAAAAAAGTAACAAAACCTCTGTGGATGTGCTTCTCAACCTAAAGTATTTATTCTCCACCACTGTCTCAGAAAATGGCAGAAACTCAAAGTACACATTGATTAAAAATGTATGATTTGTTGAACTACTAAGATGGATTCCAAATCACACAAGCTGGATTTTTAACGGAGAATGAGAGGCCAACAGCTACCACAGAAACAAGTCGTTGGTCTAGTAGTAATTTGGATTGAAATAGAGGGTCAAAAAGGTATTTGCACATGATAGGAAAGCGATTGAGAGAGAGTGAGAGAGAGACATTGAACGCGTTTTGGAAGCAGCAAAAGTCAAAAGATATGCCGCGCGTTGACTATCTAGTCCTCTATAGAGACAACCAAGAATAAAAAATTGGGTTAATAGCACGTTGTAGTCCGAAACATCACTCAAATATTAATTTATATCGTTAAAATTTAAAAATATTAATTTATAATCTAAAAAAAATAAATTCGTATCAATATGTACTTGAAACTAACTGCCATATATTTTTGCAGTTATGAAAGTTTAAACTAATTATAAATTATACCTTCAAAGTTAAAATATTTCACATTTATAATCCAAAGGAATTCCATCCATTAATGCTCGTTAAATAATTTTTAATTGTGTGTGTCGTAACATTTTCGTGCCGTGTTCGAATCACTAAAAAAATATTTTTAAAATTTTATAAAATACCTATTTTTTCCTGCAATATTTATTAAATAACTATTTTTTGTATATAATACCCTTTAAATCATTTCATTCATATCTAACTTTAATTTGATCGACCAGTTAAAAGTTTTGTGTGTAAATTTAGACGGAAAATAACTATTTAACAAGTATTATAGGCAAAAAATAGGTATTTTATAATTTTTAAATAGTATTATATGAATTATCGTAAATGTAAAATATACAGCACAACGCAATTGACTAAACACGAAAATATTTTTTATGTTAAAATATTTTTTTTTGACTCGAACAAGACACGACACAAAATAACACTACACGATTTTTTACCCACAATACTTGTTAAATAACTATTTTTTGTATATAATACCCCTTAAATTATGTCATTCGTACATAAATTTATTTGATCGAACAGTCAAAAGTTTCGTGTATAACTTTATATAGAAAATAACTATTTAACAAATATTATAAGTAAAAAATAGGTATTTTATAACTATTTTTCGTATATGATACCCTTTAAATCATGTCATTCGTATCTAATTTTAATTTGATCAGACAGTCAAAAGTTTTGTGTATTACTTTATATAGAAAATAACTATTTAACGAATATTATAAGTAAAAAATAGGTATTTTATAACTATTTTTGTATATAATACCCCTTAAATCATGTCATTAGTATCTAACTTTAATTTGATCGAACAGTTAAAAGTTTCGTGTATTACTTTTTATAGAAAATAACTATTTAATGAATATTATAAGTAAAAAATAGGTATTTTATAATTTTTAAATAGTATTATATGAATTATCGTGAATGTGAAATACGAGACAACGTAATTGAATTAACACGAAAATAATTTTTATATTAAAATATTTTTTTCATTGAATCGAACACGACACGACACAAAATAACACGACAAAAAAATGTTACAACACAATACAATTGATAGCTATTTAATGAACATTAATGAATAAAATTCTTTTGGGTCATAAATGTGAAATATTTAAATTTTGGAGGTTTAATTTTTAATTGGTCCAAACTTTTTTAATGATAAAATAGACGGTAGTTAACCCCAGTGCATATTGATACAAATTTATATTTTCAGGATACAAATTGATATTTTTAAACTTTGAACGTACAAATTAAGATTTAAATGATCTTTTAAGGTGCAAGTTACTATTAGCCCTAAAAAAAATTTTGGTACCATAATATTAAATTTTATAAATTTTATGAGCTGATATTTAAATTTTTAAGTTTGCTTAGAACAAAATGTTTTAGAACTTTCATAATTTAAATTATAATTTTTGTGGGTCATTAGGAATTGATCCTAAAATTTATAAACAACCGTTAAAATTGTAAAAATAAACTATAAAACTTTTGACAAAAATAAAAATATAAAATTTGTAATGGCGAAACGATACCAACATTTTTTTTTCAATACGATAGACTTCTCCGTTTTTTCATCGAACGTGTTACGTACTTCTATCACAAAGGGGCTACAAAAGATTGACCCTGTCGTGACATATAAGTGTGTGCATTTGACATTAAATCTTGTTTTTTAATTTTGATTTGACTGCAAACACATTATCCACATATCATTCTCTTTGTCTATAGGTCTTGGATTATCTTTTACAGATTAAGCACATCAACTTGCTTGGGAGGGTGATTCAAACTGATGATTGAAGCAATCCGGAGAGGAACCACAGATTACTCTGAAATCCGCAAGTTTGTTGATTAAATCAAGAGCTATTCTGACAATTTTTAAAATTTTTCTGTTTTATGGATTGTAAAATGGGTAACGAGGTGGACAAGAATTTAGCAAAATTTGTAAAAAATTGTATGTTATGGAGGGAGGATTGTCCTATGTTCTTGTTACCTCTCCTCCAAAATGATGTAAACGCTTTGCATTAATGAAATCCAAGATTGTTTCAATCAAACCACCTCTAGAAACACAGTCAACTCTAATTTTACTTGTAATTAGGTTTATCAATTGTGTCGAGTGAGGTGGATTCGTGTTAAAAAATATTTCACTTATATTTGATTCATTTATTAATTTGTGTCATGTATGAATTGTATACAAATGATATATAAATGTATGTATTTCTTTTGTTTAGTGAAATATTACAATTGCTATGAAGACTATACTACCATCTTCTATATTGTACTAAAAAATATAATTTTTTAAGGTAAAACTATTTTTTTTTAATGTAAGTTACAACTGTAGAAAATTTAATTGATTTCAGAATATTATGACCGATCAATGAAGTTATAATTTTTAAAAATCAAGTTGTAATTTATAAAAGAGAAATTATAACTGATTGTAATAATGCATGTTCAATCACAACATTTCATGATCGATATTGAATTATCTAAAATAGTTGTAACTTTACCTTTAAAAAATATAACTTAATCTTAAAAAATAATAATTTTTGATATGATACAACATTTTTTTTTCATTACCATAGTATTATTATACAATTGCACTTGATCTAATTTGTCATGTAATTTTTTAAAGTGTAAGAAAATGAACATTTAGATGATAAGGATCAAGGATGAGATTAATCAATGTGTGCGTAAACTGTTTCGAACACTCCTGACCGTGAAATCAAAAAAAAAAAAGGAGATAAAATTTTAGTCACACATTTCTAGTTCATTATATCTTCAAAGACACCCCGTTTTATTATCAAAAAATCACTAACACCTCTTCTAATTTATATTTAAATATCACTGACACCCCCTGCCATCAACCATAATTTCTAACCAAAAAAAATTCATCTCAAATACCAAAAATGCCCCTATATAAACCTCAAATAATTTTTTTATATAAAATTCGATTAATATTTGAGTCAATTAAAATTTATTTTTCTACATATTAAAATTTGAGTTGATTAAAATTTATTTTTATATATATTAAAATTTGAGCCGATTAAAATTCAATTCAAACTGATTAATTTTTTTTATGTATTAAAATTCGAGTTTATTAAAATTCTTTTTTACTTGTTAAAATTCGAGTCAATTTGAGTTTTTTCTGAGCTGTTAGCACCAATTAAAATTTACTTCGAAGTCAATTGAAATTTATATTATTTAGTTGTTAAAATTCATGTCAATTAAAATTCAATTCATTAAAAATTGAGTTGATTAAAATTTCTATTTTTTTGTTGTTTCAAAATTTGGACCAATTAAAATTCAATGCGAGTTGATTAAAGTTTGATTTGAGCCGATTAAAAATGATTTTTATCTACTCAAATAGAATTTTAATCGGATTAAATTTTAATACATAAAAAAATATAATTTTTATTCAACATGAATTTTAATACGTAAAAGAATTTAGAAAACAAAGAAGATCTCATTGAAGATATGTTTATCTAAAGAAAGTGTGAATGAAGTTTTATCTCTAATATATTATAATAATTTAATAAAATTATATTTTAGTGAACATTTTTAATCTGACAGCGTTGTCGGTGAAGATTTAAAAAATAAAAAAAATATTTTTGAAGATTTGATAAATTAGAAAAGGTGTTCTGAAAAAAAGATGGTAAGGTATACTGATCGTGATATCCACTTGAATTGAGATAAGAGTTAAGACTGAACGGTTAATTTAATACGTGTAGAAAGGTGATGAAAGATCTAGTGGGACTTAAAAGGGCCAGTGAGTGATCCGTACACAATATTTTTAGTGAAGGGAACAAAGGACAATGTATAAGCTACACCTACCGAATTGCAATTTTTTTTCCTGGCGTGGCGGGTAAGGCTCGGTACAGTGCCTCCATTAATCTCGGCAGTCTATTTTGAACTACACAATCTATAACTATTGATTGATAAAATAATAAAGCAATAAAAAATCATAAAATAAGAAAAATTGTACACTTGACGTGTTTTTATTGGTCAAAAAATAAAGGTACGGCATCATAACATGACCGTTTTTTTAGGGTCTAAAATTCGAGTTGAGTTAGCATACATAATTTATGGTTGATCGAGTGCATCTAGTATTCTCATAACTTGTAAAAGTTAAAAAAGGACAGTTGAAATTATTCCTGAAATCCAAAAAAATTGTGAAAAGGTATATCATTTCATACTTATTTGTTTAAAAGTATCTCAATATAAAATATATTATATGTGTATATATACTTTTATGTGTAAATGTTTGGTGAAAATGTATACTTTTATTGAATTATAATTTTTTCTCTTACTAAATTGTCATTTTTTTTATTAATTAGAGACAAATATGACAGTTATATTAGGGATTCAGTTTTCTAATTTTGTGTTATATCTTTTTTGAATTTTAAATTACCTATTCATGTGTGATTGACCAACTATTTATTCAAACATTCCATACATATTCCTCTATCATTCAAACATTTTCCTCTGTCATTCTCTCCATTTCGTAACCAGGTTTTTAAACATATTCCAGTTAGTTGCATGGAAGAAGTGCATCAGGTATGTCGTTCATACGTTTTCTTTTTAAAAAAAAAATCGTTACGGTCTTTTATTGTCAATCATGTTTATTTGAAGATAAATGTCAACAATGATAACTCAAATGGGGATGATCGTAATAATCAAGATAATGATTCTAATTAGAAAAATGATTTGTTGTCTTGCACGATAATGTCACAGTGTTACAAGACAATATTACACTGGTATTAGAAAATGTCACACTGCTACAAATTAAATTCATACTACTACAAACCAATGTTATACTACTATAAATCAATGTCGCACTACATACATTGACATGACACATGTCACAATGTATATGACCTTCTTTGATTTTATTTTTGGTAAATGATCGCACACTTGGTGTGTATATAGTATCAAGCACTAGAAGTAAAAAGATAATTGAGGGAAAAAAAAGTAGATAAAATAAAAATGTTGGGAGAAACAATATTTTTCTTGAATTATCAACTTCTTTTTCAAAAATTTCAACGATCTCCTTCTTCAGCTATGAATTTCAATATGGTCGTCACCGTTTAATACTGATTTTTCCCCTTATTCACAATGAACCCATCACTTATTCAAAGGGATTTTCACATCCTATTCAGCGATTAACATGAAGTTTTGAAAAAAAATGAGGTATTAGGGAAAGTTTCTCACCAAACATTGGATGAATGTATGTTTTCCCGAGAAATTTTCACTCATTCACTGTGAAACAATCAAAAATCCCGTTACTTGTGAATAGTGATTTTCACTTCTTCAACAACGATCAACAAAGAAGTTTTGAAAATCCAAAATGAGGTTTTATGAAAGTTTTTGGAAGAATGAGATTTTCGACGATATTGAAGGAATTTATGTGTAACAGTTAAGATCCCTTAAGTTTCAATTGTAGAGTCAACAATATAGGAATCGATTCTTATTCTACTGAAAGAGTATTTTAGAAATTTGTTAGAAGTTGTGTACTTTTTGACCTATATTTTTAAAAATGATATTTTCTGTCCTATAATTTCTAAAAAAGGTACCGGCCCCCTTAAATCCCCTTTTTTATTATAGTAATTTATGTAATGGGCTCCTTAATGAGGCTTATAAGAGCAATATTATTGGGATATAATTTAGCAATTTAATTTGTTGTGACAATTAGATTAACAATAAGTCCTAATATTGAATACACTCCACCAAAAATTCAATAATTACAATAAATTAAGCCATTAAATTAAATCCTAAAATTAAATACAAATAACATGATTGAACTTACAAATAGGTAATGGTTATGTTTCGTTTGGTACGATGAAAAAATAGAAGGATGAAAAGTTGGAAGAATGAAAAATTAGAGGGATAGATAAATCATTATGTTTGGTAAGAAAAAAAAATATAAAAAATGAAAAAGTGGATGAATGAGATTTCCTTTGAACTCATCAAAACAATCCCTCCAAAATTGGAAAGAAATTGTATGAAAAATTAATTATTTGTGTTGAGATGTATCTTATTTGTCTATATCATTTGATATATACATATATTATATTTATCAATTATATATTATGTATAAATTAATTTTATATATAAATACAATGATGAAATATATATTAAAATTTTAAAAAAAAAGAACTTGTACTTGAAAAAAAGAACAACTACTCCTACGATACATGACACAAGGATAGTTCTTAGTGTGAACCCCTGGATCACCTCCAAAGAGGTGAGGATTGATGTGGCTTGAGATTTGAATAGCAACTTTCACTCTCTCGTTTTGATTTCATTATGTTGGAATGCCATATTGTTGAACGACTTTATTCTTCAATGACCACTAAAACAAGAAGTCAAAAAAACATTATTTTTTATTTTTTTAATGTTTTCATTGGTTATAAAATTGCTAATAATGGTGCCTCTTTCAAACAGTAGATACAGGCCAATGACATCTACATTAAATTAGCGTGATGTGACCGAGTCCTACAAATTGGCCGACCTATAGGGTCAGGGTGTGACCAATTCCACCACTGTGTTGCGGCGCACCTTAGTCAAAGTTGTTGGACAGCCACTTGCATAGAAACTATGTATGTATTTTAAAGTTTGAATTTATTTATTTATTTATTTATTTTTATGCCGAGAGGGTTAGTTTTGGCGTAGTAGTAAAATTGCTATATTTAAAGTTGAATGTCAAATGCTTGAGTTGTAGAAATAATTTCACGCATATATGAATATAACTGTATACATCTTATCTTTTATAGACTCGGTGAGGACGGAAATTTATTGTACTCAAACAATTTTTTTTTATTACCTTTATCCATTTCAGAGGTTGGGTGATCCGGGCCTTTCTAACTTCTCACCCCAACCAGGTGAATCCGTATCCACTAGGAATTGAGAGGGGAGTAGACTCAAACTTTCAATTTTGGTTAGGTTTAGCACAGAGGAGGGATTATTTTTTGTTAATATGTTTACTTTTTTAGTGGTGGAAAGCATATTTTTTTTGTTTTGCTTTTTCTAAGATAGTAGTCACATGGGGGTGGTGTGGGGTCGAGTTACATAGGGGTGAGAGTGGGCACAGGCCGAACCTCAATTTTTTTAAAAAAAAATATTATATATATACTTTTATTTATATATTTTAAAAATTATATATATTTTTTACATGTGTCCACCAAATAATTTTTTTATTTCAATTGTTTATTATTTTTTATTGTATTAAGGTTTTCTCTAGATGACCTTAATTTTATTATTTATGATTTTTTGCAAGTGAAAGTTCTTGTAATTGATTCTCATTTGACTTTTTTTTTTGTTCTACGAGAAATCAATTATATTTCTATTCGAGTATTGCTTATAACCTGTATTATGTGTCAATTGATTTTTGATTTTTTTACTATGTTCAGTTCTTAAATTTTAATTTAGTAGTTTTACCATGCTAATATCTCAGTGATAATATTTACAATAAACCATAAATATAATGAATTGTTAGTGAATAATTGATGTTTTTCAATTTAAAAAACGACAATTAACTCCACTTTTTTACAACAATAATAATTAATCATTTTTTTATAAATATACAATATATATTACTTTTTTAGCTTTTTTTTTTATGTTAAATGGACTCTATGTATCAAATATGATATAATAAATATAAATATATTATATAGTATAATTATTTAGGAGAAAAAAATTAACGTGTGTACTTAAAATATTCACGCTAAACAAAATTTCTCGCTCCGCGAGATAAATCTCTAACTTTAGGGTTGGAAACCATCAAGTCGGGACTAATTAGGCTGATGGACACAATTGTGGTAGTTATTCGTGAATAAACAATAATATTATACTAATCAATAATTTTACCAACTTTTTCGTGTGTTATATGATTAATAGGCTCCAGTGGGCACCTATTTTGTTTGTAGTTGTGCCACGTGCACATTACTAACAAAGTGAGATTGGGTTTGTCCTCCACTTAATGGGACCTTAAAAACAAGCGTTCGTTTTTAGGTAATTTTAATGTTAGACATGCTATTTTTTTAAATCATTTTTGTGCATTACTCTAATATAGACCGTTAGATTTGTAGGTCTCTCAGAGCTTACTAATATCCAATGGCTCTGATTGTATCACATGAAGTGTTGTAAGAGAGATAATACATAAAAGTGATATCCACAGTATTATTCAAAAAAATTATCTCTCTATCCCAACCTCTCACTATACAGACACTAATGTCTCTATTCCTATCTTTCTCCCACTTTCATGTACATGCTTACCTTAAAACTTTCTCATCTTTTTCCACCACTTCACATCTCTATCTATTGTCTTCCACCTCTATCTCACTCCCTCATTATTAGTAGCATAGACTCAAGTATTGTAAGACCACATGTACTCTTAGCAGGAAAAACATGTCTTCTGAAAAGAAAAGTGTGTAGATTTGATAATAATTTCAGCACTGTTGACCTATGTAGTTTTAATGTGACTTCTTCTACTATCATCCACACACTCTAATTTATAAGGAGATTTGGTTGACTAGGATACTGATTACTCCTGTTTATCAAAATAATGAACCACTTTCTTATAAAGAGATCAAAAAAGTTGAACCCCAAAGGGGGAAAAGACAGAATTTTTGAAGAACTCAATTTTGGTTCCCATATTGTTTGGTAGAGAATGTTCAAATCTAATGGCTTAAATCAAATATAATCGGTTACCACACGTCACACAAATGTAGCAAAAGCCCAAAATGACAAGACATGACTCTATTAACACCTCCAATTTAAAATCCGTTTTGTAGAACTCAATGAAGCAAATGCAAATTGTATATTTCAGCTATGTACTTTTTTTTTTTTTTTTGGGAAGGGGGTTTGAACTCTTAAGCTTGAGAAGATAAAATCTTTACAAAAAAAGGAGTACTATTAGACTAAAGGTCCGTTGGTCTCAACTATGCACTTCAAGTGCTATGAAAACTCCCTACGAGTCAACAAGGTCTATACAACTAACTCAAAATCTGTAAAACTTGAAAGTATCGTTTCACTTTAAATTTCTTATCCACATATCCTTATTTTATTTTTTTTTACCAATGGTTGTAAGAATAGCTTGCTTGGTTGGGAACACAGGTAGGGTTAGGCAGAGAATTTTGAAGATTTAAGCAACACGGATAAAAAAAAGGTTGTATAACTTTTTTGGGGAAAATGATATTAGACTCCCAAGAATTTGATTAATCATTTCACTACAATTGAATAGTGAATCTGCTCAATTCAATGCCAAGAAATCAGAAGTCCTAATTTTCTCCAAAAAAAAAAAAAAAACCAGTAAGTCGCCAAAAATAATCACCCATTAATTGTCCTAATAGAGAATTGATCAAATAATCATAAATGGAAATGAAATATAAAAAGCAGGACTTAATTGTCATAATACAAAAATTTATATATGACTTAAAGATTATTTTTCTTCAGAAAAAATAGAAAAAAAGGTCAATAAATTTAATGGTGCTTTTAGCGACTATATCTTTCAATTATTTCAAAATCGGCCACTTTAAATCCATTCTAAAAGTTATTTGTATCAAAAGTACTTTCATTTTCTGGTTAATGTTGTATAAGAGTTAGCACTTCATTTTTCGAACGAACAACTGTTTGAAAATACGATAAATATAAAAATGAATGACCAAAATAAATCTATGGCTGTTTACTAAATGGTTGAGTAATTTGTGCATCTCTCTTATTTAAGATGCAATTGAAATTTCTTATACCCACTCAAGGATTAAAATTTTGTTTCGGTATGTTGTTTCGATCACCTAAAAAATGAAAACATCTCTGTTGTTTTTCGAAAACGTTTCGGGAACATAATGAAAAAAAAAAAAATTTATGAATTATCTTTTTAAAACATTGATTGAGATATATTAAAATATCTTGAAACATTATGAAATAATTGTGCAAATGCATTAAAATATTATAAAATATTTCAAAATATTATGGAATATCTCAAAATATTAGAATTTCGATTCCTTCACAGTTTCGTTTCAGTTTTCTTGAAAATGGAAACGTTTAGAACGTTTCGACCGTTTTGAAATGATATTTTAATTCTTGTATATCCTTGACTGATCTTACCATTAAAGTAACTAAAAGGATGAAATTGTACGGTTATTTACTTAAATCCCACAACCCAATTTAAAATAGCACATTCTAAATTGTCTCAAAGTTCCCATTTCCTTATTTTAGTAGTGACTAAAGGTAACCCGTACTTAAAGATACGGTAAAATATGAATAGTTTGAAAAAAATATTAGTAGTCATTGGATGAGTTTATTTGAAAACGTCAAATAAGCTGATTGAAGATTGCTCTGTTTTATATTATAAATTTGGATGCATCATGTGTACGATTATAGAAGTGACAACATAAATAGAAAAGAGGGGAAAAGAAGAAAAATTAGTTGTGTAAACTATAAAGTAAGTCATGAGAGTCTCCAAATGGAAAAAGGAACACAAAGGACATTGAAATTGTAATGATCTCCAAAAGAAAAAAGGAGCAGAATAGTGCATTGAAATTGTGACTAACTTGACATTAGATTTTATATTTAATTTGTTAAGGGGATATACTTGTCTTTTTAATTTAATATTTTAGGATAAATTTGCCTTAGAGTAGTAGTCTTATAGCACATGGATATTTTTTAAAAATATTTGATTTTTTTTTGGTTGATGTCACTGTTTTCCATTAGTCTTTGGAGTTCTGTCTTGACACTATCCAGATTCTTTCCCACCAAACCAGTTTGTAGTTGTGTCTCCATAGCTTTAAAAGACTTCAGCAGCTTTATTGAATCCTCTTCAAAGATAGCAGCTTGCACCCCTTGATGAATAGGAAAACAAATAGCTTCCTTCATAGCAGTGGATTCCACGTCCATGCTCATCTCCTTGCAACTAAATTTCACTACCATTCCAGCCACAAACTCACAGTTGTTATCTCTGATAACAATTCCAACACCAGCATATTGGCCTTTCGAAAGCACAACACCACAAAAATTTACTTTATACAAGTAAGCTCTTGGAGGGATCCAAGACGTAGACAGAGATACCAATGGTGGTAAGGGTTTTCGTGCATCGTTTGACAGTTGAAAATAATCTAAATATTCTCTACATTCTCTGATTATAGTAGTAGGATCTTTCAAAGAATCAGAATGGACAAAGTCATTTCGGTTTTTTCAAATCATCCAACATTGAACTAGAAATAAAGGAAACTCCTCTAGTGCATGTCCTTAACCCACTGTGTCCAGTAACCGGTGAATTAGGACACATTCAAATTTAAAAGAGGATGAAATACGATAATTAATTTTAAAAAAATGTGAAATATAATTATTAGAGATTTGAGTAAAAATTTAGAATCTCCCTTGGGCTTTGAAATTTTTTTAAAATTTAGTTTTACTCAAATTTAAATTTGATTCGAATTTGAGTAAGAATTAAAGATGCTCTTGGCTAAAGAGTCTAAGAGAGTGTGTTTATGATTTATAACACTCAGTGGGTTATCTGGCTATTATTGATATGTCAAGAACCGTCTTGTGATTTGACCAAATATGAAGGGTTCTGTGAAAAGTTTTCCCTGGAAATAATGGATGCAAAGAAAGTCAAACAAGAGACGAACAGACCGAAGAGTTTCGATTGTGAAACACACTTCAAGTTCAAAATGTAAAAGTTGGTAAATTTACGGTCAAACACACACACACACACATTGTGGACCCGAAGGAAGAGACGAGGAAAGCTACTGTATTTGCATATAACGTATGGACCACTAAAGAGTAATTGACTCACAAAAGATGGGTCATTTCTGTAATCTAATCTAAAGCTGACCAACAAGCTTCCTCTCTGTTTCTCTCTCCGTGTCAAGTGTGGGGAAAAGAAAAAAAAAAATACAGCCGTTGCAATTAGAGAGAGAGAGAGAGAGAGAGAGAGAGAGAGAGAGAGCTATTGGTGTCCTAGCAGAATCAAAGCAAATAGAGGGAGAAAATGAACTGAAGTCCATCAGCTCTCAGATTCAATCGAATTTCTAACTGCCCTTGGCTCTGTAAGTTTTGATCTTTCTCTCTTTCTGAATTTTTGTTGGCCTGTTTGATCATGTTGAAAGAGAGAGAAAATTCCAGCGACTCCCAGAGAAAGCTTAGAGAGCACATTTCTGAGGAAAAAGATGAGAACCAAGATGGGAAAATCAGATTTCCTGAAAGGGTATCAATTTTCTGAGAGAACCAGAGATGGCTTGTGATGTATCTGAGTCAAAACCCTCAAAAACAGGCAATTCTGGCTCACAAGAGCTGACTCTGAGTTATCTTTGTGATAATTCCAAACTGAGTTTTCCCGAGAAAGAAGTTTCCGGCAAAATTCTACAGAATTCCTTTGAGAAAGTGAGTTACAAAGGAAAAGAAGTAGTTTGTGAGGATCAAAATGAAGAAAACGATAGATGGGTAGAGAGAGATTTTCTTCAATTGAATGATAATAGAGGGAATTCATCCAAAAGAGAGGTCGAAAATGAAGAAACTGATGTGGAAAATCGGGAGAAAAGGCCAAAGCTAGAGACTCTTAATCTTTCTCTAGCTTTGCCTGATGTGTCTCTCTCTCTAGCAGCTTCAAATCCAATGCAAAATGGTGATCCTCCAGCGCGGTCTAGGCCTAGTAGGAGTGTTCAGTCTTTGGGTCCATCAAATAATCATACTCAAACCACTTACTCTAATGATTTCACGGCGACTTCGCTGTCTTATTCTTATTCCCACCCGTTTTCCCACAACCCTAGTTGCTCGCTCACCCGGAATTCGACTGAGAATTATGAATATTCGGTAGGAAGTCATAGGAGAGATTGTGATCAAATATGGAATGGTGGGGAGGGGACTAATGGGTCGGTTCATAGTCGATTTAGGCCGATTGGAGATGGAGTTGCTTTGTCTAACCATGGTGGTGGAGTGTTTCCTTTGATGCCGGGTAATCACTCAACCAATAAGGATAACAGTCTTTATCGGACACTGAGCTCGGAAAATCATTCATTTTTTCCCTCTGAATTGCCCGCTAGGCCGAGATTGGACATGCACTCAGGTGATTCAAGAGGAAGAGGCTCTGAGCAACTGAGAGGTTTGGAGAGTTTAGATGGAGGGAGAGCACGTAAGCTCTCTAGACCTGAGAGGATCCTTCGAGAGATTGTGTTAGAGTCTATTCCTGTCATGGCTCAGATAATTCAGGAGCTTCCGGATGAAACTGTTGATTCAACAAAAGAATACCTGAAGAGTCTCATTGCAAAGCCTGAGAACAAAGAAGAATTAGTGGGCCTCCGGAACCGGCTAGAGAGAAGATCCGACCTTACCAAGGAGACCCTCTTGAAGTCCCATAAAAACCAACTTGAAATTTTGGTTGCAATAAAAATGGGTCTTGCGAGCTTCTTATCTAGCCAAAATCGACTTCCCACAATTGAGCTGGTGGAGATATTCTTACTCGAACGATGTCGAAATGGTAATTGCAGGAGGTTATTACCTGTTGATGATTGTGACTGCAAGATTTGCTCAACAAAAAAGGGATTTTGCAGTGAATGCATGTGTCCTGTCTGTTTGAACTTCGATTGTGCCAATAACACTTGCAGTTGGGTTGGCTGTGACGTATGCTCCCACTGGTGTCACGCAGCCTGTGGCATTCAGAGGAATCTCATAAGACCCGGGCCAAGCTTAAAGGGGCCCTCAGGGACAACTGAGATGCAGTTTCACTGCCTTGGATGTGATCATGCTTCAGAGATGTTTGGGTTCGTTAAGGATGTGTTTATGTCTTGTGCAAAGAACTGGGGTCTAGAAACCTTGATGAAAGAGCTTGATTGTGTTAGGAAAATCTTTCGGGGTAGTGAAGATTTCAAAGGCAAGCAGTTGCATGTTAAGGCTGATGAGATGCTGGCCAAGCTGGATAATAAAATGATTTCTCCTTCAGATGTCTGCAGTTTCATCTTCCAATTTTTCAACTGTGAGTCCCCAGACTATATCTTATTGCTCCTAGTCTTCTACTGAATTGTCACTTCTTATCTGAGGAGGTAAAACAGATGATTCCTTACAAGTTTCTTTGAAAATTGCTTTGGTCTGTCTCGTTGATAGTTGAACAAATTGTTTGAATAATAAGAATTTAACAGATTTGTGGTCTATTTATTTTTCTTTGTGTTTTCATTTTGGACTTTGCTGCTGAAATATATACTTTTGGGTCAAAACTGATATTTTATGGTGATCATCAATATTATGCTAATGTGTTTTTCTAGTCATCTGAAAGCTAAAATGACGGTTGTTATTTGGGAAAGATAATGCTAATATTTCACAACAGAAATGATCAGCATTTTCTGAAAATAATATAAATTCGTATTTTGTAGACTGTAGTATATATAGTTTCATCCTGTATTGGATGAGAAAGTGACTTGATTAATGAACCTGGCTTGACATGCGAATAGACAAATCATAGCGCCTCATTATCTGAGATCTAGGTCTGCTTCTTTTGTCTACTCGGCATTACGAGGAGGTCAAAATATATCCATGAGAAAGATTTATATTGGTCTGCGAGCTTGGTAACTGGATGGGTTTAAATATGAGAGACACCTTTATGTACAATAACTATGTACTCAGTTCATTCCTCATGACACCTTTGTTGAGGAGGACCAAATTGGGTAATTACCTTTAATGAAATGTTTGAAGAACAATGAAAAAAGGGCCACTAGAATAATAGGCATTAAATTCTGCATATCCTTGACTAAAACTAATGAGACTTGTGAAAGCATAAGTGCATATTTTTTGATATGAAAATAGAACTATGCCCTTTATCCCTGTTCAGGGTCATATCTGTGTTTAGTATCCCATAAGGCACTTTTGCACAGCCTGGATAAACTTTTGACCCTCTTTATCACAATTTTTCCTTTTAACTTAAAGAAAATTGCTTTACCATATTGATCAATCATTGGTCCTGCTGATGATGAACTGTCTTAATTAACCTGTTCTTAAAATCTTATGCTCAATTGGTGCTGCTGCTAACCAACTTCTCACAGTTGCATTTTTCTCTTTTTATCCATTGTTCTGCTACTGTTCAACCATTATGTCACCTGTATAGGGCTGAAGTCTTTTTCTTCAAATGTTTCTTGATTGCCTTATATCGAAACCATAGCTAGCTGTAAGACCATCGGATGACGTTTCCCCTGCAATCTATTAGATGTTATAAGTTGCATAATGCACTGTGGAGTTTCCCTCTCCACTCTCTGTATCCTCTGGCTCAGTAAAGGATTTAGGGGCTTTGCAGGCTGTAGGTCGAACTGCCCAGCTAGGGTCCATTTCTTGGGTCAATCAAGCAGACTGCTCTGATAAAAAATCAGAATTTGGAATATTGGCTGGTTCATATGTTGAATTGTTTGTAAAAGCCTGCAAAGCAAGTATATATATGTTTGAGTGACATGGAACTGCTACATGGTATATTCTTTCAACTATTTACTAGCAATAAGTGAGTGCCTGAAGGCATTCTATAATACCAAAAATCGAACATCGTGGAAGTTTTACATTTTAAATAATAATTTATTTATTTTTTTAATTAGACAATTTAAAATTAAGGTGAATAGAGAGAAAAATAGGTGTAGATTAATGAGATAGTCTGGTATTGGGAAGTGGGTTGATTAAGTTGTTTGACATTGGAGGTCATGTAGAGATGATATTTTTGAGCTAGAAAATAAATCTGGGGATGAATTTTATGCCGTTGGATCAAAGTAGATGAAAATTGAATCAATGTTGGCCGTTGTTGTGCTCTTATAAGTTGATAATTCAACTTTGTAACTGTATGGTAAGAGTAGGGGTGTCAATCGTGTTGGGTTAAACGGGTGACGGGTGAAAAATATATAAACCCATACACGACAAGTTTAATAAACAGGTAAAAAATCTCAACACAAACATGACCCGTTTAATAAACGGGTAACACGATACGACTCGTTTAATTTAAAAAAAACTATATCAACAAATATTAATACTCTATTTTTTTTACTACCAATTGCACTAACCTCAAAAAAGAGGAATTTTTAGTCAAATCTAATAAAAATAAGACTTGAAGGCTTAAAAAAAATAAAACAAGAGGCCATTGCCTTTTATAGGCAACTCAACCATCTACATCTCCCCTTATTTTTCAATGTGGGACAAAAATAAAAGGCATTGGTTTGCCTTTGTCTTTGAAGGGCTCCACATCTCCTCTTCTTTGTCTTTGAACTACTACTTTACTTCTCTTTTTTTTTATTGATTTCTTTACTTCTTTGTTTGTTGTTAATTTTTTAAAATAATTATTAATTTATTATTATATTAATTTTATTTAAACTGGTAAACTTGTAATAAATGGTTTGACAGGTCTTATCCAAACACGATCCGTTTATTAAACGTGTTTGACGTGTCAACCCGTTTATCACCCAAACCCGTTAAGATCTCACCAAAACCCGCTTAATTCGTGTCGGTTAATCGTGTCGTGTCGGATTTTGACAACCCTAGGTAAGAGATGAAATTAGAGTGGTGAATTTATGGCGAAATATTCAATTTGAAGGAACGCAAAAGACAATTCTATTGTTTGATACACTTGGAAAAAAATTCTACTTTACATCTTCTATGCACAAGGCCCGAGATAGTAGCGAGGTAGCCCTATTCCCTTATTCCCCCTAAAAACATACCCTACAAATCCCAGTTACAAAGAAGAACCAATGGATAGTTAGGACAAGCTTTAAATTGAGGTTAGGGAGTAGCAGGCTACTCCCGCCTTCAGATAGTTGCAAGTTCATCTCCTTCCAAAAAAACAGGTCAGCTGTAGATAGAGTAAAAAATTATTTTTGACAAAGCCTTTAGAGAGAGAGAAATACTAACTTGGCATACTTTGATTAACATCTACTAAATCGGTAGAATGAGATTTGTTAAACAACCATTTACTCTAAAAATTTAAGTTGTTGGAGAGAATATAATTTAAGTATTTATATTTCAAGACCCCCTCACGTGTTGGCTAGACTTTGGGCCTAGCACGTGGAAATCTTTTTAATAATTAGGGTGACGGCGAGATTTGAACACACGATTTCCTACTTTGATATTATATTAAATAACCATTTACTTCAAAAATTTAAGTTTTTTAACTTAAGCTATTGGAGAGGGTGTAACTTAAGTATTTATACTTCAACAAGATTGAAGAATGTAGAGGACTGAAAAAATGGTAAATTGCACCAATGGTTCCTGAGGTTTGCCACTAATTGAATTCACAATTGAAATAACAATTAAGATTGAGTTATAGTGGGTAGAGTGGTCGGTGGTGGGATAGGGGTTGAAATAGAAAAAATGGGGGTTGGGGAGAAACTAGCACTAGGCCGGGTTTTTTTTTTTTTCTTGGGGGAGGTGAGGGGGTTGGTTGTGTGCTTTGTGATATTATATTTAATATATTTATGTTACACTTATACCCTTTATTTTGCAAACAAAAAGACATAAATGCCCTCAATTGCCTCGTGTGTCACTGACTCAAGTGGTAGTGTGAGGGACCACATTGTGCAATGTGTAAACGTTGAGTACTAAATTGACAAAATTAAAACTTTAAATATTAAAGCTCAACTAATGGTAAACCATAGAGCTATTGGTGTAATTTACCCAAAAGAAATCACTGTTGAGTATACTATGTGCATGTGGGGCTGGGATGGGCATTCTTGTCTTTCCATTTTCTTTAACCTGTGATTTGACAAGGCAGCCAAAGAAAGACATTTAATTTCGATTGCCAGCTAGGTCTTCAGTTCAATGAAGAAGGTATAAAGGCCTGGGGGTGAGGAATCCACTACTCAGTATTTGATCAAAACTAGAAATCACGCTCTAAGTGGCCTCCTTGAGTCCCTGGCCTCATGGAGGTAGGCCACAGAATGCAGAGCAAACAGTCTTGCAGATTGTCATCCCTAGTTACTACAGTAATTACATGTTTATATAAAAGATGGGGCGGGGGACTTTTACCCTGAGTAGGGAAAATTTCCAATTTAGTTTCCTTTAATCGATTTGTAAGATTCACACACTTAACTTAAGGATTATGTTTTGATTAAGAAATTTTGAAACGAGCAGAAAATTGTACAGGCAGATCCTCTGGGAAACAGTAGTAATGTAATATGTTGCTGTGACAATTTACAAGGTCAATTCTTAATATTTTAAACCTTTTTAACAATGCACATTACTCCCTAGAAATCTGGACTAACAATTGTGTGTGTGAGCTTCTATCACTGGGTGGAGGCATCTGATCTGTGAATTAGGCACATTGTATTTTGACATAACAGGGCCAGTTTTCTTACTTCTTGAGCTCACAATTCTCGTGGCCGGGCAACATTAACTGGAACGCATTCCAAACAAGAAACTCTTTCTTTTTGGTTTGTGTTTTAGTGTTCCACATGCAACCTTCTGTTTTGACCTCCAATCAAAAGAGTACAATAGTGCTTCATTGGTAAATTTTCTGCAATTACTATTAAGATAGCATTTTGAATATGTGAAAACCGAAGCAAATCCAACCTAATTCACATCTATTTATTTCAGTTATTGATAAAATTATTGTTTCATTTTGCGGAAAAAAAAGTATAATTCACATCTGGATTCTATGTTGCTGCTACATCCAGTGACGCTTTACCTTGTATTTTAAAGCTTCTGACATGACAATAACCTTTAATTGTGATGTTTATACAATCAGAAAATTTTTTGCACTCAAAGAATGTTGAAGGGTCCTTTACCCCTGTAACTTTCATGAACATTCACAATCTTTCTCTTTACAAGAGCTTTCATCCCGTTCTGTGTCTCTGGCTTATAAATTTTCTTTTCTATCTTGTATGCCTTATTTCTCAAAATTTTGTGGCACAATCACATCTAACTTGATGGTTTCATGTGACACACAGATACAGATGGCTTGGCAGATTTTCCTTGTACCAATGTTGCTTCACAAGACCTGATGGCAACTCAAGCTAGCCTTAAAAAAGATGCAACCCCTCTGCCACCATCTATCTCTCTCCCCACAAAATCTTCCTTCTACAACATGAGCCCTTCAAGAGAGAGGCAGGAATTGCTGCCTCTTGATCTTCATCAGAACATCCCAAAAGCAGCTCCCCTCATGAGCGGCAAAATGATTGAAGATGAGTGGTCCGTAAAGCAACCAAAGAGAGATGGCTTTGACAGCTTGGAAAGCATTGTGCGGATTAAGGAAGCGGAAGCCAGAATGTTCCAGAGCCGGGCAGATGTGGCACGGAGGGAGGCAGAGGGTTACAGGCGCATGGTTAGGATGAAGAGTGATAAATTGGAAGAAGAGTATGCTGAGAAGCTATCCAAGCTGTGTTTGCAGGAAACTGAGGAAAGGCGCAGAAAGAAGCAGGAGGAGCTCAAAAATCTGGAAAACTCGCATTGCGACTATTACAAGATGAAGATGAGAATGAAAGCTGAAATTGCAGGCTTGTTGGAGAGAATGGAATCCACAAAGCAGCAGTTGGTGTAGCCATTTTCTTTCTTTCTTTCTTTCTTTCTTTAATTATTTCCAGTGAGATTGGTTACAATGAGATGACAATTGTTGTTCTTTGTGTTTATTGCCTTTTCTGAATTTTTTTTGGTTCTTCAAATGGAAATTGCATGTTGCTTTTGCTGTACTATTTTGATATTCTTTTCATTTTCCTCTACCTTTCAACTAGTAGCCTAAAGTTCAAATTGATACTAGATTAAAGTGGTCCAGGACATAATTTTCAAATTTGGAAGAGCTTATAATATAGACCCCATGTATAGATGTTGATTGGAGGCTCCATTGCCCTTTCCTGCTCCCCGTGTTCCTTCAACCCTGTTCTTTCCAATTTTGATTTTTAATGCGATCTATTATAAAGAAAATTAAAGTGTGTTTAGTTGAGCGGGTTCATCTTTAGTTGGTATCTCCTCAACAGGCTGGACATTGTCCTCGAGCCTTGGAGGTGATCCTCCCGTTTTTTGGTCTTCACTATCAAGTTGTCTACATAACATTGCCCGTTCTTATTGAGTATGTTATTGAAGATCTTTTGCATGGTGCGTTGAAAAGTAACACTAGCAGTCTTCAATCTGAAAAAAGCATCATCTTAAGATAAAAAATTCGTTTAAGGGTATGGATGACAGTTTAGCTCCATATTTTCGTGTGTCATCTCTATTTGTTTATATCCGGCACAACCATCTATGAAACTTAACTTGGATTGAAGGTGCAAGGGACAAGGTTTTTATCTTTTTTGAACCGTGCACAAGTTCATTTTTGGATTTTTGCTCTTTGTTTTCTTTTTCTAGAGCAATGCCATGATTTGAGATGGATCCTAATTACATATTATGTTGCCAGCCACAAAACTTAGCATATTGCATGTGTTTTGAAAAGTTTTCCAAGCAAGAATATTCATGGCCAAGCATTAGCAAATCCACTTTGATGGGTTAAGCCCAAATAGTCCAATTTATGTATTAAAGCCCAACCCCGGTTGAGGAGCCCAACCTCATCGTGAACCCACCAAGTCCAAGACAGACCAAGGCCGGCTAGACTTCTTGCTTAGCACGTCACCAAGAGGAGAGTACGGTTGGATTTCTTGCTTAGCACGTCACCAAGAGGAGAGTACGGTTGGACTTCTTGCTTAGCACGTCACCAAGAGGAGAGCACGGGAAGTTTATCTACACCGCCTTAGAGAGCCCAAGGCCGGTTGGACTTCTTGCTTAGCACGTCACCAAGAGGCCAAGGCCGGTTGGACTTCTTGCTTAGCACGTCACCAAGAAGAGAGCACGAGAAGCTTATCAACGGTCCAATCTTTGACCACGTTTCCTTCAAGAGTTCCCCAAACTCTTCCTTCCGTTGAGGATAAGTCGTGATTTCCACCGAAGATAATCTCTAAGCTGCGATAAAGAAGCCTTGAGGATATGTTATGATCTCCACAAGAATGATCTCTTATCTACTATAAAATGGCTCTAATCTGGGAGAGGAATGACACATGCTCCATCAGAGACTTTCAGAAGACGAACCGACTACCGGAGATTATTGTTTTTCTCTGATTCTCCATTCCCCCTCTCAAAGCTTGTATCTCCGTTCTCCATACCTTTGAATCAATAAAATACCCGGCGACTGAAGCCATTGAAGAGTGGACGTAGGTCGAATTGACCGAACCACTATAAATTGTGTCTTCTTTAATTTTCTCATTGATTTCATTGCATTTATTATCCATACTTGACAGGTGGTGTGCAAAACCATTTTTGTGCATCATCACACTTTTCAATGAACGAAATGTTTATCAACTTTTTCAAGCATGTTGTTCCAGTACTTTGTTAAGCATGATTTTGATGATAACAAACATCATAATATGAACTAATGTGGGCATTCGTGTGTAAGTCAAAGTTACACACCATGAATATTATACAAGGTCTCACAATCTTTACTAAGAATCTCACGGAAGGAGAACGGTGAGCCCAACAGATATTCTGAACAGGAGAATTGACAGTCCGGTGAAGTTCACTATGAGTGCTTCTTGATTGCGTCCTAGGCCTTGGATAAGGAATTTCTCAACCAAGCCTGTTTCAGCAGTTAGAATTGCCATGAAGAAGATGATGATACCAAACAACACATGCCACGGAGCGAGCTTAGTCTTTGTTGAGGATTCTGTACCCGGGTACAAGAAGGAGAAGGCGGCAAAGAGAAACTAACAAAGAATTTAAACTTTTGGTTAATATTGAATGTTCAATTGATTAGAGACTGGTGAGTTCTAAATTTTTTTGTAGGAACAATTTCTTCAAGATGATGAGCAAGATTTGGTTCAAAACAAAAGGGTAAATTGTACTTCAAACCCCCTTAACTATGACTTTGGTCTCACATTTCTCCCTCAACTATTGACTTTTTTAGATTGTACCGTCAATCAGTTCAATTAATTTTATATTGCCCCTAGAGCTAAATGTCCGCCATGTTTTTTGACAGAAAATGTCCACTTGTGTATACCGGTGGAGTCAGAAAATCGTATTACGGTGGATACAAATATTTTAATATTTTATTCTTACAATCGATAGAAATAAGATAATAATTTATATTTAATTATATCATATTTAATACTTAAAAGTTCATAATAAACCTAATAGACTAAAAATTAGTAAACCTAGTGTATACAAACAGTAATAAGAAAAAAAAAAGACTAATTTTATCATTTGACAAAATATAGACTAATTAAAATCATTTAGAATTGACTTTGATGAATTTTTAGTTTTGGAAACCATTGCATAACAAATTTATTATTCTTTATATACACAATCATATTATCACTTCGATATTTATCACTCATTTTATTATGCAGCTCAATGTGCAATCTATAATGTCTATTGTAATTAGTAAAATAAATGTCAAAATCACAAGCAAACTATCTAATATGTATTTCTTGTCTTTTCTAGTCTTAGAAATAATAAAATGATTCTAGTATATTCAAAATTTATCTAGATAGGTACACAACATATCCAAAATGTGTCAAAAAAATTCATATTCATGTGATATAAGTGTACATTGTGATATAAGTGTACATTAATTGATGTGCCAAAAAAAAATAGGGTGTGTATAATTAAAAATATTGAATAAATATTTAAAATATATATAGATAATATTAAGAAAAAAAATTGAGAATGCATTCAACCGAGTTCTATATTCACTCCTAGTCTTTGGTTTTGGTGGTGGGCCCAAATTTCTTTTTTTTTGTTTTTGTTTTAAGTGGGTTTGGTTTTTTAATTCTTTTGGGTGGATAGTGGTGTGCCTACTACTTTTGTTTTTGGTTTTGAGTGGACACAAGTAATATATTATACAAATATATAATATATATACATAGGTAATTAAAAAAAAAATTTGAGGGGGGTCACTTGCCCACCCTGGACCAAACTTAGCTCTGCCCTTGCTTGTGTAGTAAAATAAAGCTTTCTTATGTTGAAACTCAGGCAATGTAAGACCAATTACTATAGTTGGAGGTCTTAATGCAAGGAATGTGAAAGTTGAAGTGGTCAAAGTGTAAGTTATTTACTAAATAGAAGATGGTACCTGCAAACCAAAGAGGCAGATGGTAGACATGCCCAGCCAGGAATGCAAGGTGTACATATCTGGATTTCCAACCTCATGGTGAAACTTGAAAACAGCATAAATCCCCAGAATTCCACAAATGGGAGCAATAAAATGCAATGTCAAATGAAATACTTTCTGCACCTCTTTTTTTGCTGGGACAGTCTTGTATGCCATGATAGCTGTTTCAAAACATGTTCAGTTAATTTACGGTATATGCTAATTTTGGTTGCCCCTTTCAGACATTTTGGTTGATAGCTGTTTCGAAATGTTTTGACTACAAGCTTAAAAAAAAACAAAGAGAAAAGTATTTTGACTCTTTTAAGTCATGCAATTTGGTTTGACAAGTTTCTATCTGATGAGAGTGTTTCTTCACAAGCAGAGCATACAATACAGAGCTTGACAGCCTCTTACAACTAAGGAAAACCTACAAACACTCAGCAATATCATTTATTCAGAGTTTATCCTGATCAAATCTTTCTCTTTAATATACTATTTTCAAGTTCATATTTACCATAAATCTTGTTTAACAGAGATAGGCTAACATAGCACTGACTAGCTAGACAGTCAAAAAAAAAAAAAAAAGAAAGGGGAAAGAGAAAAGGAGGAGAGGGGGTATGGTGGAAACACTCACGAAAAGACTGCTTGTGCTTGATATTTTGGTGGGATTTCTTCAGTTAGATGAAAAAAGCTTCTTAATAAACCTCTATGAAACCTACAAGATAACACTTTCTTACCTTCCCCAACTACTAAAACAAATCCAATGAACATTAGAAAAGGGTGCACCTGTAAAACAATGCCAAAGAAATCAAAACACTGCACATCAGACCTCAAAGCAGTATAGAAACAATCCAGTAAATAGTAGGTAATAGGCATAGGAACTACATTGAAAATCTTTGCTTTGATGTTGGATTTGAAAGCTAGGCCTTCCAGGAAATGCAAGAGCCAAACAAAAACAAGAATTGTCACTGCTATGACTATCAGATGTGCAAACACAGTGACTGGTAACACAGACACTTGATAGCTTGGACGACTTTTAGACGCCATTGCAGCCCAATGTACAAGGGGAAGTGGTTATACAGAGAGTTCTAACTAGATGGCCTTGATATATTCAATATATAGAAGGTGAAAATGCACACAGTTACCAGTCCTGCATTAACTTTATTCCCAAAATGCTTCAAAACTTAGTTAAACACAATTTGAAATTCACAAAGACTCTTGTTTCTTAGAGGATAATGAAAATTGCACTTTGAACCTCTCAACTATGACCCTGGTCTTACTTTGCTCCCTCAATTATTGAGTTGTCACATTGTTTCAATTACTTGAAAATTGGTTTTGATGGTGTGTGTTGCACAATTGAACAGAGCATATAATCTTTAAGGATTAGTGGGTCAATACTCAGTCGGAGCTCCTATGCTCTTAAGACTTGAACAAGAGAGATGGGGAATTGCACACAACGTGTTTATAGTAGTTCACTAGTTCGGGAGCTCTGTTAATCCACTCTCAAGGAAGTCTCTTGCTCCTATGGATGATTTTATTGATAAAAGGGAGAAGATTATATAGAGTATATGATTAGGCTAATTGTTTATTCTTCATTGTGAGGGATATGTCTCTTATTTATAGTTTTCTATGGCCTTGTCTGATCTTTAGCCTAATTTTTGCTCCTCCTTATAACGACTGCGCCTTTTATGTGATTGTCATGGAAATCGTTGAGGCAGTTGCGATTTCCTATTCCAAGTACAAGACTGTTACGATTTGTGCATTGCGCTTGGTTGGAAGTCAGTTGTCATCCTTGTTATTCCTATGGGGGTGCAGTTGCTGGGGAGAAGGTGCTAACTTGGAACCCTCAAGTTATTTGTGATAAGCTAAATGATCCGAGCTTAGAATGTTTGAACTGAACGTCCGAGCTCAACTTGAACTATGATTTGGGTATCATCAAGTTTGATACTATTCGATTCATTTTTTGGATAGGAAATGTTTACATATGTAGAAAAGTACACGTTTTCAATGTCTAAAATTTTTAAAATGTGAAATTAATAATCATAATTGAAGATACAAAGTGAAATGGAAAAAATAATAGAGAGGGTCAAAGTGTAATTTTTCCTAGGGGTAAATAGCAACAGATTTGTAGTTCGGTGAAACCCTCAAGCCGGCGATGACAAAGCTTAGCTGTCCAATGTTTTTGGCGTACGTTGATGCGTTTTTTGTATAGTTTTGTGGGTTTTGGAAGCACTTGCTTGAACCAAAAACATGCCAAGTGTTAATCCATTCAAGTCATATGAGTTTGAATTCAGAAACCAATCCTTCAAACTGTGCTAGAAGGTAATCCACAAAATATTCAGAAACAATAGTCCACTTCCCGTATGCTGTTGGATTTGAACAGAGTATGCTCTCCTCCAATGGCTGGATCTACCTTCTTAATTGATCATGATTGCGTTATCACCGGAACCAATGGTATTATTAAAGACGATGGCAGAGGATTGGTCATGAACAAAGAACCTCCAGATCGTGGTTTCCAGTCGGATTCTGAAATAAGCAATACTGTGGACCTAGAAGAGAGTTCCTTATCACCTTCGATACCCGATCCCCGAGAGGAAGCTGAGGTGATGAAAGATATTTTAAGTGATTAATATCATTCTTGTTTATAGATTGACAGAAAATTTTCAACATATCTCAATGATTAGTTTTATTTCTTGGAATATTTCCCCAAGTAGACTTAAAAAATCAGTAAGAAAGCATGATGCTTGTTTAGTTTCTTTGCTTGAGCCTTTGCCTAGTTGTGGATGATGGGACATTTTTAGACACTTTCAGATGATGATATGTATATTCGGCGTCAATGGAGACACCTGTTTTAATACTGACACGTCTTCGTGATTTTTTAGCTCTCTTGTCCCGAGGATACTATTTACAGGGATCAGAGATCCCCAAACCACCATGGACCGACACGTATTCCTCGGCAGTTTTAGGTACATCGGTCCTAAATCATGCTAGTCCCTCGGCACTAAGGGGTATCTATCGCGTCAACGTTTCTACACCTATAGGAGCTATTGATGGACATATCACTAGCCTAGGCAAGGCTAGACTAGCCATCATGACCTCGTCTTACTCAAATGGTGTCAGGAGACACAAGAAAGCAGAAGGCTCAACCAAAGGGGAATGGACACGTGGCGTATTATGTCAGATCAGAGAAAAAAAGACCAGAATGCCCTTGCTGACACACGACTTGAGAAAGCAAGTATTTAATGCACATTTCCCTTGATGAAACAACATTTAATGCATGAGAGCTCGGAAGTGAAAGGTAATAAATATCCCAAAGCCTAGGCATTTAATACACCCCCGTCGAGAGAAAATCATTAAACGTTTGGCAGACCGAGGAGAAAACATTAGTTGCTCGGGGCCCCGAGCAGTAAAGAATAAGATCATTACTTATAGAAATTGGTGTGCACGTTGCCCACTCCCAATGATTACCTACTAGCTACGCTGTTAGCAATGATGAGCTTTTAAGGTATAAATAGTCCTCACAAACACAGAGAAGGAGTACGCAACTAACCCTCTCTCAACCATCGTACAATGTTTTCTTCTTTTCCTCTCTAAAAGAATTGACTTGACCGTCGGAGGGGATACGCCGAAAAACACTCCGGCGCTCTTCTAACCTGTTTTCCTTTGTTTCAGGAACCTCCTTCAGTTTTTTAGGATCACTCAGGCAACTCGTATCAACGATGGATTATCCACTTTTGACCCTCACAACCTGTTCAACTAGCAAGACCAACCACCCAATTTCGGGCATGTGTTCACCACAAAAGATATCTGTTCTAGTGTTTATATTATGCAGGATTTTGCACCCACAATCTCGCGCTGTCTGTGGGAAATGAGTAGTTTTCCTAGTTTCTTCTCTAGAAAGAACAGTGACCATGGTGAATACTCGACAGAAAGGGAAAGGTCCCTAGCAAAGAAGTCTCGAGTTGCAAGCTCCTCGTCATGTTGTGAGGGGGCATCACACTGATGACAACAAGAACGTTTCTATTCATTCAAGAGGGCATACTCCTCCTCAAACCAGTATGGGCATTAGATCAGGAGGATCCGCTCCCTTGGCTCGTCAACTAGTGGAGGTGATTAAAGAAAAATTTGGGGATCGCCTACGATGGTTAGAACAAGATAATGTGAATGTCCTAAGCTGGCTCAATGAATTTGCCGCCTCTGGCGAAGGATCGGGGGACTCATTCTGTTGCCACGGATACCCCGTCCAGAAAGCAAAAATCGAGGACCTGAGGAATCATTTGAACAACAAAGTTGAGAGCTCTAGGGTCTTGAAGCGCCCGAGGGCCGATGATCACCCCCTCAACGGTCATTCCAAAAAGGCAAGGTCTTTGGCTTGGGACGACCTCCGACGGGGACTGTCAAGGCGGGGGAAGGGAGATGAGTCCGAGGAGGATTCGACCCTTTCCGCACGACGCCCAGAAAAGGGGAGCCCCGTCAATGACCTTGGAAACTTCAGAAGACATCCTTCCGAGGTGGAGACTGATCTTAGAGCCCGGTTGAAATCCTGGAGAAGGGGCAAGGCCGTCCAGGATGACACCGAAGATGAGGCCATGCAATCGCCGTTTACCAGGGATATCCAAGATATGGAAGCACCAAAGAAGTTCATTGTGCCAAGGTTTAAAACTTATGATGGGCGATCCGATCCCGAGGCTCACCTCAGGCAGTACAAGCAAATGATGTTCCTGTATCATTCGGACCAACGAATCCTCTACCGTGTGTTCTCCATGAGTCTGGGAGATTCTGCGATGAAATGGTTCGAGACTCTTCCTCCCAACAGCATTGGGTCATGGAAGGAGTTGGCGAGGCAGTTTGTAGCCTGATTCATTACCGGGAACAAACGACCCAAAGACATTGGGTCATTACTAACGTTCAGGCGCAGGGAACAAGAAATCCTTCGCTAGTACGCCACCCGGTATTGAGAGGAGGTCAATGAGGTAGAGGGGTGTTTAGAGGTCATGGCAGCCGCATCCTTTAGGCTCGGCCTGGCAAGGGATATAGACCTGTACCGATCCCTGACTAAGAAGACTTCCTTATATATGTACGAATTGATGACCCGAATAAATAAATACTCTAGGATTGAGGATGGAATGGGGGGTAACAAAGGTAGAACTCTCCCACCAAGAAGAAAAGAGAGAGCGGGGGACACCTCCCGAAAAGGGCTGGTACCCCCTCCAGGGGGGTCATTCAAAGGTGTTCACACTGTCTTCAAAGAACCCATTTATAAGTTACTCCATAAAATCAAGCATGAGCCGTTCTTCAAGTGGTCGCCCAGGATGCAGGGTGATCCTTCCACCTGTGATCAAAAGGTCAAGTGTTCCTATCACCGGGATTTTGGCCATCGCACCAAAAATTACAGGGTATACAAGTCTTTCTTGGAAGGGCTGGTTCAGGACGGTTACTTGAAAGAATACGTCGAACCCAAGTCAGAAGAGAGACGCGGTCCTGCCCCGGCCGTGGAGCAAGACAATGTCATAGACGTGATCCATGTATGTCCACTGGATCGCCCGACGTCCAAGGAGCTTGAGTCCAATCTCAAGAGGGTAGCCTTTACAAGAAAGGTTCTCCGAAAGCGATAGGGGTCAGCCCAACAAGAGGGCCAGAATTGGCGAGCCGGGTATCACTTTCTTCGACGCAGATTTGGCAAGCGTGGTGACTCCCCATAACGACGCCCTAATCATAACTCTAAAGATAGGTAAGTTCGACGTCAAGAGGGTGTTGGTGGAATCCGAAAGTTCCTCGGAAGTGATGTACTCAGAGACTTTAAAGCGGATGAGTTTTAGCCTTAAGGACCTCACTAAGGTCAAGACACCCCTCGTTGGATTTAACGACTCATTTGTCATGCCCATAGGCAAAATCACATTGCCAGTCCTCACGGGTCCCTTCACCATCAATATTGAGTTTGTTGTGATTGATTCGGACTCTCCCTACAATGTGATCATAGGGCGAACTTGGTTGCATGCACTGGGAGCGGTGCACTCCACCTATCACTAGAAGTTGAATTTTGCTACTCCAGAAGGGATAATGGAGATCTGAAGGGACCAAGCGTCCGTAAAAAACTATTTTTACTCAGCTGTGAGAGCGGGAGTTTCCACCTAAGAGAAGGGACGCGCCCCGGAAGAGATCCTGGAAAAATAGCAATCGCAGTCCAGTCGTCTAGGAGTGGATGACCCCCGGACTGATCCAACCGATCGATCGATAGAAGACCTCCGAAAGGTATTTTTAGTGGATGATGAAGAGGAGCGATACTTTCTGATTGGGACTGCAATGCCTACAGCCGAACAGGAAGAGATAATCGACTTTTTGAGGCAAAATATGGACGTGTTCACTTGGAACACAATGGAAATGAAAGGGGTGGACCCCGAAATAATCACGCATAAGCTACATGTTGACCTGACACACAAACCAATAAAGCAGAAGCCACGGTGCATTGCACCACACCACGCTCGGGCGGTGAACGAAGAAATCGATAAACTCCTTGAGGCCGATACCATCCGAGAGGTGCAGTTCCCGGAGTGGTTATCTAACATAGTCTGCGCGAAGAAAAAAGGGGAAAGTGGCGCGTCTGCGTAGACTTCACTGATCTGAACAAAATGTGTCCCAAGGATGACTACCCTCTCCCAAAGGTGGACCAGTTGGTGATGCTATTGCTAGGTACCAGCGTATGAATTTCTTGGATGCCAGAGCAGGATATCATCAAATCCCTCTCTATCCCCCGGATCAAGAAAAGACAGCGTTTATCATCCCGAGGGGGTTTACGGCTACAAAGTCATGCCATTTGGGCTAAAGAACGTCGGAGCTACGTACCAGAGACTGATGAATTGGATGTTCAAAAGACAGATCGGCAACACCACGGAAGTCTACATCGATGATATGTTGGTGAAAAGTAGAAGTTGTGACCACCTGGTGGATTTGGCCAATACCTTCTCCACCCTCAGGGAGTATGGACTGAAGCTAAATGCCGCAAAATGTGTTTTCAGAGTTGAGTCAGGTAAATTTCTCGGATATCTGGTAAGTCGGCGAGGAGTCGAAACTAATCCGGATCATATTCAGGCCATCCTGGACGTCCGGAGCCCTCGTACAGTCCGAGAAGTCCAGAAGCTCACAGGGATGTTGGTGGCACTCAACCGTTTCATCTCTTGCTGCTCAGACAAATGCAAACCTTTCTTTGGGGCCATCAAGGGGGCCAGGAAGGATACGTGGAGCCAAGAGTGTGAAGACACCCTGGCAGGAATTAAGGAATACCTCAAGGTTCTCCCGACCCTATCCGTCCCTGTCCAGAGGGAAATGATCTTCCTCTAATTATCCGTATCAGAATTTGCCATCAGCGGGGTACTTATTCGTGACCACGAGCACCACCAGAAGTCGGTTTATTACGTGAGCAAAGCGCTACTGGACGCGAAAACAAGATACCTACCCTTGGAGAAACTCGCTCTATCCCTGGTCACAACTGCAAGAAAACTGAGGCATTATTTTCAGGCACACCTGATTACTGTCCTTACCGATCAGCCCTTGAAGGCCATTTTCAGAAAGGTGGATCTCTCTGAAAGGATTTCCAAGTGGGCATTGGAGTTGGGAGAACATGACATCCACTTCAAACCTCGAACTGCTAAAAAGGGGCAGGTATTGGAAGATTTCATAGTAGAGTTTTTCAGGGGACCTCCCGTCCCGGAAGGGCCGCCCTCTCTTGGCGTAACGTCCTCGAAGAATGATAAGGGACCATCATGGCTTCTATGCGTAGACAGTTCCTCCAACAGTAAAAAGTCCAGAATCGGTATCTTGCTAGTCTCTCCGGATGAAGTGGTCGTCGAGCAGACCGTTCGACTGGGGTTCAAAGCATCCAATAACGAAGTCGAGTACGAAGCTCTCATCTCAGGGCTTCGGTTAGCTGAGGCGACAAGGGTTACAGACCTGGTCGTTCACTACAATTCCATGTTGGTAGTCAATTAAGTTAAAGGAGAGTTCGAGACGAGGGACCCGAGGATGAAGGCTTACCATCATGAGGCGACAACTGTAATCCAAAAGTTCGGGAAGATTGAGGTTAGGCAAGTATCCCGATATAAGAACGTGCATGCCGACGCCCTCGCTTGCCTAGCCTCGGCACTGGATTCCTCTCGGCCGTGCAGAATCACCATAGAGTATCTTCCCACTTCCAGTATAGATAAAGCTCCTCACGCGATGGCCGTCCAGGAAGAACGGAGGCAGCCTAGCTGGACAGATCCTTTTCTCAGGTTCCTGGTAATAGGGGATCTCCCCGAGTGTTCGAAAGAAGCCAGAAAGATAAAGCTCAAAGCCCCAAAATTTTGGATCTCCCCAAATCAGAAGCTGTACCAAAGGTCGTTCTTAGGGCCTTACCTACTATGCGTCTAGAAGGATAAGGTGGAAGACCTCCTTTACGAAGTACACGAAGGAATATACGGGGTGCACTCTGGGGGGCGATCCATGGCTCACCGCATCATGTCTCAAGAATATTGGTGGCCACGGATGTAGAGGGACACGTAAACATATGTTAAAAAATGTGACCAATGTCAGAGGTTTGCCCCGACGATCAAACAGCTTGCAGGGGACTTGCATCCATTAACTAGCCCTTGGCCATTTGCCCAGTGGGGGCTCGATTTGGTTGAACCCCTGCCTAAGGCTCATGGGAATAAGAGGTTCCTGATTGTAGCAACGGATTATTTCACCAAGTGGGTTGAAGCAGAGCCATTGACTCACATCCGTGACATAGACGCTAAAAAATTTATTTAGGGAAAGATAGGGAAAGATAGTCGTTAGATTTGAGGTTCCCCGAGTGCTTGTATCAGATAATGAGACTCAATTCACAGGCGGATGCTTCAAATCCTTTTGCGAGCAACTCGGGATCTGTAATTTCTATTCTACCCCTGCATACCCCCAAGCCAATAGGCAGGCAGAATCTTCCAACAAAACGATCGTCAACGGGATCAAGAAGATATTAGAAAAAGCGAAGGAAAGATGGGAGGATGAACTGTTGAACATTCTGTGGGCATACAGGACCATCCCTCAGACCTCGACAGGGGAGACCCCCTACTCCCTGGCTTACGGGATGGAGGCAGTCATACCTCTGGTAGTAGGACTCCCCACCATAAGGACTCAAGCCTGCGACACAGGTGGCAATGACCAACAACTTGGCCTGGATTTGGATCTAGCAGAGGAAAGAAGGGAAATGACCGCCTTGAGAATGACCAAATATCAGGAGAGGATTTTTAGACTTCACCACAAAAGAGTCAAGACCTGAGAATTTCAAGTCGGCGACCTGGTCCTCAGAAAGGTGACGACCAATACTCGAGACCCAGCAGATGGGAAGATGGGACTTAACTGAGAATGACCTTACAAAGTGGTGTCAGTAGGGGGCTCCGGATCATATAGATTAGAAGATATGAGAGGAAAACCTATAATACGGCCTTAGAATGTGATAAATCTGAAGAAGTACTATTTTTGAGTATTCTCTCTCTCAGCATTGGTTAATGGTAGTATCATCAAATGACAGTATCACAAGGGCAAGGCCCTGGAGGCAGAGTTCAAGGACTCCTGCCTCCAAAAGAAAAACAGAAGCAAGCCTCCTGAAAGGGTAAGGCCCTGGAGGCAGAGTTCAAGGACTTCTGCCTCTAAACGAAAAACAGGAGTAAACCTCCTGAAAGGGTAAGGCCTTGGAGGCAGAGTTCAAGGACTCCTATCTCTAAAAGAAAATCAAGAGCAAGCCTTCTAGAAGGGTAAGGCCCTGGAGGCAGAGTTCAAGGACTCCTACCTCCGAAAGAAAAATGGAAACAAGCCTCCTGAAAGAGCAAGTCCATCAGGGCAGTCCGAGGAATACATTCCTGGGGAAGACATTACCCCGGGGGGGGTACGACATAGTAATAATGAAGCTGAACCAATTGGTCGGATCAGCCAGATTGCTCCCCGGGTATCCGAGCCATGTAGATATTACATTACCACTAGTTATTACAACATCAGTGTAAAAAAGATGATGAAATATATATGATGAAATGGTTTCAGTAGACAAGACAAGTACTCAGAAAATAAAAAGCAGGTTATTCATTTAAAAAAAAAAGGGGCTTTGCGTCCCCAAGGACTACAGTACAGTTCAAAAAAGAGAAAAAGAAGTTTCATCTAGCCTCAGGCATCTCTAGCACGTCACTACAAGGAGAATCGGTACAGAAGGGGAGAGCAGCTTCGGGAGCAGGTAGAGCCAGGGCAGAATCAGCAACAGGCAAGGTTTGAGAAATGTTGGAATCGGGGCCAGAAGGGGCTGGCTCCGGAAGGGCCTCATCAGAGGGGACGAGAATTACCACCTCAGGTGGGTCTTCCAAAAAGTTGTATCAGTATTAGGGCTGCACCCTCAGCAGCAACCTCGGCCTCGGCCTGTGCCATCTCCACCGATGGCACGTAGTTGTGCATCTGGAAGAGTGGGGAGTCTGGAAGCACGTCGACAGCTCGGAGCGCCTCATCCCAGCCCTTTTTGAAGAACTCTTTGCTGTTCTCCTCGAGGGCGGACAGTATGTCGTCGGCAAATTCCTCTCGAATTTGCTCTTTAGTTTTCCTATTCTTCGCTTCCGCCTTGATCCTGTCCAGCTCCTGGGTCAGAGCCAGGCAAATATCCTCTGACCCGATAGCTCTATCCTCGGCCGCAGAGAGCCGCTGCGTCTGCTGTGTGATCCTCCTCTCAGCATCGGCCAAGGCAGCACTTAGCTTTTCAGCGTCGACCTTTGCCAATTCGCTGTCCTTGAGGAGTTGCTCAATCTGAGCAGCCTGCCCTGCGAGGGTGGAGTCCCTGGGAGCCACGTCTTCCTTAGCACTGGCCAGGGCTCCTTCAGCCTCTTCCTTCTGCTTCTGGGTCCGTTGGAGGTCCATCCTGGCTGCATGATATCGCGCAGCGATTACGAAAATTTGTTGAGTGGCTTGCGAAGGAAAGAACTTGGTCAATTATAGGAGATACGCCAAGAAAAAGCTGAAACAAAGATGAATTTACCACCAGGGAATTCTGAATGATGGAACAGAACAATGTGTTCATTGTCCGCCCTCTATAAGCCTCCATGTCGGCCTCGAAATGGAGCGTCTCGCTCATTGCGTTGGTGACATAGGGGTCCTACAGAATGGAATCATCGACCCTGATCACCCGGTTCATATGATCAATGGCCCGAGGATTCCACTCTGCAACTTCTACTATCTGCGGAGGGGGAGGTGGAGTCTGCCTCTGCTGCTGCTGTTGTTGTTAGGGTGAAGGGGGTAACCCACGGCCTCTCCCGCTTGGTTGTTGAGCGGAGGGGGCCCTGGATCCCCTGCCCGAGCCGTCGTGCCTTTGCTTGGTCCTCCTCGACTTGAGGATCTCGGTCCCGCACTTGACTCCGGCCAGCGGCCCTCGGAGGCGGGGGGTTGGCGCTGGTACCTATTGATGGGGCACAACTAGTTGACCTCCGTCCTCTCCCGGCGGCAAGGGTCTGCCTCTATCTCAGGAATCTCAGATCTATACGGGGCATTCAGGACATGGCTACCTCAAAGGCGTCCTCTGCATCTAGAGACTGAAGGATGCAGAAGTCAGGCTACGAATCTCTCCCAGAAGTCCCAACCTCGGCATGTGAAGGAACCAAAACCTCTCTGGCCCCGGACTCCTCAACTTCAAGAACACCCTCTACTTCCTCCTTAGTAGCCCTGTCGGGGTCTTCCTCCAAGTTCTGCTTGGCCTCTTGTTGCACCGTCTGATCGAAGAGTTCAGACCACCGCAAAGGGTCGAAAGATTGGAGGAGCTGTGAGAACTTTTTGTATCCAGCTGAGTAGTTCAGAAGAATGTGAGCAACCTGACCGAACCCGTCGTCGCCAACAAATCTCCAAACAGCGACGAGGTCAGGGAAGTTCACCAAGGACCGAGGGGCAGGGGCAACTTCCCGGGCGGAGACGTCTGCACAAGAAAGAATGTTATTAACACTTCTAAAAAATCCCAAGGATAAAAATAGTAGACTTGGAGAGGCCGATGTACTTATCGTTCTCCATTCAAAAGGGCACATCAGGCCACTGTACTTGGGACCGGTCCCCGCTGTCAAGATCTACTGAAGATCAAAAGGTCATCCTTGTATCTTTTGTCTGAGTCAAGGAGATGAGTTACAAGGTACATGGAGAGATCCCTGACTTTGAGGTAGAAATTCTGCTGAGGCATGACCCTCAATAGGGAGTAGCAAAAAAGGATATTATTGAGCCCAACATTTACCCCGAGACGGTTGTTAAGCTCTAAGACTCCCATTATTATCCTAAATACGTTAAGGCAACACTGCCCCGGGAAGAGTTTGAAATGGGCGAGGAATTAGAGGAGTAGAGGAGGCAGGGGGAACCTAATTCCACCCTCTATGATTGCCTTGGTGAAAAATGACATCTCATTCTCGGCCCTGAGAGTACGGTTATGCAAAACTGGGTCGTACTCATCTATACCTACATTTGGGGGAATGCGGTATCGACCCCTAAACCTATTAATCTACTCGTCTTCCTTCACTTTGTACTTCCTTGGCTTCGAGGAACTGACCTGGGGATCCTCGGTGACAGGCCGATGTCGGGGTATCTCCAAAGAAGATAAAAACTAAAGAGGAAGGACAAAGTTTTTCTGCGAAGATCCCTCAGGGGTTTCTTGAAGGTTGGTCACACAATGACAACCAGAAACACCTCCGGTTACCGGGGGATAAAAAACAAACTCAGAAAGACAGAAAGAAAGGAGATACAAGGACTCACCAGAACGCGAACGAAGGTTTCTGAAGGGCTCGAAGTGGTTCCTCTCTCTAGAAGGTTCAAAAGTAAGAGGGTGTTTGCTGGACTAAACTCCGGTGACGACTGACTGGTAGACGACATGACTAAAGGGGGTCTCTGGCAAAGTTTTCAGGAGAAAGCTCTCTGAGTTCGAAATAGCAAAAGTGTGGGAAAGAGAGAGAGAGCCCATTTATATAGTACACATCCCCATCATTAGACACGAAGCATGAAGAGGCACATTTAATGCGCACGACCTCCTAAGCAGCAGAAAACGGCTGGAAGTAATGATGGAGTGGTTGGGGCAGTTGCAGAACCCTTCGTCTTCTTATAACGCGTGCCCTCGGCGTCAGAAGATCGAAGGCTGGGGGGCAGTTGATGGGACATTTCCAGACACTCCCAGATGATGCACGTATATTCGACGTCAATGGAGACACCTGCTCTAATACTGACACGTCTTCGTGATTTTTTAACCCCCTGTCCCGAGGATACTATTTACAGGGATCAGGGATCCCCAAACCACCATGGACCAACACATATTCCTCGGCAGTTTTGGGTACATCGGTCCTAAATCATGCTAGTCCTTTGGCACCGAGGGATATCTATCGCGTCGACGTTTCTGCACCTACAGGCTATTGATGGATAGATCACTAGCCTAGGCAAGGCTAGACTAACCACCATGACCTCGTCTTACTCAAATGGTGTCAGGAGGCACAAGAAAGCAGAAGGTTCAACCAAAGGGGAATGGGCACGTGGCGTATTATGTCAGATCAGAGACAAAAAAACCAGAATGCCCTTGCTGACACACAAATTGGGAAAACAAGTATTTAATGCACCTTTCCCTTGATAAGACATCATTTAATGCATGAGGGCTCGGAAGTGAAAGGTAATAAATGTCCCAAAGCCTAGGCATTTAATACACCCCCGCCGAGAGAAGATCATTAAACGTTCGGCAGACCGAGGAGAAAACATTAGTTGCTCGGGGCCCCGAGCAGTAAAGAATAAGATCATTACATATAGAAATTGGTGTGCACGCTGTCCACTCCCAATGATTACCTACTAGCTATGCTGTTAGCAATGATGAGTTTTTAAGGTATAAATAGTCCTCACAAACACAGAAAAGGGGTACGCAACTAACCCTCTCTCAACCATCGTACAATATTTTCTTCTTTCCCTTCTCTAAAAGAACTGACTTGACCGTCGGAAGGAATACGCCGAAAAACACTCCGGCGCCCTTCTAACCAGTTTTCCTTTGTTTCAGGAACCTCTTTCAGTTTTCCATGATCATTCAGGCGACTCGTATCAACGATTGATTATCCACCTTAGACCCTCACAACCTCTTCAACTAGCGAGACCAATCACCCAATTTGAATACGTGTTTACCGCGAAAGAGATCTATTCTAGTATTTATATTGTGCAGGATTTTGCACCCACATTGCAAAATTGCGAAATATCAGTCATCCTCTGAATATGTTTTCGTATTTAGCAAATTTTAATGCTGAAAGAAAGATGTGGATTACGTGGGACCAAAGGCTGCAAGTTTCTGTAGTGGATCAGCATTCTCAATCTCTCACCATTGAAGCTTCCTTTCAAAACTCTGAATTTTTTTGGATGACTTCTGTTTAAGCGGGCTGTGAAGTGGTTATTCGTAGGGAGTTATGGGCGCACTCAAGGACGATGGGTAATACGATTTTGCCATGGATGGTCATCTTCTTCTGCGAGATTAGGGGGTAATCCTGCTAGTTTTTCCATGATGTGATAAGGTGAAAACATTGGGAATTTTTTTTCCAAGTAGGTGTTGTTTATGCTCTCAAAGTGAGGAGTCTAAGCAGCACGTATTTGTGAGTTGTAGATTTTCTGATTGAGTATGGGCAAGTTTGGCAAACTTCATGGGTTTTCGAATTTTTAATGAAGAACCCCCTATTTTAATTGGATAATCCAAATCCTGAATGCAACAAGAACATCTCCAAACAATAAATACAAACTTTTCCCTTTTTTTCTTTGGTTATGCAGCTTCATATATTATTTATCAAACAAGTCATGAATATAGAGGTACAAAGTGAATAAATATCGAACTTTACAAATCAAATAACCAAGTCAAAGTTACACACCATGAACATTATACAAGGTCTCACAATCTTTACTAAGAATCTCACGGCAGGAGAACGGTGAGCCCAACAGATATTCCGAACAGGAGAATTAACAGTCCGGTGAAGTTCATTATGAGTGCTTCTTGACTGCGTTTTTGGCTTATGAAAATGAATTTCTCAACCAAGCCTGTCTCAGCAGTCAGAATTGCCATGAAGAAGATGATGATACCAAACAACACGTGCCATGGAGCGAGCTTAGTCTTTCTTGAGGACTCTGTACCAGGGTACAAGAAGGAGAAGGTGGCCAAGAGAAACTAAGAAAGAATTAAAACTTTTGGTTAGCATTCAAAGTTCAATAGATAAAAGAATGGCGAGTTCTAAATTTTTTTGTAGTGACAATTTTTCAAGATGATGAGCAAGATTTCAGTTTGCAAGGAAAGGTTCAAAGTTTGAAGTGTAAATTATGCTTCGACCCACCTCAACTATGACTTTGGCCTCACTTTGTCCCCTCAGCTATTCACTTTCACATTGTCCCCTCAACTAGTTCAATTAGTTGCACATTGCCCCACTAAACGTCGGTGATGATTTTGGACAGAAAATGTCCATATGTATAGTAAAATCCACCTTTCTAATGTCTAAAAATGGGGCAATATGATACCAATGACCTTAACTGAGGGGACAAAGTGAGATAAGGAGCATAACTTAAGGTGTCAAAGTGTAACTTGTCGAAGTTTAAAACACTACACTTGGACTTGGTCACAACAAATGAAGAATCCACAATAAAAAATTTTCAAAAAGATTAATATACTAAATAAGAGATGGTACCTGCAAACCAAATAGGCAGATGGTAGACATGCCCAGCCAAGAATGCAAGGTGTACATATCTTGAATTCCAACCTCATGGTGAAACTTGAAAACAGCATAAATCCCCAGAATTCCACAAATGAGTGCAATAAAATGCAATGTTGCATGAAATACTTTCTGCACCTCTTTTTTTGCTGGGACAGTCTTGTATGCCATGATAGCTGTTTCAAAACATGTTCAGTTAATTTACGGTATTTGCTCATTTTGGTTGTCCCTTTCAGGAAGTTTATAGATTTGTAATTATAATTCCATTTTATCCGAAAGCGTTTGAAGTCATAGTAGTTATGGCCAAGTGTATACCAGTATCATAAACAGTAATCTATACAACCTTTTCTTCTTGATGACAAAAAGAGCTATTGGGCATATTGCTGGGTGATTAAACTATTTCAAGTCTGTAGTAAGTTGGAGAAACATGAAGAAAAAAAAACAAGGAAAAGAGTATAAACAAGCCTCGTAAGTGAAATAAATTCAACTCAACTCAACGAAGCTTTTGTTCCAACAACCTGGGGTGGGCTAGATAAATTATGTTTCTGCACAGTGTTCAATCAAAAGCATATTTTCCAAATACACCGAAAAGTATTTTGACTACAAGCTCAAAAAAAACAAAGAGAAAAGTATTTTGACTCTTTTTTAAGTCATGCAATTTGGTTTGACAAGTTTCTATCTCATGAGAGTTTCATCACAAGCAGAGCATACAATACAGAGCTTGACAGCCTCTGACAACTAAGGAAAACCTACAAACACTCACCAACAGAGTTTATTCTGATCAAATCTTTCTCTTTAATATCCTATTTTCAAGTTCATATTTACCATAAATCAAGTTTGAACAAAGATAGGTTAACATAACACTGACTAGCTAGATAGTTGAAAAAAAAAAAGAAAAGGGAAAAGCGAAAAGGAGGAGGGGGTGTGGTGGAAACACCCAAAAAAAGACTGCTTGTGCTTGGTATTTTGGTGGGCTTTCTTCAGTTAGATGAAAAATGTTTCTTAATAAACCTCTTTGAAACCTACAAGATAACACTTGCTTACCTTCCCCAACAACTAAAACAAATCCAACCACCATTAGAAAAGGGTGCACCTGTAAAACAAAGCCAAAGAAATCAAAACACTGCACATCAGACCTCAAAGCAGTATAGAAACAATCCAGTAAGTATTAGGCAACATAGGAATTACATTGAAAATCTTTGGTTTGATATGGGATTTGAAAGCGAGGCCTTCCCGGAAGTGCAAGAGCCAAACAAAAACAAGAATTGTCACCGCTATGACTATCAGATGTGCAAACACAGTGACTGGAAACACAGACAGTTGGTAGCTTGAACGACTTTTAGATGCCATTGCTGCCCAATCTACAAGAAGGGGAAGTGGTTATACGGAGAGTTAGAACTAGATGGCCTTGAAATATTCAATATATAGAAGGTGAAAATGCACACAGTTGCGAGTCCCGCACTAACTGTATTCCCAAAAAGCTTCAAAATATAGTTGAACACAAAGTGTAAGTGCACAGACATTCTTGTTTGTCAGAGAGGATAGAGCAAATTGCACTTTGATCCTCTCAACTATGACCCTGGTCTTACTTTGCTCCCTCAATTAAAGAGTTGTTACATTGTTTCAATTACTTGAAAATTGGTTTGATACGGTTCGATTCATTTTTTTGGGACAGGAAAGGAAATGTCTATATATGTAGAAAGTACACGTTTTCAACGTCTAAAATTTTGAAAATATGATTCAAATAATCATAATTGAAGATACAAAGCGAGATAGGAGATATAATTGAGGGGGTAAAAGTGTAATTTTTCCTAAGGGTAAATAGCCACAGATTTGGAGTTTGGGAAAACCTTCTGGCCGGCTATGACAAAGCTTGGCTGTCCAATGTTTTCCCTGTACGTTGGTGTGGTATTGTATAGTTTTGCGGGTTTTGGAAGCACTTGCTAGACCACATTGCCTTCACGGCTGGGCAGAGTCTGTGGTTATAAAAATGCAAACAATGCTTTTCCCAATCAATCATGGGAACTTTTCAAAGGCTATAGACTATATAATTGCCTATATATTGCATATTTAATTGGGTATGAGACAAACCTTTGCCATGATCTTTACATTCTACCAACAAAAAATTTATATTAGCTACTTTTTGCTTTTTTATATTTTTTTTAAGTTTTATCGTCCCGTGTTGTAGCTTCTCTTTCATCTCTCTCTCTCTTTTTCCTCTGATATAGATATTTGATTCAAAGGTTGTAGTGATTCATCAATGTATATAACAAATAATGTAAGGTATGGAGTCAGATCAAAAATATGCCCAGAGCTAATCCATTCAAGTTCTACGCGTTTGAATTCAAAAACCAATCCCTCCGAAAAAAAATATAAAGTTATATATCAATTACCTTTAATTATAAACAGAAATTTTGTCGCTGGACCTCATTTAATAAGGCCGAGGAGAATATGATGCCGTATGCAAAGAGCCAAGTAGTGGGTTCCACAGTTATTTTGATAGCTTGCAAGGTTCACGGATGGGGGTCCTATTAGAGTAGATATGAAAACTTAATGTTAACTCTAAGTTGGAGTCGCTGTCACAATAATAACCCCAACAAACTCGATCCTTCTAGGCTAACACACGTAACATTTTTACATTTGACGAGCACAAGATTACGAGAACTTGATGTGTCTCAAATTTAACCACTTTTTTTTGTGTGCATATTTCCTTATTTTGGTGCAAAATTAGCTTTGCTTGTGTACTTGCACCACTTGTTTTGATTTGTCGAATGAAGCTGTCTTTTAGTGCGATCTTTCTACTAGTAATTGACTCATAACCACAAATAGAAGACACATCACAACCGGCGGGGGCGGAGTCATAATTTTTTTTGGAGGGGGCTAAATAGTGGTATAAAATAATATTTTTATTTGATGTGGGTCGTTCAATAAAATTATTAATGTCAATTTTTCACATGCATAAAATATATCAGAATCAACCTTACATGGTACAGTATAATCATTACTTTTCAATAAAATAAATAAAATTAATTTAAACTAAGTCAAATGAATAGATGTAAAAATAAATCAATTCATCAAATAATTAATTATATAAGTTGAATTTTATCATCTAATTGTTCGAGTATAATTAGATTTTATCATACTTTTGGCAAATGTAGAGAGAGAGAGAGAGAGAGTGGGGAGAGAGAACAACTATCTGAAATACATATTTTAAATTGTTTTAATATATTATAATTTGTTTCTTAACTATGACATTAATTTTACTTTAACAATTCATACAAAATGTCAATTTTAATAGTTAATGGTGCAATATGGTCAAATAAAAAATTGAGAGCATAAAATAAAAGCATTATAATTTAAGGAATAAAGTATAATTTTAAGAATTTCAAGTGATATAAATATAATCAAAAATATAATTTTAAGGGTATAATATATATTATTCAAAAGTTGAGGGAGGCCATGACTCTTGACCCATAATATTAGGGGTGACAATTTTCAACGCAACTCAACGTCACGATTCGAAGTCCACACGAACTCAATTATAAATTGACACGAACTCGAAAATAACCTAACACGCGAATATGAAATATAAAAAGGTAACCCATCAAACCTGAAATTGATACGATCAACCCGTGTATTTAAGAATTTACAGTTTCTCTATTTTTTTCTTTTGTATGTAACACGATCAACATGTTTAATATTGTATAAAAAATTATTCAAAATTTAACGTTCCGTTTGGTATGATGGAAAAATGGAAAGATGAAAAGTTAGAAAGATGAAAAATTAGAGAGATAAATAAAACATCATATTCGATAAGAAATGAAAATATGAAGGATGAAAAAATGGATGAATTAACTTCCCTCTCAGCTCACTAAAATTAGTCCCTTCAAAATCTGAAGGAAAGTGGATAAAAAGTTAATTATTTGTGTTGAGATGTATCTTATTTGTCTATATATCTTTTAATGAATACATATATTATGTATACATTAATTTCATATAAAAATACAATGATAAAATATATATATGAAAATTTTTCGATTCAATACGTCGACAAAACTCGAATTCGACACAAATTTTATAACACAAACTTGATGATAACTCGACATGAACTTGAAAATGACCTGACAAACGAAAAAAAATATAAAAGGCTCATAATTTTATGACTCAATTTAAATCTGACACGATACAATTCGATTGTCCCCCTTAATCTTAGCCAGCACAAACAATTTTTAAAAAAAATTAGTTATTTTTATTTTTCATCTATCCAACCAAATAAAAAAAAGTAAAGTATATCATTTCTACTTTCCATTCTTGAAGGATAGAAAGTGTATCTCTTCTACTTTCTATTTTTTTTACCTTCCATCTTTCATACCAAATGGAACACAAGTAAAAATAAAATTTTAGCGTTAAATTTTTTATTGAAAGTTTATGAATGTCAACACGAATAAGAGCATGAACACGACACAAAAATAAACAGGTTAACTCGACACGACACGATTAATTAAATGAGTTGGGTTATGATTGATTAATATTCGACACGAATTCGCAATAACTTGATTCAAATCCGACACGACACGACTCAATTACCACCCCTATATGGCTCCGCCTCCTAGCGACCTGGAAAAATAGTGTTAGTATTAGGTAGGAAATAAAATCAGATCGCCCGTAGCCTTCTTTGTTTATTTTGAAAAGTCCAAAATTTGTGTTTTATATCTTTAAACTTGGGATTTTTTTTTTTTGTTAAACATGCACAAGTCACAAACACAAGAAATCCAAGTTACAGAAGCTAAGTGTAACTTAAACTCCAGGTTTGATAATCAACTGAATCGAACTTAGTTGGTCATCGTTCATTCTCTCAATATATCAAAATATTAGTGTCTGTCAAAGACAAGACTTGATTTCTTATATGTCTCTCTTTTGGGATTCTATTATGTGCTATGTCAGACTTTTTTTCTTTCTTCCTTGTCTCTCTCTTTTGGGATTTTATTATGTGCTCTGTGAGACCAATTTTTCACTTTATATCGTTAAACTCGAAATTGAATGATCAACTAGACTTGACTTAGTTGGTTATCCTTCATTCTCTCAAGTTGGGTGCTTTTTCCTCTTCTATAATGCATCATTCGAAGTTGTAATCTTTGATTTTTCAATATAATACCGATCTATCGTGACACATCAGATAAAAAAAAAACCTATGAGTTCGATCTCACTTCATTTCATTTGTAATTGAGCTTCTAACATCACCCTCTATTATTTGCATTGATTTTATAATTTTTCAATGTCAATGTTCGTTATCTTAAAACATCCACAAGTCATTAATTTTAGGAAAAAAAAATGAAACAAATCACGTGGTTTGAAAGATAATGGGATACAAATTTATATATAATTTGTAACGAAGATAAGCAATTTGTGTAATGTGAAATCAATGATTATAATCAGAAGAGCAATATGAAAAATAGACAATTAAGGGAACAAGGAGAGATATAGTGGGATAGTTGGAGGTCAAATTATTAATGCGTGTTGTGGTAATCCAAAAGATAATTATTGAGATTTTGTTGAAAGTTTTAGATTGTGAAGGAAGATTATAGCTCAAATTGATCATTTTAGAATGAATAATTGACATGTATGCTACCTTTATACACCAGCTAACTTTTATCCACTGACATTACACAATCATAAACTTTGAATATTTAAAAAAAGACTTAGTGGGATTCATTGATCTAACAGTTCACACTAAGATGATGTACAAATAACAAAGATACCGTAAAAAGTAGGTAAAACGAACAATATTGTTTCAGAAGATTTTGAAGACTTTTGTAGGTCGGTTATTACAGGTTTAGCTGCAAATAATCCAAATTCTGTCCATATCACCTCACCTTTATGGTCTCTAACAATCAGGTTTATTAATCTATTATTATCTTACCATGATTAAATGTATGCTTAACACATTTATTCATAACCTGCAAACCTTCTTCCTAAGCCATGACAGCAAGGTTCACAACTTCCTTATAATCAGGTGGCCTATGCTGATACAGACACAGATTCCTAGCCTTCCATATGTACCTCAATAACAGGGCCATAAGTGATTGAACATTACCAGACAGATCTTGTCTTGAAAGTGCAGCATTCATACCTTCTAGCAACCAGACTTCCATCCTTGTAATCCCAGCCTTATTAATCTGAATGTTAAGTGGAGAATGTTTCCAGACCTCTTCAGTCCATGGACAAAGGAGGAACAAGTGCTCTACTGTCTCATCTTCTACTCCACAAATAGGGCATTTAAGAGATTTCATCATCTTTCTTTTCCATAAGTTCCATTTAGTAGCAAGAGCCTGAACAGAGATTTTCCACAAAAACATACAAATTTTTTCACTTAATTTGGGGATTTAATGCGTTCAATGTTGAAATCTACTGACAATCTAATGATCACAATCATTAAGTCTCTATATTATGTCCCAATAGCATCGATCTAATTTTTTTAGGGACATGTACGTTCCAGATTATCTTTCATTAACTTTTCTGGAACTATAAAAGAGCTAGAGGCAACATTAGAACACCATGATCAACTTTCCTAGCCTTCAGCAGATTATATCCACTCCTGACTGAATACTTCCCATCTCTTGTTCCCTTCCGCCTAACCACATCCTTTCTGTATAGTTAGGATTAAAGGCAGAGCTAAAATTTCATTAGCAATCTCAGGTTTGAACAAGGAATTCACCAAGACCCTGTCTAAGGCTTTACTATCAGATCTTTCACCCACTCTAAGGAATTAGCTTGAATATTTTGCAGTTGCTTGTAACGTGGAACCCAACTATCCTCTCATATCCTAGCACCTTCAACATTTCCTATTTGCCAAAAACATCCCAAATTCAGCACAACTCTACCTTCCACTAGGCTTCTCCAAACCCAAGAAGAAGTAGCCTTTGATTTAACCTTCCGGCAAGAATCACCAGGAAAATATTTTCCTTTTAACATTCTTACCCATAAAGCATTTGGATTCATAACCATTCTTCATGCTTGTTTGGCTAGGATGGCTTTATTCATTAGTTCCAAATCTCTAAAACCTAAACCCCCCTCCTGCTTCCTGGTAATTAAGATGTTCCACTTTTTTCCAGTAAACCCTCATGTCCCCAGAGCTCTTACTCCACCATAATTTAGCAATTCTAGACTCTCTCTTTGCAAAAACCAATAGGAAACTTGAATATTGTCATATTGTAGGAAGGGATAGTCTGGACAACCGCTTTAATCAGCACTTCCTTCCCCGCATTATTTAGAAATTTCTCTTTCCACCTTGCTATTTTAGCAAAATTCCTCTCTTTAAGCCATGCTAGTGTCTGTTTCTTTGACCTCCCCCATTCCATTGCCAACCCCAAATACTTCCCAATACTTTGTATCACAGGAATCCTGAGAATAGCAACCAACTCCTGCTGAAACTCTCTAAGTGTGTTTGCACTGAATATAAATCCTGATTTATTGAGATTGCTCTGTTGTCCATAGCATAACAATACTTGTTCACTATATCAAGCAATACAAAACAGCTGGCCCAAGAAGCTACTTCAAAGAAAACTGAATCATCAGCAAACAATAAGTGTGTGAGACTAGGGCAATTTCTATTTGTTTGTATTCCCTTAATCCTACTAGACTCCATCTCTCCATTCATCAAATTAGACAGAAATTCAATAACCATAATAAAGAGGTAAGGGGACAGGGGTCTCCTTGCCTCAGTCCCCTTGTAGAGAAGAAAGTTGCAACTCTTTCCCCATTAGCCATTATATAGTACTCCACAGTGGTCACACACTGCATAATTATACCAACCCAATGCTCATTAAACCCCATCCTTAGAAAGAGATCCCTTAAGAAATCCCACTCCACCCTATCATAGGCCTTTGCCATATCCATTTTGATTGTCATGAAATATTTCTTCGTTTTCTTCCTCAACCTTGGTGAATGTAAGATCTCGTGTGCAATAATAATGTTGTCTTGGATTTGTCTTCCCCCCATAAAAGCACTTTGGTTCAATGTTATCATTTGATCTATAAGAGGTTTCAATTTGTTGGCCATCAGTATAGAGAACACCTTATACACACAGTTGCAACAGCTTATGGGCCTATATTCATTCAATTCCTCAGGTGCTTGGACTTTTGGCACCAATGTCACATTTGTTTTATTCAGAGCCTTCAACAAATATCCTGTGAAAAACAAAGCTTGTGCAGCAACCACAATGTCCACTTTAAGCACATCCCAGTACCTTTGATAGATAATCCTGAAAGTCCATCAGGTTCTGGTGCTTTGTTAGCACCCATCTCAAGCACATCTTTCTTCACTTCCTCTAGGTTTGGCACCCTCAGTAACTTCCTATTCATTGCCTCATCAACCACTCTTCGGGTGTGCTGTAAAACCATATCATAAATCCCTAACCCCTCCTGTAGAATAAATCACTGAAGTGTTGTTAGATTAAACCATTAATCTGTTCTTTCTTAATTACCTAATCAGCTTCAAAATTTCTCAACATAACCAACCTATTTCTCTGCCTCCTTTGTATAGTAGTAGCATGAAAAAACTGTGTTTTCTATCCCCCCATTGTAGTCACTTAATTCTGGACCTTTGCCCCCAGTACATCTCCTCTTGTTTCCACATTTGCCCTATCTCCTTCTGAACCTTCCCAATTTCATTATGTGAAAAGTCCTTAGCTGATGCATTCTGCATGATTGTCAATCTTTTCTTCAAAACCTCTTATCTATTTTCTTCCATGTTTGAAAGGACATGATCTCCATCTAGACAAATCTTGACTGCATCTTTTAAGATTCCTCTACAACCTGAACTGTCTTGAACCCACAATATTTTGACGCCAGCTTTTCGGAATCTCTTTCAAAAGATTCCTCTTCGGTCCAGAAAGCTTCAAATTTATAACCTCTTCTTGGCTTAACTGTTGCTGGTTCAGTATCCACAATCAGAGGAGATTGATCAGAATCCACAACAGGAGGAACTATAACCATAGCATTTGGATATTTCTCCGTCCAACTGGTACTAGCCAAGGCTCCGTCCAACCTTTCCCTGACATTGGCATGTCCATCTCTGTGATTATTCCACGTAAATCTACACCCCTTACTTTAGTACCTTCATTTTCATATTTGTCCTTAGAAATTGTTTGTTCCCATGAATACTTTCTTTCCATCGCAGAATAAATACACTGTCGCAGTATGAAGGGGCCTATCCGGTTGAACTAGAAGGCAGAGACAAAAAGACATGCACAGAAACCACTGAAACATGGTCGTGGGCTGACGACAATGGTGGTGGTGAGGGTGGTGTTGAAGATGGTAGGGTGGTGGTGGTCTAAGACAAGTGCTCACATAAACTAAATATAATATAAAACCAAAACACATGTTCCTAATTTAAAAAAAAAAAAAACAAAAATTAAACACAAAACAACACGTTAGCAAATGCCACCTTATGTTTTTGCTTTTGTTAATATCCTAGATGAAACACTCATCAGAAAAAATAAATTCTTAGCTCCTACCATTCTTTAACCAATATAAAAAGTAAATCGTACCCTCACAAGATTTTCATTTAGAACGAAGTCTATGTAAGAAATAATTAAATGGTATACATATTTTATCTTTATTTTAAAGAGATTGATTCATTGATTATTGGTTTAACCATTAATGGATTACTCCCGTCAGCCAAAATGAGCTATCGATTGAGGGCGGGAGAGAGAGGAGAAGAAGCGATCGATTGACGATTGTATGCCTCTATGCAACCCTCCGAAGGCTATGCCCTCCATTAAGATGTGGCTCGACTTTATTTGAGATCAGAATAGTGAGCGACAACACCTTGACACTATGTAAACCTTGACATTTTTTTTTTTAATCAATTAACTAGTTATATCATTGATGTACTCTAGCATTAAGTTTTCAAACCTAATAAGAATTGGTGATCTTACCCAAAAAATTATTCATGACTCAGAGATGTGGTAGACTAGTATGAAAACTCACCAAGATCAATTGTACATGGGTGGAATTGACTTAATTCTTTTTGAAGTGTTACAATTAGTATTTTAACATTTCATGGGTGGACTGATGAGCTATTACTATCACTCCATGTCTGGGGACTATTTTATATCCAATATGATTCCAATAATCATAACTAACGTTGTCTTTCTGTTAAACATTACATACAAATCTTTCGCTCAAGAAGGGATTAATAACACTTCTATCAAGTATGGATTTTTTATCAGTTTGTCCTTAAAGAATAATTTAATTAATTTAATTCTTAAATTATATTTAATTTGTATCAAAATGGTCCTTACATAGATGAAATGTTAAGTTTTTTACGAAATTATCACGTAATACTGTCCGAAAGAGTGACACGTGGTCACTTTCCGTAAAAAAATTTAAAGAATTGTTTGATAATTAAAAAACAAAGTGACACGAATTGAATAGTTCAAGGTTCAAATTGATAAAATTGATATTTTAGATATCAAACTGATAAAAAAACATAAATTTTAAAGACCAAAATTATTATGAACAATTAAAAATTCCATGACAAAGCCGAGTAACACTCAAATCAAACTATATAATCCTCCACAAGTACATAGATTAATATTCAAAAAACAATACAAATTTGCAATCAATATGAAGCGAAGGAAGATTATATATAACGAGCAAGGGCGACGGAAAGATCAACTGTAACGCCAAAGAGGAGGATTGCTAGTCCGAGGAAGTTGATCAAATGAGACTCTCTGCCGTGCTGGAGTTCCATGAATGTTGCTTTCTCCATCAAACCAGTCTCAGCTGCACATATTGCCATGTATAGAAGAGCCCTACCCCCATTTATGTGCCATGGAGCAGCTCTCCTCCTTGTTTCCCGTGAAGCTTGTGAAACCAGAAACACAGTGAACCCAAACAGCCACTGGAAAACCCAAGTTGAAAAAAGTGATCAGTAAATCAGCACATGGCATTGTTATTTGGATAATTTACACTTATCACCCCTAAAAACTATTGTTTAAAATTCAATGTGATCCTCCACTGTTGATTTTCTCATGTTATTCCCTCAACTATCTGAATTAGTGTACATTTCTCAAAACAATTAGACTCTGTTATGTTTTGGATGGAAACACACGTGATTGTTGCATAAGTTAGGCCAAAGAGTTCCTCAAACGTTTTCTGTCCCAAACAAAACAAATATTGTTTGCATGGCCAAACTGAACCAATGTAACAGTTATTATCTTCAAGTTCATGTCATATCGTCTTTGAGTTGATGGAGAAAATTGGTAAACCTGTCTTTGAGTATTAGAACAAGTTGCAATAACTGGAGAGTTTTTGGTTGTTACCTGCAAGCCAAACAAGCAGAAGGTTCCCAAGCCTATCCATGAATGCAGGCTATACATATTCATGATGTTCTGCTTATCATGGAACTTAAATACAGCACATATGCCAACAATCCCAACAACAATTGCAATTAGGTTGAATAACATGTGAATGAACTTCTGCACTGTCCTCTCTGCTGGTACTGTCTTGTAAGCCATCATGGCTGCTCTTGGAATCAGCATGAAAATCATCAATTAAATAGTGTATGTGAGAGAAAAACAAAGGAAAAGAATTGGGAATTGAGCATTACACAAGCTTCTGCACTTAAAATAAAATTTACTGTTTTCTGTTCTTTTTACCTTCCATGACAAACATTAAAACTTTAGGAAAATCTCGAGTGGAAAAGGGTAAAGTATATTTTGACCACTTTTTTATGCCTCTTTTCTCATATTACACTTGAACTATCATATTACATTTCCAACCATGTCTATTAGGTCCAACTTGCCCCTATCATGGATCTGTCTCGCCCGAACAATGTGGCCTTAAAACAGAAAGGTGTGAGATAAGACCATAGTTTAAAGATACAAAATATAATTTGTCATAAAGAAAAATAATACTAGTTTTACCTTGACCAGTAAAAAAGATGAACCCACAGAACATAAGAAATGGGTGAACCTGTACAAAAAAATTATTAACCAACAAGTAAAACATTTATTTACTCCAAGAAATGATGAAATTGTGCAAATACATTAGCAAAGGCTAGGGGTGTAAGCTGATTGAGAAAATGATTTTCTTACATTGAAAATACGATCTGCTTTGTTTGAATCAAGGTCAATACCGCCGCGATAATGCAGTAACCAAACAAGCATGAGAATAATAGCTATTATCCCAAACAAGTTCGCTAGCACAGTTACACGGGAGGCTGACTGATGATACGACGGATCCATGGCAAGTTGGGAATGGGGGTGTTAGAGTTGGATGAGGGGGAAGAAAGATGGAGTTAATATAAAATTTATTTGCTTTCTAGTCTGACTGTTGTGTTCAATGTGTATATATAGCCTTTTGAAAAGCCAAAAGGGAACGAAAATGTACTTTGGATTGCTTGGTTTGCAGGGTTTGGTATTTGAGTGAGGAAACTTTGGGCTTTAGGAAGGTATAATAGAAGGGAACCATGCTAAATTTAAGACCCCAAAGGATCAATACTGGTTTACAAAAATAAAAAAAATGAATCCACACTTCTCAAGTTCGAGTTTATGTAACGGCATAAACTCAAGTTAAACAAGCACGTATATATGGTTTATGAATTTTTTGTGCATCCGCGCTTTATATTGCAATTTTTAGTCTAAAGAATGCACGATTGAAACACTTATGTGTCATCCAAAAGAACAAAAAACAAAATAAAAAACACTTGCAAAGAAAACATTTGGCTATGGATGAGTTTTATGGTATCCAGTTTTTATTTTTCGTTACTATACCGAAATATAATTTTTGATTATTGATCTTACTTGGTTATTTGTAGTTATTGAATGTGAAAATAATAAACTAAAGTAAAGCAATTGAATAATAAAATTCTACATGAACTGCTTTATCATTGGTCAAAAAAGAAGTATAATACCAAAAAATTACATTTCGGTATCATAGTTTAACGGCACGCAATTGGCCTGTCAGATACTGATTTCTCGCAAGTTCAATAGCTACCTCACTATATTCCTAATCACCAATTGCTTTGAATTAGAAATATAAATTGGTGATGAACACAAGCCTTGAAAGATTCGAACCTCCATGAGCTTTTGTAAGCAAATTTAAGAAACAAAAGAAGAAAGAACATATGGATTGACAAAAGAAAGAAGCATCAATTAATAAAGAACCACAAGGGAATAGGATTCAGCTCGTCTGCTGTTCAGGAGGAACAGCAGGCCCTGCTGTTCGGGAGAAACGGCACCGTTTGGTGTCTTTTTTAAAAAAATAATGCTGTTAGGGAGGAATGGCACCATTTGGTGCCTTTTTGTTATAAACCAATCAGACCCACAAAAATTTAATAAACACACACACACACACACACATATATACACATACACATACACATACACACCCACAAATTTACATTTTTATTAGTTGAATTTTTTTGACCAAAATTTAAATTTTAAAATTTTGAATCTTCAATTGTTTTGTTAATTTCTTTGCTCATTATTAAATTTTATGATATGATTTAATTATTATATTTTGATTTGTTGTTAATTTATATTGATCGTGGGTTCGAACCTCATCTCCACCTTCTCCATGTAACATACTGTTCAAAAAAAAATTAAATTGAAACTTGTTTTAGTGTTGACGGAGTGTTAGAAATTTTTGGGTCTTCGATTTCGGCATCATTTTAGGGCTTGAATTTTTGGGTCTTCGTCTTCGGCTCCTCTTTGACAATTTTAGGGCTTCAATTTAATTTTTTTTTAAACAATATGTTACATGGAGAAGGTGGCGATAAGGTTTGAACCCACGATCAATATAAATTAACAACATACCAAAACATCACAATTAAATCATATCATAAAATTTAATAATGATCAAAGAAATTAACAAAACAATCGAAGAGTCAAAATTTTAAAATTTAAATTTAGGTCACAAAAAATCTAACTAATAAAAATGTAAATTTGTGGGTGTGTATGTGTATGTGTGTATATATATGTGTGTGTGTGTGTCTTTATTAAAGTTTTTGGTGGGTCTGATTGGTTTAAAACAAAAAGGCACCGTTCCTCCCTCACAGCATTTCTTTTTTAAAAAAGGCACCAAACGGTGTCGTTTCTCCCGAACAGTAGGGCCTGTTGTTCGTCCTGAACGGCAGACGAGCCGAATCCCAAGGGAATAAAGCAAAGAATGATGCTACAGCTATAGTACAAATAAATAACAGGTAGCTGGAGTTGTGTGAATAAGGGCGGAGCTACTAACGGTCACCCTAAAAAGTTTTAAATTTTTTTTATACATATGCATGGTTGTATATGTTTTAGACGTTACTCACATATAATACATTGTGCCCAACTTATCACTCTCATACTTCAATAATGTTTTTTGATACTACGAGTTACAATAGGTTTATGTACATGCATGGGCGGAGCTACACAGGTGTTCTCAAGCTTGTTGTGCATTGCAAACACCTTTTTTGTACAGGTTTTAATATATTTAGGATTTGTCGTAGTTGTTCCAAAACCTACTATGGTCGACGGAAAAATTTAAATCGACAGACAGTTTTCAAGTGATTATTTGTGACGTATTTTAATGCCTTGTTTCAAGACTTAATTTGATTAATTTAATGGATAAACACACAATATAGGAAACTAATAAAAGATGACTTTTTTATTAATTCAATCGATGAGACTTCAGATACAGAAAAACTGAATAAACAGTCTTGATTGCAACATTAATTACTTTTTAAAACTAATCTAAACTCCTAAAATGCCCATATTAGATCTTGTAGGAGTATGAGTGTTTCCCTCATCTTTTTCACCACATGCCCTTTTACAGTCATTGTCCTCAACGATTTTTGCTTCCATCGATAGTTATGTGACTACTAACTTTCAGTTAGTTTTTCTTCTTATCAAATGTGATTGTGGTTGATCATCTCTTACTTTTCTTCAGATTTTGCACGTGGCATCTTCTCAATATATTTAGATTGTCATATGTCAATACATTGAACATTCCTGAAATTTTATATTTTAAGTCCAAACAATACCCTCTCATTTAATTATATTTAATTAATACCCAAATGAATGAATAGTCACGACCGTCGTTTTCTTCAAAACACCTATTTAAAGAGTTTTGGCATTTGAACTGTTTATTTCACTTTCCTTGTTTTGCTATCTGGTTCCTATCTTCATTTTCCTCTAGCGATCATTCTTTCTAGTGCTTGAAAGGGCCCCAAAGAAGCAAAACCCTCCACCATCATCTTCATCAGAAATCTCTTTCTCACAAAGGTTTCCTACTGATATTAAGCAAATAGCACATGATTCGGTGGATCACAGGATTCTGATTCCTACCCTTAGTTCTAGTGGGATTCTTGCTCTTGACCATTCCTTCAAGTCATATGTCTACGAAGGGTTCTTGGACCACTACCCTGTTCACGAAGGTGAAACCTTAACGCTGAATCAAACCTAACTTCTATGGAAATCCTGGAATTAGGGAACTAATCCTCTTCATTCATGGACTAACCCGGATCAACGCTGGGCCGATTGCTTTGCAAAGTTAGAGCCTCATTTTCCCCTTTAATGGAGATGCTCACGTATCTTTGAAATGATTAAGTTCTCCACTTGCAAAATGCACATGAATTGGTGGCTAATTGGTATTGTCACATGTTTCTGGTCCTAGTCATACAATGGCATCCTCCTTGTTGGCATAATGTCCCCAATAATACTGAACATTGTTTATCTAACAGGACTTCCATTGACAAGTATGGAGGTAAATGCTTGCATTTCTACTGATACTGGTCATAATTTTGTCAATAGCCCTTCCCGTATATGGTATATTGAACTCATCAATCACTTTTTCGCCTCTGAATCCCTTAACCCTACATGAATTTTATAAAAAGTGTGGGTTAAAGTTGGATTTATGAATATTTGCATGGAGTTTAAATTGTGATAAATAAACTCAGGAAAGTTGAGCATGTTTTAATTGAGGAATATAATTGTGGAATTATGAGGTGGTGGGGAGCAAAGTGGAATTTTGAAAGTGTTGGGAATTATTGATAGGTTAAATAAAGAGATAAGAAAAACATGAGGGGACTTTAGTGTAATTGGGATAACTCTTGCATGAAAAGGACATCCGACATGTGTAGCTTCTCCAACTTTGAGCCTTGGGGAAACATATATAGGGGAGGGGAGAGGGGGAATGCTTCAGGCGGTGAGTGGTAGGAAAGAGAAGAAGAAAAGAAAAACAAGAAAAAGGGAAGAGAAGAGAAAAAGCTTAAGGGTTTTGGAGAGTGAGATTCGCCAGAGTTCATGTATTCTTGAGTGAGAGAAACCTTCTTCTTTGAGAGTTGTGTGATCTTTGATTGTGTAAAAGAGTGAAGTAGAGTTGTTTTGAAGAATTGAAGACGATTCAAAGCTTTTGGGTGAAATTCGAAGGAAAACAGAAGGAACTAGGTCACAACGGAGGTAAGAAATCTTTATATTTGTATGTTTTTCTACTTCTAAATATGTCCTTGAGGCTTGGGTAAATTTGGGTAGAATTAGATTTGAGGTTGGGTGGAAGAAGATAAAGTTTGAACCAAGTTCTAAAATTTGGAATAGGGTTGAACCGATTGAACAGAGTGCTAGTTGCACATCAACCGATAAAAGGGTGTGTTGAACCAATTGATCAAAGTACTGGGAAGGTTTCAACTGGTTGAAGGGTAACTATCAACTGGTTCATCAGAGTGAACTTTAGAAAATTTGTCGTGATGTTCTAGGCTCTTAATCAATTGATCTAAGACATTTCTAAGATATTCAAAAGACTTTGAATGGGTTCTTTGTGAGTATTATGAGTTGCATATACATCATTGGGGAAGATAAGAAAATTGTTAACATGTATGTGGATAAACATACATACATGCATGATAAAATTAAATGAAAATGCTAGACACTTGCTTGTGGAATATTATAGTATATGATAGGAACTGAGACGTTAATGTCTACATCAAAGGCACCGATTGAGAAATAGATTGTGGTGTTTCAAGACTTGAGGTGAATGAATTTTTTCCTTGTGGTTTATAATAACCAAGGTATACTGCTACACCTTCGAAAATGCAAACTAAGCGTAAGTTGTGCAAAGTAATATATTTTCGGTTCCCTGAGGTCAAACCTCAGAAATTGCAAAAACAAAAGAGTCACAGAACAAATTCAATAAAAGAAACTTGTTGAAGAATTTTCTTGGAAAGATGTTCCACTTATTAAGATTAAGAAAAACTGATTAAAACAATAATTAAAATACTAAAGCGTCAGAGATACCCTTTCAAATCCATATGGTAATTATTAATAATCCAATTTTTAGACACAACTGAGAATCAAGCCAATAAGCAGTCTCAATCGGGATATTTGGCAATAGGAGCACGAAAACACCAATATCTATAACCAAGATTCTATCCAGATATGTCTACGAATGCATCTATCGGTTGCAAGCATCTGTTGTGCCCGGAGTCTACAACAAATCAAACTTTCTTAACAAACAAATTCATAACTTAACCACATAATCCTCTAATTATATTATTATTTGAAAACTAAGTCAATTAACTTAAGCAGTGAATAACTTTTTATTTGATTCGCAGGAAAATTCAAGCAATCAATGTATATGACACAACAATCAAGAATCTTTACAGAGTAAAAATTTTGCTAAAGAAACAAAAGTTAACTTAACAAAATTACATAAACAATTAAATCCTTAAATTAATAACAATATCGTATTTACCTAGCTTTATTTAAGCTTCTTAGCTGGACATAGTTGCCACAACCATAAGGAATGGAAAAAAATCAACAACCCTCAACTACTAACTATTTTTTTCTATTTATATCTCTCAGAAAAATAACACTAGTTAGGGTGCAACTCCACTTCAGAATTCTGGGTGAGTAATAACATGCATCTGGACGGAAGTGTGATACCGTCCGGACGCACATTCCAGTAAGCGCCAACCTTCAAGATCCTTATTTGCCCATTCTAGACATTCCGTCTGGACACAATAGTAGTCTTCGTCTAGACGCATGTTGTAGTGTCTCCCTGCTTCCTAGCTTCCAACTCTTGCCCATTTCAAGTCCATCAATACTCCTCCAATTTATATTATTTACCTACAAAATGAGAACATACATTCCATCACTAAAATCATACAAGATCCCAAATAAATTAATACATTTAACATTATATCCCTTGTAAATAACTCGTATTACCTATCAAACGAAAGCATTATCAGATGCTAATCAATACTTATGTGATATTATTGAATGTATATGATGATATGGTCTTAAACGCAAATGTAAGTAGTTGATAGTGGCATGAATACGCCTTTATGGTGAGACTATGGCCTTAAAAGGCGGATAAGTAGTCAATAGTGGCATGAATACGCCTTTGTGGCATGTGTAAGGCCAAAATGACAAGTAAGTAGCCAATAGTGGTATGATTACACCTTTGTGGCTGTATGTGGCCATAATGGTAGTTATGTAATTTTAGTGAAAAATAGGTATAAATGTACGATTTTGGTTATAATTGTTGCAAATGCTTAGTTGATGACATATAATGTATGTTGATGAGTGGTAAGGCTCTATGTTAATATCTGTTAGTTCGTTGATAATTGAGCATATAATATGTGATGATGTGTGGAATATACTTTTGTTGTTATCAATTTATTGAAACTACTCATTCACTGAGCTACTCACACCCCACAGTTTATGATTTTTCAGGGAATCAAGGGGATCTTGGAGTCCATTGGTGAGTCCTAGGAAGTCGAAGTGTCGAAAGTTGGATTTTGATGTCACTTTTTGTTATGTTAGTCATGTACATGTGAACTAGTTGTCGGATATCAAGTTTAAATGTTTATTCAAGGTTTGGGATGGGGTATGTATGTAAGTGTACAACAATGATGTTGTATATATGGATTATGTATGTATGAGGTTATGTTTAGCTAATAATGAAGTTATTGATTTTCATTAATCATGCCTGGACTAAGTGGTTATTGATTGGAGTGTTGAGGTCACCTATCAGATATAGACAATATGTACTATTTTTTGGGATGGGGTGCGACATAGAGCATGTTACTTTCCTTCTCAATTGACTATTTCAATTTGTTCTTTGTGTTCCTGGTTTTAAATTAACTAATAAATATGTTGGAATAGTCATTCAATTGGCTAAAAGAAAGAAACTTGCCTTGACCGACTTTTTAATTTGACAGAAAATAGGATTACTTTTCGCTATGGAGGATCCTTCTGGCTTTTTCAAGATTGGCTCTATACCTATTTTCCTAAGGTTTGCCCCCTTGAGTCTTTGCCAATGCCCAAGTATGAACCCCTAAACTATAGTCATCGATCTTCCCCATTCTTATATATAGAGCCCTTCTTGAGTTTTTCTTTGCTGACCTAGATACTGCCTCTGAAGAAACTAACAAATTGTGGCGTATCTTCTAAGATAGTGCCTTTCTACCTCATTACCTTCATGTGGGAGGCTCTGTATCTACCTCTAAATTTTCCAGCTGTAGCTTCAAACACTACAACCCTGGTCAGTTTGCAAGACAATTTAGCCTGACTCAAAATATTCATTTCCCTACATGCATCCCTCTATCGACGAGCCTACAAGTGAGAGGATGAAAATAAAATCAGATGTTCTAGTCCACCAAATCTCTCTAGATTATGAGAAATCACTAGAATCTTTTAGATTTTCTCATTTTGTCTCCAGCCCATCCCATTCTTCCTTTCATATAGAGTGGTGGTAGAACATTTCAGTCTTAATCTTCATCTATTCTATATATGAATATTTGTCCAAACTATGTTTTAATAATCGACAAGCAAATGAAACTTCTGCTAGTCGAAAGAAGCAAACAATTGAGGCTCCTATTCTTATCCCTTCTCCCCTTACTAATCCTAATCCAAATAAGGGTAAGGTTTTCTTGGTTGAGGATCAAAATTAGAAAAGGCAAAGAGGTTCTTCCCCAAAACTGCTTCAATCTGCTATCGATACTCATGATGTTACTGCTCATCCCTCAAAGAGGGTTAAGTCTTGTCAAGCATCCACTGATGTGCCAATGATTCTTGCCATCGATGAGCAAGAAACAAAAAAAAACTCTTCTTCTCCTATGATTCCTTCCTGGGAAGAAATTAGGGAACATTTCGACAGGTTCTCCATCGAACACCATATTAAAATGATTTTGTTACGGTGGGCTTGGTCTTTCATTGGTCACCATTGGTGGCGGTATCTGATTTTCTATAAGAAACACCACAGGACCAGTGTTTCCTTCTTCTACTGTTTGGTTTTCTAATTACAGTAGTTGAGTTTTGATTAATTGTTCATGACACTAGTGTCTAGAGATTTATTGACTCATGCATGACATTAACTAAGTCTTGTCTAATGCCAGAATTAGGATTGTGCCATACATGCTTCAAATTCTGCACAAACTATTGCATCTACAAACTATCTTGACCACTAAATTGGCCATTTCTTGAATTTGCAGATTCCATTGGATTGGTACTCCAACTTGCCTCATGATTGTCACTGTTTGGCGTCCTTTTCATAGTTTTGTTGGTGCTAAACACAATCTCATCTTGTTTTCTTGTTCTAACTATTTTCTTGATCTAAGTTAATAATGCTCTCTCATCGGGCGTGCCAAAAGATTATTATTCTAAAATCTGTTGAGATCGATAAAAAAATCCCAATTGACAGACAATTTTCAAGTATTTGTTTGAGAGGGGATCAAACATCTTGTTTCAGGACTTCCTTAGATGAATTTAATGGATAAACAAACAGTACAAGAAACTAATAAAATATGACACCTTTATTAAATTATGTTTTAGATTTGGATTAAATTTTGTTTCTTCTCAATTAGTACTTAAAATGTGTTTAAGTAAACGTCCTAAAGCTCTTCGTTCTCCCTCTCTGTATTTTGTCCCCTTTCTCTCTCGCTATTGGTAATTTTTTTTTATAATGTAGAAATTAAACGGGAACAATTGCAAATGTAAGATTTCTCAATTATCATCTAGGCGTCAATATTTCAAGTTACAAAAGCATCCTCTCACATGCGAGCTAAGGTTGCAGAAATTTAATTTTTCCTAAGTCTTATAGTAGTGGGAATCTGTGCACGGGGGTCACTTTTTTTGTTTTTTTTTTGTTCATTCATTATTAGTCTTAGTCATATAATCTTTCAAAATAGCTGACGCTTACTGCACGAATTTGCGTTGAGAGCGAATTTTTCATGAATTCATACCTTCATTTTACAAAATTTAAGAATTCAAATTTTCAATTCGCAAATTCGCACTCTTACTTACTTTTATACTTATTCATTATTACTTAAATTTTATTTGAAAAATATTGGCTCATACATAAAAATGCATATCAATGATATTTGTAACCTATATTGCTATTTCAAGACCTTATAATCAATATATATTTAAAAATTAAATAGTTTCCCACATAGTTGTGCATGCTCAGCACATGAATTGACGTTGAAAGCGAATTTTTCATGAATTCGTGCTTTTATTTTACAAAATTCTCGAATTCAAAATTTCAATTCACAAATTGGCGCTCTTACTTATTTATATACTCATTATTACTTAAATTTTATTTCAAAATATTGACCCATTTATAAAAATACATATCAAACTAGAATGATATTTGTAACCTATAATTGCTATTTCAAGACCTTATAATCAATATATATTTAAAAATTAAATAGTTTTCCACATAATTGTGCATGAAACTTAATTTTTTATATTTTATTTTTATTAACTTTTATGGTTAAATGTTTGTCTTGATGCATATAATATGACGCTCTCAAGGTGCCCCAACCTCAAATATTTGTTGTTTTATCGCCTTTTCACTATTGCTCTATGTGATCTAGTTATTAGTTCAAAAAATTCAATCTGCTATTGTTAAAAGTGAAAGACTATAACGATATAGTTTGTAGATCTTATTTGAGAATCTAATCTATTGTTGCTTCAACTTTAATATTGTAAACTCAAGCGCAGGTTGAGCGAAGTAATATAGTTCTCGGAAGACCGAGGTCGAACCTTCAAGGAATTGTAACAAGAAAGTAATCACACAAATACTAAAAAAAACTTAAAAGTAACTGATTTGTTTAGGAAATTGTTGAGCAAAGAAAGTTGATTTAAATAATTAAAACAGTAATAAAAATACTAGAGCATCAGGTACTCTCTCTCAATTTCATACAATAATGATCAAAAACTCAAATCTTAACTTGAGACAAGAATCAGATATCGGTTGATTTGAGTAACAAATCAAGTAAGAAAATCAAAAGTTATAATCAAAAGATTATTCAGGAACCTGAATAATCATCCAATTATATTATTTTATGAAATAATAATAATTACTTTAAGCGTGGAATAACCAGTTATTTACTCGCAGAGAAATTCAAGCAATCGATGTACATGACACAACGACTCAAAGATTTTTACAGAGCAAAAACTTTGCTATAAGATCAGAAGTTAAATTAACAAAATATCATAAATTATTAAACTCAGAATCAATAACATTATCATACTTCATGAAGAGATTCTCTCCTAACCCTAACTTAGCCTTCTAGCCAGACATGACGAACTAAAATCAAAACAAAAATATGAAAAAAAGAATAACCATAATCCTAAACAAGAACCCCTATTTATACTAAAAATAAATTCTAAGTACAGGTTGAAAATATAAGGTTGATTTGGAAGGAATTCCTTTCCAAAAAGAAGTTTTGTAAGGTTAAATCTCGTGCATAAAATTTTGGGGCGTGGGTACAAAATCTATCCAGACTTCGAGCTTCAATTTCTCATATTTAGAGGCTGAATCACGAAAATTTTGTGAAACACACTTTTGTAACCCTTGAAGTCTTCTTTTTAACCTCTAAAAATCAAGTAAATCGGATATCAGAGGCAAAAGTTATAACCAAAATACTGAAAATGTGTCAAATCCTTATTCTTTTAGAATATTTTCCTAATCCAACTCTAAATGAATTTTCTTTCAACTTGAACTCTTATAAGGATTAAATTGCTATCATATTTTCAAGTTTTCCTATCTCAATCTTGACTCTTTAATCCTTATTAATGACGATTCTTCCTCTAGTGATTGATTCACTTGCATTATCCATTATTACTTTAAATCAACTAATTTACCTGTAAAATAAACCAAACAACTAGAAAAAGTATCAAACTAGAAAATCAAGGAATTTAACATATTTAATCACAAATAATATATAATTAATCAATCATTAAATATAATAAAATAACAATTTTGATGATTAACAATGGGTCTTTAACTTTGAATGCAATCTATTTTACTAAACCAACAACAGTAATGCAATAGGTCTCCAAATTCAATACAATGTTTTATTATTGTTGTTAAAAGTTTTTTTCCCACTGCACCAAATTTCTGGCTCTCCCCATGTGTACATGTTTAGTCATTTTTGTTGTCTTAGGGCTTTCTTTAGTTGGCCTAAATTTTTTATTAGAATTTGTTGGTTTTAGGTTCTTAATTTGACAGTCATATTACTTACAATTTTTTTTTTCCTGCAAATGACCATCTCTATTTTTTTGGGACTATAAAATGTCATGTTTGATGTTTTTTGGCTGAGTTTCAATAGTATACTATGTTTAATTCTTAGATTGCTATTTTAATATGTAATGATAATACAAGTAATATATTTTGTCAAATAAATTCAAATTAAAAGGTTACGAAAATCAGTTATGCAACCGAATTGTTATAATTAGTCTTTGATTGTGTATTTTCAATTTTGATCGTGTCAAATGAGTTTTTTACTATCGAATATGCCATAGTAAATGTAAATATATAATTTTCCTTTTATTCATACGGAAAAAAATTAACTATGTGCCCACCCAAAAATATATTTTTGGCTCTGCTAAAGTTTATACTCACGTAAAACATTATATTTTTTGTTTTGTATGACTTTTTTAGTGCTTTCATTTGGGATTAATTGTTAGTTCTAATTTGATACAAATTTATATTTTTTTGGGAATTGGATGAAATATATTGTTATTTATTTTGGATCACACGATCCTCGTTTAAAACTAGGTTTGTAGCCTCATTGGACAACTGAATTCACTTGATTGCATGAAATTTTGAAAAATTGAATCCACCATTCTTTTTGACAAAAAGAGTTACAATTAAATAGACGGAGGTACAACTCTATGTGCAACACATGGCAGTGGATAAGACTCACCTGAGTGTAATACTAGGTAAAGGGCCCCCTTTACCAACCTATATAACTCCTAGGTCTCACCAAAACACAATGCTTGTGCCTTTTAGCAATGAGAGAGAAAATAGTTAGAGATCTATGAAAATCATACTATATAATTGTTTTTTTTTTCCTTTTTTATAAAATAGTGGTTATATATTTATATTTGCCCTAGATGTGAGAATGTTGACAATGATAGTTTATCAAGGTTTGTATAACAACTAATGCAGCAAAACCACAATATCCTCGAATATTGAGTGGACTTTAAGAGAATTTGAAAACATGGCTCTTTGACGAATTCTTTAGATTTGAATAGTCTCTCTCTTTAAAGAGAGTTGTACATTCGTAAAAGCATGATAACGTCCCCTAAATCACCACATCTACATGCTAGTGTAATGAGCTAACTGAGAGCAACACTAACATCAAATCACCATAGCTTTTGAGTATTGAGTTTTCTACTGTTGTCAAAATCAAAGCAAACGCAAAAATGAGATATCTTTCCCATAAGACTCATAAATAACATAAAAACCTGTGTGAGTTCTGTAAATTAGAATGAAAAATCTCCCATGGTCGTCATGAAACATCGTCGCTTCATGATTATCCAGAAGAAATAATTTACTTATGCTTAAGAGTATAACAGTAGCATCACAGATTGTAAACAACATGAAGATAAAACAGTAGTATGAGATGAAATAAATAACTCTCACTCAGCCTATTGGATAGCCAAAACGTTCTGTAACGCGGTTGATGGCCTAAACCAGGTTGTAATACTTTGGTAAGTGTTGATATGACATCTTGGGTAGGAATAAAGATTCAAAACTCATTGCTAGCTATGAAGAAGAACAATAACCCAACCATGTAGGCTTGTCCTTCACTACACAAAATGGTTCCATTTTCAGTTGCTGAATCTCATTTTCCAAGTAAAAATAACACCACCCTTGGAAAAGAAAGATAAAAAGAACAGTAGAACAGTCAAACTGAACAAGTAAAAATGGTGCATCTCATTCTCCTCCACTACACAAAATGGTCTGGCCTGTGATTCATTTTTATTAAGTCCATTTACGTTTACTGAATCTCAATTTCCAAGTAAAACATAACACCTTCCTTGAAAAAGAAAGAGAAAATGAACAGTAAAACTTCAACTCAAGAACGTAAAACAAAACATAGAGAAAAGAACCAAAATTAAATTTCATATTAGCTGAAAGAAATTTGAAGAACCGGATATCCATTCTTAATAAGATACTGATACCGAAATTCAATGTAGTTATATTAACCCTAGCCCGAAACAGCCAGGGGGAGGTGGGGTGCTTTCCTCTCCCCTGTGCCACAAAAAGAGCATAAAGGTTAACAAAATCAACCCTACATAAACTTGAGATATTGCTGCAGTTTCTGATGATTGACAATGTCATATCCATCGGCTACAATAACAAATTGAATTTATAGAGGAGACCTAAGGAACTACAACTTCTGATCTGTGTACACATCAGCTAAATGTGAATACACCTGCATCAAAGGATGGGACTATGCTTCCCCCAAAAAGCAGCCAATGTGATAAGCCTGAATGACATCTATGGTCTGATCCTTTGTTGAGGAATTCTGATGGGCTGTTAAAATTTTATTAGCCGAAAAGTTTTGGTAAGGACGATGAACGGGAGGTAACAGTAAAGCTGATTGTTTGTCCATGGCCAACAACCGTCCGCACTTACTGCACCACAAATATTGTAAAATTCCTAAATATCTGATGGCAATGGCATAACTCACAAGTAATTTAAAAAGGAGAAAATCTCACCTGCAAACTTTGGTGAACAGAGTTTGGTAGCTGCAGATCCAGTGCTACAACACCAAAAACAGAACATTTTGAATTTCTATATGCTGAGAATGCAATGAATATTGAAACATAGTACATCTTCATAAGTTGTATAAGATTCTACCAGCAGAGAATGTAAAGCTGTTTCAGTTTTCATAAAATAATGCAGAGCCATGGCAGCATGTTCCTGTGACAAGCAAGAATAAGAGTAAGAACTGCAAAGTTTTACAACACATGATGCGTGGAACAACAGCTCATATGATAATATTACAATTTCTGACAAATTAGAAAAGGATGTTACCGTGATGTGCCTAAATACATGATGAACTGAACGTCCCCTTGCATGTATGTAGCTGCCACCCTTTTCAAGCAAACCAAATTAGTGAATCTTACAACAGCAGTTTAAATGCCAAAAAAAAAAACCAAAAAGAACAAAGGAAATGGGAAAATCATGTCAACAAACCAAAGTCAACTATTACACAATTAAAGTCAAGGACGACCCTCATAACCACATACATTGTGAAGATGACTCCCCCACAAGGGCGGCACTGCACAAAATTGAGTGGTGTAATTAATTGATACCACCCAATTTTGATAATTTTACATACATAATAATTAAAACACATAGGCCAGTAGTTGGATTACCATACTGGCTTGATCAAAACAATTTAGAAAGTGGGTCTTTGGGTGTCACAGCCAGAAGTCCAACTGCCTATACACCCTAAACAAAACTTTAGCGAGAGAGAGAGAGAAGGGGAGCAGTTAAAGAGAACCTAAAGAGGGATGCTCAAAACCCAAGAGCGATTTTCTTTATTTCCTCGCACATATAGCTTTGAGATTTATCCTACCTTTGCTTGCTCCAACTTCGCTCAAATCTGATATGTTTAATTGATATATCACAAAAATACCTATTCATAGCTTCTCCCATTGGATTTTTTTTTTTTTTTGGCATCTTCTTCAATTCCTGTCTTTTTAATCTGTTTAATCTTTGATCTAGGGTGGGCTGATTTTTATGTGTATTCTAGTATTTAGATTGATTGAAAAATCAATGAACACTGGACTGCGGTCTGTGAGTTGAAAATTGAAGGGTCTTGCCAAAGGTTTGTTTTTGCAAAAGAAATAAGTATTGGCCATAAAACATGCCTTATCAGCCTATGGGCCCTATTCAAACGAAACAACCATATCATAAACTTCAATATGTATAAGCCTAGCTGGTTATAGGAAAGTCCGAAAAAAAAATGAAGATAACAAACCAGTTGTGTCGCCGGTCCTCATTTCTTTTGATTTTTGCTACTACATCCAAAATTTTTAAATCGGTTACTAGTTACAATCTTTTCAAGAACAGGTTTACGTTTTTCTTCAGCCACTACATGTTGACATCGATTATCCTGCATTTGTCATTTCAACCTTTTCAATGCCCTGTAGGCATTTTTGCAGTAAAAAAACCATTACCAAATTAATAAGCAATCATCACTTTGACTGATAAGTTGAGCATGCTAATAGGCCATCAATAAGTTCTTCATCAAATTGTCTGGGTTATTTTGAGGGATTTCGAAATTGTTACTAATGGTTTACTAAAAAACATCACTTCTACAAGTCAGTAAGTTCACGTCAGCATTAAAATAAGAATCTCAATTTACTCCACATGAACTGAACTCCAGATATGTATAGGCCCATCAATCCTGCCCAGTTGAGCTGGGCGGGGATCATCATAACTCAGTCGAGATGGAAATTGTCATCCCCAAGGGTCAACACAGCCCGCTCAGACTTTAGAGCCCTTATTCAAAGTCAGCTTGCTATAGTCCGCATTTCCGAGCAGACCAGAATTAATTTCTGTTTATTGTAGCAGGAGCTTCATCCATTGAGCTGCTCTTCACTCTCTCATACATGTAAAACTCAATTCCAGTCTCAAGAATCAAGAGATAAATAAAACTAAACTTGGACAAGGCGCACTTGATTCGAAATGAAATTTGAGTGGAAATTATTTACTTCCAAAGCACTAAGATGATCTGAAAAAAATAATTTTACTTAGTACATCACTTGGCTAGTACATACTAACATAGTACTAACAAATTATTCTTGAAGAAGGGTTGTTTTTTCCCGGATGATTCATCCCACCATAATGTACTCCTACATATAACACCGGCAACTAAAGTTGAGGATACATACAAAAATCTTCATGTGTGAATAGCCAGGAGGAAAGAAAGGATGGTAAATGATAATGAGAAAAGGTGTTGCATTTGGACGGGTGGACTGAATGGATGAGCGAAAGGTGTCATGCCATAGAGTAGGGAATATCCCCAATCTTGTGTAAGACAACTAAATGCATCTCAAGGTGCTTCCGAGGAACCTTCTCAAGCAAAAGATAGGCAATTAAGAGATAGAGATAGTCTATTCCTTGTGGAGAATCAATCCTCTAAGCCGAATAAAGCTTACCTACGACACCTAGATGAAGACAATCATAACATTGTCTTCTATGCCCCCCCCCCCCCCCCCGGGGCGCCCCTGCGGGGCTCCATACTCATAGCATAGACCATCTATTCCTCTAAGAAGGTAGCACCCCCCCTTACTATCAATACCAATCCCACAGAGAACACCCCAGGGATGAAATTCTTGTTTCTATGCATTATTTCAGTCACCTAGAAAATAAAAACATTTCGACGTGTTTTGAAAATATTTGACACTGTTTTGAAAATAGAATAAAAACAAAAAAAAAATTAAGAATTATTTTTCTAAATCATTGGTCGAAATGTATCAAAGTATCTTGAAATACATTGAAACATTTCAAAACAATTGTACAAATGCATTGAAACATTATAAAATACCTCGAAATATTATAAAACAACTAGAAATATTAGAATTTCGATTTCATCACTGATTTATTTCGGTCTCCTTGAAAACAAAAACATTGCAGACATTTCGACTATTTTGAAATGAAATTTTGATCCTTGTCGACCCGAGCGGTCATAGCCAATTCGCAGAAGTATCTGCAGTTCATGCTTCACCTGCTCCCTTTTCGTTAGAAGTTCTTGTTCTTCCGCCAAAAGTGGTATAAGAGGGGGCAGTCTCTAGTGAAGGAGCTAGGGGAAGGTTGAGATCGGGAAGCAGCTTTCTCTGGAGCATATTAGTTTAGCTACACTTAATAGGCCTGTTTGGCTTCCTCTTTGGCGACCATTTTCCTTACATTACCTCTGCTACACTCACTCCAAGCTACGCCTGTAAAGCAAAATGCCTTTGCGATTATTTGTTAACATTATATATCATCGATCACTGTTGGATAGATTGGTGAGTCATCAAAAAAAAAAATCGAGAACGGTCATGCGGATATCTTTCTTAACGGTTCATTTATGCTATGCCTGCATCGTGTTCATGTGTGTTTATTGAGCTTTCTTCACTTCAGCACTTTACTTCGTTTTATGGAAGAGACCCTTATCTTGAGAGTGACAAGTAAGGACAAGCAATGGAAAGGATAGTTCCTCGCGCAAACTACTAGAAAATGGTGAGGTCATTTGTGAAAGAAGGACCAACGACGATCCTATCCTAAGGGATAAAGGAGGAGTCAGTTTACTTTGAGGATCGAGGAAAAAATCAGATAATTATGTCATTCAGAAGAAGTGTTCTACAAAGAGAAATCCTATTATGAGTAAGTGGAGAGGAAAGATCTCCTCGAAAAAATCAGATAATTATGTCATTCAGAAGAAGTGTTCTACAAAGAGAAAGCCTATTACGAGTAAGTGGAGAGGCAAGATCTCTAACAACTCTTATCTCATTCCATTCTAGTTGCTCATCTAGTAACCAATGGTGAAAACTCAAAAATCCATGGTTTCCCAATAGAACCCTATTTCGTGCAAGTAGATTCAGAACCTAGTACCATATTAATATGGAATTTCTGTGTGTCGAATGGGTAGTCTTTATGTTGCCTGTCCCTAGGGACATCCGTAGGTACACATGTCAAATACGTGTGCTTGTTAAAGTCAGAAATCCTCAAATCCTAGAACCCGTTTCCTCGACATGCTTCAGACCTAAAACTTAAAGCATCGGTAGTTAAAAAAATTATAAAAGGAGAACTGTCTACTGGAACAGAATGTCCAGTTAAATAAATAAATAAATAAACAAACATAGAGGTAATAAACAGAAAAATATACCACTTTCTAAGCCTGTTATTTGACATTATAGCAAATAAAAAAAAAAGGGGTAAAAGGGCAAATATTTTATTTGAAATGATGGGAACTTGAGGTTTACTATGTACAGCAACAATTACGACTCAATGCTTTGCTTTATTTTCTCCTGGGTGCTCCTATATGAAGTATCTAGTACCCCAGCTCATAATCCTTTTAGACTATGGCCTCCAGCAACCCATTCCAACTTAATTTCAATCTCCAGCAAAAATGAATCACGAGAGGTAAGTAACTTTCCTTCTCATCACTCATTTCTGTTTACCTTTTCTTCTTCTTTCCACTATCTGCATACCCTTTTAAGCTTCTCTTCTTCCACTCTGTTACAGGGGTACACCAGCTATTCATGTCATGTCTTGCACCTGCACTAGATGTGATGCCGTCTCAACACCGACAATTCTGAAAACCTCTTTTGCAAGTGACCTTCTAATTCTTATTTTGAAAGACCTGCCCTTAAAAATGCCCACAAACAACCAAAATTAATCGAAAGTCTAACAAGTGTTTTCTTTTAAATGGGCTCACTCCCGCTTTTCTTTCTCGTTTTATAATTAATATATCCTACTAATAAAGGGAGAGGAGGGGGTTTGAGTCCATGTCCGAAATATCCTTTATTGTTTCTTAAATAAGTACTCGTAACTCCCTCTTTAACTCTATCTAACCATCTCCATTCATGAACTATCAATACTACCCTTCATTTCGCCCAAATAACCAGTCAACTTTCTTTTTAGTTTTATTTAACTGCCTAATTCTCTCTTCACATGTGTAACCATGTGGACTGGATGTCTAGTTTTCTTTTATGACACACACGTGGACAGAGTGTCCCCATGTACTATAACTTAGAAATGGATGGCTCAGAAACCTAGACACACACCGCACACACCTGGCCAGTCCCTGACTCCATACACCATGGACCATTCGAGAACGTATAACATAAAGAAACTGAAATAAGATGCTGTCAACCAGAAATATGTATCTTTTCCCAATTTTCTACAAACACCTTTTATTTTGCTTCTCTAGAACATTTTTGTGAAAAAATTTCTGATATAGTGACTCATTTTGTGTCTTAGGTACTTTAACAAAATAGAATTAGTGGAGCTAGTAAATTTTCCAACAAATCAAGTGTCTAGAAAAAACATCTCTTGATACGGGAGGCTCTTTCATATAAAGTGTACGACAAAGCTGGAAGTTGTAGTCTAATCAGAATTAAACCAGTCACATCACATGTTTATTGTGGCAATCAGGGTTATGCACAAACTTGACACTAGTCCATTTATGCATACAAAAGTGAAAATAAAGCGACATATCGTATTTCATAAAATGGCATTATAATGTCTAATCCAAACATCCCATCTATAAGCTATCCAAACCCATATAGTTCTATTTGGAACACGAGTGCCTGTCCAATTCTAGATCACTGTTAGAGATGAAATTTCAGACCAACACCGAGTCCAACATGAAATCAACTCAAAGTGCAATTATTGGTTAGACCTGAGGAAATAAACAAGCTCAATCAGGTATGCAGATGCTCAAGTTAAGTGTAATCCATAATTTGCTTGAACCAAGCTTCGTGAGCAGAAATCAAGCTTGAACATGGGTTCAGTGCAAGCCAATATTGAACAGACTAAGCCCAAACCATCCAATACATAGCTCAGCAACGTCATGTAAAAACATATGCAAATTCACAGCATATCACCGAATGCAGACGAAGATTCAAAGTTGTCAACACTTTCACGGCCAATTGCATTAACAGATTTCCCTGTTTGAACAAATTATGACAATTAAACTTGAGGTACGATTCTTAGAAATTCGATGTAGAAAAAAATAGGGCTGCAACCCACATACACACTAGATATACTAAAGCTCTCTATCTACCTCCGGAACAAATCACCCATTCGACAAAAGAATAATTAATTGGGAATCTGCAACTGATCCGGCACAACCTAAGCAACTATAAAGAGAGCCAATATGAATTTCCAACACTCCCAGCAACTGCAAGCCTGAATAGGAGGTGTTACACACATTGTCCTGCATTCCTGCATTTAAACGCCAGCTAACATATTGTTTCTTCCTCCTCTAGCTATCTCCTGTTAAAACAGCTGCCTGTGTCGCTTCTCTAGCAGAGAGCCACTACTTCAGGTCCTCATCCTCCGAATCACCTCCCACAGGAAAGATGCCTCCATATCACAAAACCATGAAAAGAAAAGACATTTCTTACCCTTTCCCATCTCAACTAATTTCAACCTGCCACTCTTGAAGCATTCCTGTTAAAGGGATGTCAAACTTCATTCTTAGAGGAGAAAACAATGGAAGCCACCACCACCTCCTTATCCTTAGGCATTCAACACAAGTTCAGGCACCCCCTTTCATTAAATCCCGCTACCGTGTATCCTGCCAAATCCAATCTCAAGCCATTAACCCCCATAAGTCATTCTAATTTTCTTCGTGGTGTGTAGCTGATTTTTTGCCTTGTAGTTTCAGTAGTGGCCTGTGTTGCAATTCTACTTGGACTTTTTTATTTTCTATGAGGGCAGCTTCTTGTATCGGGCGGAATGCACAGGCCCGGAGGATAGCAGGCCCACGGCACCGGCAGAGGCGGCTCCAGCTCATCCCAATCCTGCTGTGCAACCCCTCCTCCCACCACAGTAAGCACTATAAACTGAAACCTTCGAACTACTCTACATTTAATGCATCTACTGATGCCTTATTAGTCACTACATCAAGAAGAGTTATCACTTAAAATGTATCTTGATTTGTCAGAGATACTTGACCATTCATATAACCAAGGATCAAAATGTCGTGTCGACACGTCCGAAACGTCCGAAACGTTTCGGAATTTCAACACTCCGAAACGAAACAGTAGTTGAATCACAAAATTCCAGTGTTTCGGTCGAAACGGTACTGTTTCGGACCGTTTCGGTCGAAACGGCATTGTTTCGAACCGTTTCGATCAAAACAGTACCATTTCGACAAAACAGTGATATATTCGGTTCATTATGAATAATTATATTTAATACCCCATTATAATTACATTTAATACCCACTGTAATTACATTTAATACTCACTATAATTATATTTAATATCCCACTATAATTACATTTAATTCCCACTGCTCTTCTGTCTTTTATAATTTTTTTGTTATAAGAATAAATAATTACACTTAATACCCTACTATAATTATATTTAATACCCATTATAATTATATTTAATACATACTGTAATTATATTTAATACCTCACTGCTGTGCAAGTTTTTTGCTTTTTTTTTTGTTATAAGTATTAACAATTACATTTAATACCCACTGCAATTACATTTAATTTTTAAGTATACATAAGTATCATTAATTTAATTTGATACCCTTCATTATTAGTATTATAATAAAATAATATTATTAATTGGATTATATTACCGTAATAATATGATTTGGAGTAACTATTGTCATCATATTTATGTCACATATGGAGTTTCTCTAAGTAGCTACCCAGAGCCTACACCGATGTATAAGCCTGCTCGACACTCCACAGGGGAATGAATGTAACCATGTAAGTATGTACTCATTAGCATTTCATGTGTATTATAAGACCTTAATATTATGTAAAAATGTGTTTATTTCATAAAAATTAAGTGTTTGAAACTAATTTAAGTGACTTTCGCCTCAAGTCAAGCCTTTTTTTCCCTCAAATTTAAATTTATTCTTGTATAAATTGATGTTAACCTAATAAATATGTTTAATTAATAAATTATTTAGCATATCTTTATAAATTAATGGATTGCATTTGTGTTTCTATGCGTTTCCATATTTTTTTCTGCGTTTCCATTGCGTTTCCGAAATGTTTCCGAAACGTTTCTATTTTTGAGTTGACCGAAACGGTACTTCGAAACGAAATTTTGATCCTTGCATATAACTAAACAATCTAATTGGAGATTGGTACAAAAATGAAATTCTGATCTATAGACTTACCCTTATAGTTCATCAACTCAAGTCTCACTGCTACTTTTCAGCATTTAAGTTTTCAATTACTTTTTAGCCTTGCCAAATACTGATGTTATGCAGCAACTTGTTCTTGGCAACTCTATTCTAAGGGTAGAGTAGCAGAACTAATGAGACCATTAAAGAAGCAACTATAGACTACAATAAGAAAGTTGTTGCAGCTGGTAAATAACATTACCTCATCCGGGGAAAAGAAGGCTAATGCATCGGGCTCAATTGAACCGGCTGGATGCAATGATACTATAGCTCTAAAAACAGAAGGAAACAGCAACTCGATTACAGCAACCTTATCCGCATCAACAGTACCATCTGATCCTTGTCTTAGGTTGTTTCCACCATGAAAGTTATGTTCTTTTGATGATACAATTGAACTCTGATAGGCTGAAGAGGGCAGCAAGGAAGCTCGTTTTAACCAATCCAACCGTTGGTAAGTGAAAATGTTCACGTTTGGCACCTCTTTTTCTAGATGCAGTAAAATATCTGACAAGGTTCTCAAATCACTAAGCTCTTCTTGGTGACATACTGCTGATGCACCGCAATGTTTCTTTGAAGCAGTTTCCATACAACAACCATCATCAAGGTGGGGAAAGAATCGCCTTTTCTGATCAGTAAATGCCTTAAGAGCCAACCTGCAAACATTCAGAACAACAATAAGGTGGAAATTTAGCAATCCAAAACAAGAAAGAGACAGAGAGAGCTGTCCTTGCAAACGTGAAAAGCATTTATGCACTTACAACATATTTGGAAGTCACTAGTACTTATTCATGAATTCTCTTAACATGAGGATAGTTTCTTAGAAGATAATTTTTTTTATTTTTTTTTGAACAGCATTCTTAGAAGATAATGAAATGTTACATTGTAAAACCCAGGTAAATTTGAACTTGTTCGGACAAAGGGCAAAATGGTAATTTGCCACTATAATGCGGGTTTGAAATCAGTATTTTTATAGAGCTCGGATGATGCAACGGACCTCACCGTTGGAATCATATCGCGAAATCAAGCTTCCATGTTAATTTTTGTTGAAGTCTGAGGCAGTCGAATTTTATACGTTTTACGAGACAATTGGGTGACGAATGACCTTACAAAAGTCCCTAAAAACAGAATTTTATAAAATTTCCTTATAATTAGATAAAAGTTCAAATAAAATTAATTTGAACTGAAACCGAGAATTAATTAAGTCGTTTTGGGTTAAAAACGGACCCGAAAATAATAAACGTGCGGGTCAATGTGGACCGCGCAATTAAAAAGTATAAATATGGGCTAAATATCTAAAAAATCAGAGATTCTCACCCACTTGGCCATCTAAATCAGATGTTGAAGAGAGGAAAGAGAAAGAAGAGAGAAAACCTAGAAATTCTACCTTTCTTCTTGCGATCCAAGGAATTCTGTCGGGCGAAATTCATTGAACCAAGAATTAAAATTGGTCTACGCGTACGTACCAAGAACGAAGGATTTCACCGAAGATCCAAGAAGGAGATTTTGTGAAATCAAGAGTTTTGGGGCTTGGAAGTGTTCTTGAGGTTCTCCGCACTTCATCTCACGCTCCAAGAGGTAGGGTTTCCTCCTACTTTGGACTATTTCTATCCTATGATGTTCATATGGAAGGAGATGGGTATGTAGAATATGTATACCACTAGTTTATTGTTATGAAAATAAGGGAAAGTGTGTAAAAATGGCTTAGGCCAACTTCTAACTTGGATTTGATATGTGAGAGTCACTTGTGTAATCCCTTGAAATTAGTTTATGTGGGCATGTTACATGTTTATATTATGCCTAGTAATTAAGTGTAATTGGCATGAGATTGTGTAATGCCATACTTGAGATTTGTGTTGGAAATAAATGTTGATGTATTGACATGATAATGAATTTTGGTGATTATATGTATGTGATATAAATTGTCATGGAACATGTGAACATGTGGTTAAAATTGCTCATTAGCATTCCTTGCGTATTGGGCATGGCATCGACATTGTAATGGTGCATTACATTGCATATTGTATAGGAAAAATTCATCCATGGTCACGTGTATGGGTGTGTGTGTGCATGGTTAGATCAATCATCATACTTGGTGATTGGTAATGGACTCGGAAAAATTGTATTCAAAATCTGACTGAGTCGCATGGTTGCATGAAAGAAAAACTTGTGTCGGGTATAGCAAGAAGAGCTAGACACTCCCTCGGGTGAAAGGTCCGGCTACTTGGTTCATACACTCCCCTGAAGTAAAATTTCAGAAAAGTGTAATGGCGTACGAAGCCAGCGGTATGATTCCAAAATCCGATACCCAACAAAGACACATGATTTTGTTATAAAAATAATTCATTTGATGAAAAACATGCAAAAATGAATTGGTTTTATGAAAATATGATTTTATTTCAAAATCGTCTTTGGATGTATTTCATCAAGGACAAATGGTTTACATACATGCATGGCATTGTGTTGTGGGAGCCGGAGTAAGCTTGGGTAAAAATGCATGAGTGAGTCTCACCTCATATCATGACATGGCATGGTATATCGTGAATAGCATGTTCTTGTATGAAATGGATTTATGATTGCGGTTGTTGAATGTAAACATTGCATATGCATTTAGATAGGGAGTAGCCTCTATAGAAAATATTCTACTGGGCGTTGGCTCACCCTATACGGGAACATATTTCAGGTGTGGGGTTTCTACCAGCGGAGGACTCTCATTCGGGGCCTCAAAGATGAAGAAAAGCCGACTTGTGGCTTTTGCAATACATTTTGTACAAACCTTACAAAATTACGGTGTTGAGTATGAAATCATGTGAATGGATTGTAATAGAACTTATAGATATCTAGTTTTATGTGATAAACATCCTTAGACATGTTTTGGATGATATTGGGATGATTTGAAATGGTTTTGAAATGGAACAACAGTGGAAATAGGCTAAACTGGGCAGAGTGTACTAGTACAGTGTACCGGTACAGTCTGGTCCAGCAAGTAGACAGTACCGGTACACTTTCCAAAACTTTGAAAAAAATTGGAAGGCAGACAATACCGGTACAGTTCAGATGATACCGGTACTGCCAGGACCAATGAGCACACAGTACCGGTACTCTCTCCAAAAATTTAAAATTTTAAAACTAAAGTGTTGTGCTCTCGGTTTTTGATTCCAAAAATATAATTGGACAATAAAGAGGCATGAATTATGGTATTTTAAGTCACGGTTAAAATTAAATGATTAAAAGAACACGGGTAATACGTGTGAGTTAAAATTCCGGGTAATGGAATAATATTAGCGTGATGTCGTATCAAGCGGCACTCACGGACATTTTCGCGGGTTGACGGGTCGTCAGCGGGACCCTCAATTTTAGGGGCGTCACAGCTTGGTATCAGAGCATAGGTATACGAATTACCTAGGGCTTAATGGACATTGGGTTTAGACTATTACATTCATTGTGCATTTCATGTTATATGCTCAACTTTGCTACATGTTAGATGAATTATATGTATATGGAAAGGGAAATACTAGAGTTAAAAAACAAAATGATGAACGGTATAGTTCAATGTATAAATGTATACTAGTAGGTGGCACACGCACTACTGAGACAAAGAGAAAAATTTTTAAGTTTTAAACTTGATCCCAATCTTGGGATACTATGTGAATATTCGATTGCTATTTGACATGTGTGTAGATGGCAAATCGAGGAAGAGGACGCTGAGGCGGTGGATGGAACAACCAACCACCACCGCCCTTTGACTAACAAGCCTTTGTGGAGGCTATTGGTGTGGCGGCGGCTACCATTGCACAGGCTAGTACAAGTGGGAGTCAAGGAGGCTCACGTCACCTTCAAGGCACATCAGCCTTCGATCTTCATGGGAGGGGCGGATCCGATGGCGGCTGACCATTGGTTCCGACAAGTGGATAAGGTCTTAAGGGCTATGGAGATCACCTCCGATGCCACAAAAATAACACTAGCTACTTTTCAACTAGAGGGATAATCCCAAGTGTGGTGGAATTGGGTCAAGACCTCGAAGAACTTGGAGGTAATGACATGAGCAGAGTTCAGGGAGCTCTTTATGGACAAGTATTTTCCAGCGGCTGCTAGACATGCAAAAGCCCGGGAATTCTTAGACTTGAGGCAAGGAACTATGATGGTGATGGAATATGTAGCTAAGTTCACTGAGTTAGCCTGTTTCGCCGATGACTATGTGGCCATAGATATGGCCAAAGTGAGAAAGTTTGAGAATGACCTTAAGTTGTCCATCCGGAGTAAAATTGTGGGTCTTCTTCTACAAGACTTAGACTCGATGGTCGCAACAGTCATGGCCATTGAGAGGGAGGTGGATGATGCAAGGAGCATCCGGGAGTCGGGTGCAAAGGACAAGAAGAAGGAGGGTCGATCATCTTCTTTTAGTTCGGGAAAGAGACAAAAAACTTCTACTCCTCAAGGACAGGGTCGTGGTTATCAAGGTCAAGGTCAAGGTCAACGTCAATCTTCCCAAGGTGGGAGAAATCAGAGGCCTTCTTACTAGGCAGGCCAAAGGACTTGCTACCATTGCCATCAGCTGGGTCATATGAACCGAGATTGTCCCTAGAGGCAGGGATCCCAGAGTTATGGGTCATCTCAGTCCCAGACTTCGATGGGACAGCCACAGACACATTATACTCCTCACTACCCTACCATGGACTAGGGGAGCTAGTATTAGTTCTAGGGTGCTACACAGGCCTCTGTTACTCCACGGGCAGAGACTCTGCAAGCAGGCCAGATGGGTCAGGGCATGGGTCGAGGCTGAGAACAAGGCTCACAAGCCGGTACTTCAGGGACCCTGGGGCGTGTCTACGCCATTATGCTACAGACTGAGCCGGCAGATCAATCGATAATACAGGGTACATTTCTACTCTCTCACTTATGGGTTAGAGTGTTATTTGATTCTGGTGCATCGCATTCATTTATCGCTACATCATGTGTGAAAGACTTGGGCTTAGAGGTTAAGACCTTGAAAAAGCCATTGCATGTGAGTTCTCTCCTAGCGGGTTATGGACATGTCGGGGTTCGATGTCATCCTCGGGATGGATTGGTTGGCTGCACATCGAGTCGTCATTGATTGTAGTTGGAAGAGGGTCATTGCTTATACGCCTGATGGTGTTTGTTTCAAGTTCCAGGGGAAAAAGCGTGATGCTTTACCCCAAACCGTGTATGATTCCCGTTGGTACGGACAGTTGATGGGTTGACTTGTAAGCCTTACCCTGGAAGACGAGGCTAGACAAGAGTTAGGTCTACCTCGGGTTGTATGTGAATATGAGGATTTTTTCCGGATAAACTACCACGATTACCTCCACATAGGGAAGTTGACTTTACCATTGAGTTGCATCCTGGCACATTGCCCATTTCTATGACTCCGCATAGGATGACGCCAGCTGAGTTACAAGAACTCAAGGTCCAATTGCAAGAATTGTTGGACAAGAGATTTATTAGACCCAACACTTCACCTTGGGGCGCTCCAGTATTGTTTGCCAAGAAGAAAGATAAGACTCTTCGGTTATGTATCAACTATCAACAGTTGAACCGGGTTACTATCAAGAATAGGTACCCTTTGCCGATGATAGATGACTTGTTTGATCAACTGAGAGGAGCACGCGTCTACTCCAAGATAGATCTCTGTATCAGTTTCCATCAGTTGAGGGTTAGGGAGGAAGATATCCCTAAGACGGCATTCAGAACGCGGTACGGGCATTTCGCGTTCACAATGATGTCATTCGGATTGACGAATGCCCCGGCGACATTCATGGATCTCATGCATAGGGTGTTTCAACCCTACCTGGATCAGTTTGTTGTGATTTTTGTTGACGACATATTGATCTACTCCAAGTCAGAGGAGGACCATGAGGGTCATCTAAGAGTTGTTCTCTAGACCTTGAAAGATCACCAGTTATATGTCAAGTTCAGCAAATGTGAATTTTGGCTTACGGAGGTAAAGTTTTTGAGATACATGATATCGGTTTCGAGTGTATTTGTGGACCCGGAGAAGGTTAAGGCGGTTATAAACTGGGAGAGGCCGAAGTCAGTTTTCGAGATACGCAGTTTCTTGGGATTGGTAGGGTATTACTAGAGGTTCATCGAGAACTTCTCCCGATTACCTACACCTATGACGAGATTGACCCGGAAAAATGTCAAGTTTGAGTGGAATGTTTCGTGTGAGAAAGCATTCCAGGAATTAAAAAGGAGGCTTACTTCAGCTCCTATTCTAATAATTCCAAAAAAGGGACAGAGGTACACAATGTATTGTGATGCCTCGAAGGACGGACTTGGATGTGTTTGGATGCAGTCCGGGAGGATAGTAGCTTATGGTTCTCGGTAGTTAAAGAATCACGAGCAGAATTACCCCACACATGACATGGAATTGGCGGCCATTGTCTTTGCCTTGAAGGTTTGGCGCCACTATCTATACGGTGAGCAATGTGAGGTATTTTTGGACCACAAAAGTCTGAAGTATATATTTACACAACGGGAGCTCAACATGAGGCAACGCAGGTGGATAGAATATTTAAAGGACTATGACTTCACTTTGCATTATCATTCTGGTAAAGCAAACATGGTGACTGATGCACTCAGTTAGAAGTCACGGGGAGTCTTGGCTAGTGTGGCTTCCCAAGAGTGGCGGATGCTCGAGACTGTGGGACAGTTCGGGCTACGATATGTGGGTCAGGCTCAGGGCATTTTAGGGAGTTTGGTGACTACACCTTCCCTATTGAGTAGAGTGATTGAGTCCTAGGGGCAGGATATAGAGTTATCATCGGTCAGAGACTGAGTACAGACAAGTAAAGGTGACTAATCCGACACATGTGGTGAATTGGGACGAGCTTATTGTTGATGTTGATGGGACCTTCGAGGAAGGACCGGTGCACATCATGGATAGCCGGGATTAGGTTTTACGAGGCAAGACTATGAGGCTAGTAAAGGTGCTGTGACAGCACCGAGTAGTGGAGGAGGTGACATGGGAGCGCGAGAATACTATCCATACCAATTATCCTTTCTTATTTGAGGATAGAGGTACACTTTTATAATCTTGTAGTATTGCATGACTGTAGTATATGCATGTGTTTAAATGTATATATGTATGAATTTTGAGGACGAAATTCTTTTAAGGGGGGAAGAATGTAAAACCCGGGTAAATTTGAACTTGTTCGGATAAAGGGCAAAATGGTAATTTTGTCACTATAATGCGGGTTTGAAATCAGTATTTTTTAAAGCTCAAATGACGCAACGGACCTCACCGTTGGAATCATATCGCGAAATCAAGCTGCCATGTCAATTTTCGTCGAATTCCGAAATAGACAAATTTTGTACGTTCCCCACACTTCATCTCACGCTCCAAGAGATAGGGTTTCCTCTTACTTTAGACTATTTCTATCCTATGATGTTCATATGGAAGGGGGTGGGTATGTAAAATATGTATATCACTTATTTATTATTATGAAAATTAGGGAAAGGGTGTAGAAATGGCTTAGGCCAACTTCTAACTTGGATTTGATATGTGGGAGTCACTTGTGTAATCTCTTGAAATTGGTTTATGTGGGTATGTTACATGTTTATATTATGTCTTGTGATTAAGTGTGATTGGCATGAGATTGTGTAATGTCATACTTGAGATTTGTGTTGGAAATAAATGTTGATGTATTGACATGATAATGAATTTTGATGACTATATACATGTGATATAAATTGTCCTGAAACATGTGGACATGTGGTTAAAATTGCTCATTAACATGCCTTGCGTATCGGGCATGACATCGACATTGCATATTGTATGGAAAAAATATATCCATGGCCATGTGTATAGGTGTGTGTGTGTGCATGGTTGGATCAATCATTATACTTGGTGATTGGTGATGAGCTCGAAAAAAGTTGGATTGAAAATCTGACTGAGTCGCATGATTGCATGAAAGAAAAACTTGTGTCGGATATAGCAAGAAGGGGTAGACACTCCCTCGGGTGAAAGGCCCAGCTACTTGGTTCATACACTCCCCTGAGGTGAAATTCCAGAATAGTGTAATGGCGTACAGAGCCAACAGTGTGATTCCAAAATCCGATACCCCACAAAGACACATGGTTTTGTTATAAAAATAATTCATTTGATGGAAAACATCCAGAAATAAATTGGTTTTATGAAAATATGATTTTATTTCAAAATCGTCTTTGGATGTATTTCATTAAGGACAAATAGTTTACACACATGCATGGCATTGTGTTGTGGGAGCCGGAGTAGGCTTGGGTGAAAATGCATGAGTGAGTCTCACCTCATATCATGACATGGCATGGTAAAAGTTTCGTCGTGAATAGCATGTTCTTGTATGAAATGGATTTATAATTGCGGTTGTTAAATGTAAACATTGCATATGCATTTAGATAGAGAGTAGCCTCTATAAGAAATATTCTACTGGGCGTTGGCTCACCCTATACGGGAACATATTTCAGGTACGGGGTTTATACCGACGAAGGACTCTCATTCGGGGCCTCAAAGATGAAGAAAAGCCGACTTGTGGCTTTTGTAATACATTTTGTATAAACCTTACAAAATTACGGTGTTGAGTATGAAATCGTGTGAATGGATTGTAATAGAACTTGTAGATATCTAGTTTTATGTGATAAACATCATTAGACATGTTTTGGATGGTGTTGGGATTATTTGAAATGATTTTGAAATGGAAAAACAGTGAAAATAGGCTAAACTGGGCAGAGTGTACCAGTATAGTCTGGTCCAGCAAGCAGACAGTACCTGTACACTGTACTTGTACTCTTTTTCAAAACTTTGAAAAAAATTTGGAAGGCAGACGGTACCGGTACTTTCAGGACCAGTGAACACACAATACCGGTACTTTCTCCAAAAATTTGAAATTTTAAAACTAAAGTGTTGTGCTCTCGGTCTTTGATTTCTTTGGTTCCAAAGATGTAATTGGACAATAAAGAGGCATGAATTGTGGTATTTTAAGCTATGGTTAAAATTAAATGATTAAAGAAACACGGATAATACGTGTGAGTTAAAATTCCAGGTAATGGAATAATATTAGCGTGATGTCGGATCAAACAGCATTCACGGGCATTTCCGCAGATTGACGGGTTATCAACGGGACCCTTAGTTTTAGGGGCGTCACATACATTTTGTACAAGCATATTATTTTACATCTTACGATACACAACACATATAGTATGATATTGTTCGATACACGATTCATTACCATATGCCTTGTCTAGATTAAAAAAGAAGAAAGGAACAAAAAAGAAAAAGAAAGATAAATGCCTTATATAATTTTATATATTTTTTAATTTGTTGACTCAGTGCGGCCTAGAAATATCTTGTCAAATAAGAAAAATAAAGGAAAGCAAGTAGTTCAATAAATAATTAAGAGGATGAACATATACAAACGGTTGAAAAAGATAAAAGGTTAATACTTGTTGGCATCTAGTCATTAAGATATTAATATTGTTGGAAGTTGGACCAAAAGATAAGAGGCAAATGTGATTCCTTGGCATAGTTATTAGTATCGTATCACAATACACCTAAAAAATGATACGTATCATGTCTCTGTATCGTTTTTTGCACCATATTGTACGATACGATACGTCCATGACGATTCCGTTTTTTTTTTTTTTTTTTGTTATTCGGGACTGAAATGACATTGTTTTACCCTAAAACTTATTTTTAAATCACTAGCCAGTGAATCAACTCGTTTCAGTGAATCAACTCGTTTCAATGGTCATGGTTTAAAAAAAATAAATAAAGTCTATTGTTAAAGTTATTCAATTGAATTTAAAATTTCTGATTAATATTAAGGTTATTCAAACAGTTGATGTTAAAAGTTTGAATTAGATGTCATTTTGATATTACTAAACTATGTTGGGAACTTAAATAGTTTGTAGAATATTAATAAAATGCTATAATTATATATATATATATATATATATATATAATATATATATATATATAATTATTTAAATATTAAAATTATGCGTATCTTACGATATACGACACGACACAATACGATACAATATTTTTTAAAAATAATACGTCTTCCGATACACGATTTGACAACTATATTTCCCGGACTATAAGAATGGATTATTGTGGATTATGGTGGAATATTAATAGTCTATTGTTATAATTATATATATATATATATATATATATATATATATATGTAATTATTTAAAAATTAAAATTGCATGTATCTTACGATACACGGCACTATACGATATACTATTTTCTAAAAATAAGACGCCTTTCGATATACGATTTGACAACTATGTTCCTTGGACTATAAGAATGGATAATTGTGGACTTTGCTAATCTTAATATTTTGACATTAATGAATTATGTTAAAATTTTGAATTGCTAAATTTTGATTTAAAACTTAAGAGTCCTTTTCAATCTTGTATGGAACTTTAGGTTGAAATATCCATATTGTTTTGGAATTATATATGTATACATACACACACACAAAAAAAAAACACATGTATATCTTACGATATACTATACTGTCCGATACACTAATTTAAAAAAATGATATGAACTACAATACACGTTTTTACAACTTTGGTGATATCTTTAAGTGGTTAACACCATGGCTTTAGCTGTCAGTTAATGACCTCAGGTACCACCATCAAGAAATGATACCGTGAAGCTACCATGACATTTAAAACATCACCCATATTTGACAAAATAGTCCTGCATTAGCTAGTGCAATCCATTATGAGTCATCAAAATAGTTAGGGACTACTACAACATTTAAATTAACAATTAACAGTATTTCTTTCATCCTTTTCAGTTTGTATCCTCACTCCACCAAATTAGTATACTACATTTCCAATCTAGATTTGTGATATATATGCCAGAGGGATGTAGATTAAAACATTGTTAAATTAGTTAAGATTATAAAAAAGGTATTAGGGCTTGAGAGAGGAGATAAAAGAGAAGAGGCAAGAAGAAAGAAAGAGAATAATCTGTTGCATGGCTCATGTTGTCTTACACTCACTTATTTATAAACTAACATTATGAACAATTACATTATTACCCTACACTACTAATAATCTAAATAAGAACTATAACACTCCCCCGTCAAGCTGGAGCATACAAATCAAAGATGCCCATCTTGGAACAAAGATTGTTGAAGAGAGAACGAGACAACAGTGTGGTAAGAATGTCACCCAGCTGATCACTAAACTTGATGTATGGTGTGATAATCTTCCTACGCATCAATAGATCTCAAATAAAATGACAATCCACTTTAATATGTTTAATCTTCTCATGGAATACCGGATTACTAGCAATGAAAATAGTTGATTGATTGTCACAATGCATATCCATAAAAGAGGGCACATTGATACCTATATCACGAAGTAGTGAACAAACCCACAAAATTTCATAAGCAGTATTAGTCATGACCCGATATTCAGCGTCTACACTCGAATGAGCAACCACATTGTATTTCTTGTTGCACCAAGTAACAAGATTACTACCAATAAATGTACAACAACCTGAAATAAATCATCCATCAGTACAACTACCTGCCCAGTCAGTGAAGGCCGATATAATAATCCTTTAGCTGATGCTCCTTTCAGATACCGAAGAATACAACAAATAGTCTCTCAATGAAGTTTACGAGAATCATGTATGAACTAACCAACCATACTAACAACATAGGTAATATCAAAACGTAAAACTATGAGGTAAATTAGCTTACCAACCAACTTTAATAACACCCTACATCATCAAACACTTGACCACTATCAGCATTCGACTAAACCGTAGAGTCTACGAGAGTTTCAGACAATAAATCCACTACATACTTTCGTTGGCACAAACTCATACATTCCTTTGACCGAACAACTTCAATCCCAAGAAAATATCAAAGGAGACCTAAGTATTTGATATGGAACTGCTTCCCTAAATGAATCTTAAAGTGGGCAATACCATTTGAGTCATCACCAGTAATGATAATGTCATCGACATAAACAATGGGCTCGTTTGGTAGATATATTATGAGGGAATTAAATATTGGATTGTACTATTCTTTATTTAATCAGGTCTAATACTTTGTTTGGTAAGCAAATTTAATACCGTATTAATTTTAAAAACGTATATTAATTGTATACTAATCATATATTTTTTATACGATAGACCTGTATTATGGAGGTCTTTTAATACTACTAATAGATGTGGTATTATAATCAAACGTATTATTCTACACATTTACTATTATAACCCCCCAAATAATAAAATCAAGTTATAATCAATGTAACAAATACTGGTCGAAGGTATTTTTGTAAATTCAACATTAATACAATGAAATAATTCTCTAACCAAACAATCGATTGGATTAAATAACTACTATCCGATGCTTATATTGTATATTGTCAAATACTTAGATAAAATTACGTATTAATGTCATATTTAATCTTGTCTTTTATCCATCTGTATTGTATTAGACTGTATTATTTTATCCAATTCATCTATTTTTAATACGATAACCAAACGAGCCCAATAAGAATAATAACACCTGCAAAAAAAACGAGCAAATGGTTCGAATGCCTTGTCATCTCGAACAATTTTTTTCATAAAGAAAACGCAATCAGGAAATTCAAAAATAAATGGTTCGAATTGTCGCAATCATTCTTGCACATTACACACAAGTGTGGGTATACGCCTGTGTGAGGGCTTTTGTTTTTAAAGCAAATTATTAGTATTGATCTTTCCATGAGCAGCACTTTAGCCTTATAGATATTCAAAGATGGATAAAAAAAATGGGCAAGAAGTATCATCAATCAAGGAATCATTATAGGATTTGCAAGAGAACAAGTGTGATGAGTCTTCTTTGTCCATGATGTAAAGTTGCGTTACAAAGCAAAGAGAGAAGTGAGACCAACTCCAAAGTCTCCATAGTATGATTATGAACTCTCCCATAAAACCCAAAAACCCATCACACCGAGTGAGAATAAGACATAATCATTGAATCAATATGAACATGATAATAACAAGAAAGGCTATAAAGCCGAGGATATAAGCATGCAAAGGATGACTCCACAATCCAAAAGTTCTCCCAAAAATGCACACTCTCCCATTACCCAGAACGAATTTAACTCTGTAAGAAAAGTAAGGTAATCATCGCTCAGAAATGAACTTCCATGGTTTCGGAAACAACCCCTCTGAGAAAAATGAATCTGCTGACCATATTTTGACATGTAAAACATAATCAATTCAAATTGAACCTAATCCATGACTAAATTCTCTCAAAAGCTTCAAGTAAAACGGAGTCAATCAAGCACAAAAAAAGGGGTGGCAGGACAAATATAGGGGCAACAAAAGACCAGAATCTAATAAGACATCACTGTGTTAAAGTTTTGGAACACACCTGGTCCTGTCAACGGCAGATGCACCAGCTTGCCCAGCAAGCTGGCGTTTCCATGCATATGCAACAACAGCACCATCCGGACAAACCAAAGGCATGTGGAGGCCCCAAGAATTACTTCTTGACCGAAGAGACTCATTAAGAACACCAGAATCTTCCAACTCCTTTCCTAACAATAGTAAATAGATTTAGAATTATGCACCTTAACAAATAAAACTTGGAAGATCAATCTTTTGGGTTATGAGATTCTGAAATAAAGCATTTCAGTTACTTTCAGTTAATAGCATCTGCAAAACCACCAGTACTAAACCATAAAGGGCAAAAACCAACAGGATTCAAGAATTAGTCATGCAAAATATATATCTATAGCTACAGCCCATCTTTTGATTTACTTACAGATTCTCCGCTTGAATTGAGATACCATAGGCATATTAACCATTAGTATGTTGAAATTGTAATATCACTATTTGCAGTCTTATTATCGTATTCATTAGGAGGTAATACCTCCAGACCTGCCCAACTCCCTTAGCAATTGGTCAAGTCACTACCACTCACAGTACAAGGATCTACCAGTTTAGATAGTCGTCTTTCTCTCCCTATCATTCCTTTCCACACCCTTCTCTCATCTCTTAGCCTAGTAGCTTTCGGTTGGTCAACCGCGTATCCTTGAGAATGAAAAAGAAGAGATAGGAGCACAGCAGAAAAACAGGCCTAGAACTTGAAGACAACAGAAAAAAAAAAAAGGAACCAATGAGTCTTTCGAGTTGTCAGCTGTTGGAGGTTCTGGACTTGGTCTCTGTGAAGAGTCCTACGCCTAAGTCTCTGAAAATTCCTATTAAATACCTATTTCATGGCCTCGCTGCTTTTGATGTCAGGAGGAAAGCAAGGAGCTTGTGATGCCTTACGTATAAGCAGTTTAACCAGAGGCAAAGAAAGTTTTCATTCATTGCTATTTAGAGGCAAGCAATTCTATCCTAGATGGTGTAGGTTGCTTCTCTCCCTCTTTGCTTCTATTGTGCCTATGCCAATAGCTACAGTAAAAGGAAAGGAAAGATACGACAAAGCCCCTAGAGAGAGGGGAAGGTGACGTACTCCCTAACCCTTGAGCCAACAAAAAAATCCTGCCCGTAGCTTGCAGCTTTTCTAATTGACGCAATAGCTTGCTTTGTCCATTGTTCATGCTGCTGGTTCCACTGCGCTTACCTACTCAAATCATACACCAAAAGAGTAGTTCTGTTCCCTATGGGTCCTGCCCGTGTCTCTGGTCCCTGTGAAAAGTCCAGTTGATGGCAAAGAATCCTTCTTAAAGTCCTATTACCCAGTGCGAACTGCTTTTAGGGGAAGATCGGATTATGGCAAGGAGGTAAGGATCACAAAGAAAGGCAATGCTTTCCTTTTATGCTTCCTAACTGGAAAACAAATCAAATCAATTCTCCCTCGACCTGCAGGTATTCTAAGTGGTTATTACTTCTTATGAAGAAATGTATATCATACAAATAATATATTCCAAGGCCCATGATAAATCCACTTTGTTCTGTCATATCTCTAATCTAAAATCTTCTCACTACGTGCCTTCTCTACTTCCCGGCTCAAGCAAGAGCAACAGCATCTGGAACAGCAGGAAAGCTGATGAATGAGGTGAACATGGTCAAAGAAATGGGATTGGAATAGGAGAGAATTCCTAGACTTATACCAGCATTAAACCACAGCATTTCCTGCACATCTTAACCTATAACCTCAAGGCAACAAAGCCTATCCATAGAATTCAATGCCAGCCAAATCAATCCTCTTCTTGTTCTTCTGGATTCTTCTTTTGTAGGCCACAAGTATATATTGTCATTAGGACATTCAATCATTTCACATCACCTGGTATTCTGGTAATCATGGGACCATCAAAGTTAAGCAATTATATGATAGCCATGTGAGAATTTAAGCCTGGCGTAGCATGTCCTCCGTCGTTAAGACAATACAAGGTTATAGTGGAAATGAAAACATACATGTCAGTTTGACAAGTTGTATGTTAGACTAATTTCCAAGACTTATGACCTCCTAATTGTAACTAAGAGACACACCCTTAAGTCTATTGAACTCCTGAACTCATTTAGCTTTTTATTCCATCATCAAATATTATGTTTAATTATTTACTATCTAATGCCCTTTCTTCACCTGATCTGCACCATTAAATTCTCTCTGAGCTGTTTACCACAAATTCACTATTAGTCATGCTTATTCTAATCATTTTTGGTTCCAAAGCATCCTTCCTGTAATTCTATTACAGTATTTACCTTTTCATTGTTTTGTTAGTCACTAGCATTTTGAAAATTTTAGCATACACCATATGCCAGATAAATTTATCCATAATGAGTGTAAAAAGGGAGGCGCTCAATGTCCACTATTTATATCCATCCACTGCCATTGTCCCTGGCAATTTGTTTCAAAAGTAATCAAACTCAATCATACTTGTTTTCTTTTCAAAGCCCAGCACAATATATGTACTCAATTTTTCGTACAAAAATAAATTATCCCAAATGACACAACTATGAAATTAATTTCAGTAAATCCTAATTCTCAATGCCAAGCTTCATCCAACATCTTTCTAATCTCCATCACCTACCTTGATCCAATTTGCTAGACTCCTAAGATCATTTAAAATTTAATCGCCTTGTAATGCACATGTCTGCCACAGTAAATCATAGCCCATTGGAATTTCAGAAGCACCTCTCAAAGTTATTCCTTTCTCAAGAACATAGACATGGACCATATCTAACAATTACTATCTTTCCAACTAAATAATTGTTATCCCTCTATAACCCATTGAAATCATCTCAGCCAAATCTTCTGAAAATATTACTCAATATGTTCACATATTCCTACTTCCACAAAACAATGATTGAAGAATTACATATTCCTCTAAACATCCATAATTGTTACAGCTGTAACTGCTTTTCCTAATTCAAAACTATCATACTCTTACCAATGTGACACCAAAATTTAGTCCTCTCTCCAATATAGGTTTCCTTTGAAAGAAATATATATTCTAATTGCATGTTATCACCAATCGAAAAGTGGAATAATACACATCAACTCTCATACATTGCACAGAACCACCAGAAAGCATCCCTCTTTTCTAGGAACCAAAGCTAAATAATTTTATGAACCCCAAGTGTTCCTGAACCAAAAACACACACGAATAACACATCAGATGATCATAAATTAGCTTCACACATTCAAACTTGAAAATTAAGTCTCGCAACGGTTGAATCTACTTTTATTCTTTCTCTTTCAAAAAATAACAAGCTTTGCTAAATAACCTGTACATTTTGAAACACAAGGTTAAATTTGAAAACTAACAAGAAGGAAAAGTAATACCCACCAATAGTTCGGAGTTTTGGAGGTAATGTTGCATGGATGCTGCTTCGTTGGTAATCAAACGCACGGATTCATTGGACTGGTGAGTCTGTGAAGCAAAGGAGAGGGCCCTAGCAAGGCGGTTGGGGCCAACCCTGATGGTATCAACAAGATCGGAGGCTTGGTTCAGGCGATCCATCAAGGATGCCTTGTCCATTGATTCAAGTGAGAAGGTGGAAATCAGTTGACGTTATACCTATCCTCTATTATGGTAACAGCAGTTTCTTATTCCCTTGATTTAACTTACGATATCTCATTTATTATGACAACAATGGGAATCATTTGGTGTTGTACCAATCCGCTGTTATGGTAACAACTATAACTTTTTCCCTTAATTTAACCAACGATATCCTTTCTCTCTGGCAAAAATTCTAGTTCTGCCACTATCATTTTATTTGAAAAAAAGAAAATTGTTTCCTAATCAATAAATTCAAATACAATGTTGATACATTATGAGTGTCAAATGAAGCTTACACTCCTAGACAGTCTATTTGTACCCCAAACAAATCCAAGGTCACCCTAAAAAAATTTCTTTTCAGATCAGGTATAAGTCTAGAAATTGGTTTCATTATTCGCTTTACTCCCTGATCAGCTCTTGTGAACGGATGCCACTTATTGGCTAGAGCACCTCTACGAGAGTAAGAGATGAGCAGTTCTAAGAGTAAAGAGATCAAATGGCTATACAGGTGACTAGTGGACACGAGTTTACCGAGCACAACACCTCCTTGGAGTGAATGTAGAGAAGTGGAGTTTACTATTATGATTTTGTGACAACCTACGCTTATTGATTCCATGTAAAGCCTGGCCCACATGCAAGCTTCTATTGGTGTGGGACATACTTAATACAAGTTCAGTTAATGACTATAAGAAAAACAACCTAGCAAATGGGTGTGCTCCC